>VYXF01012561.1:0-41867 GCA_013397295.1 Polioptila caerulea
CTCCTTCCTTCCTCTCCTTCCTCACCTTCCCAAAATGGGCCATGAGCCTCCAACTCTTGAACTGCTTGGCTTCCTCCACCTCCTGGGACAGAAATTCGGCATCAAGCGCAGTTCTCCTCACGGGAATCGCTCGGGCAGCAACCAAAAGGGCAGTGCAGACGAGGCTCCCTCTGCCAGAGGCAGGAATATTGTGATCCGCACGGAGCTGACTTGTTTCCAAACACCTTGCACGCTTTGTTCGTGCGCTGTATTAAATAGCCGGCAGAATTTAATTCCTCTGGGAAAAAACCCCAAACAAAACAGCCTCCCTTCCCCCCAAGTGCAGCCACGCTGTAATTGGGCTGTGACAAACGTCTCCCGAGCTGGCAAGGGGGAGTTTGGAATTCTGACGTGTCCTCTGTCTAGGCAGACAGTTTGGCAGGGACAGTCACAGCTCGGTGATTCCAGCTCCCCCAAGCCGGGGCTTTTTTGAGGGAAAACGCTGACAGATCCGCAGGAACAGCGAGCAGGACTCTCATAATTTATTTTTAATGCCGTGCTGTCTTTTAACTGTGCAATTTCCTCCAGGGTGTTTGCTTTGAGATTGCGGGATAATTACATCGCAGAAACCAGGCTAATTACAGTTAACAGCCTGAAAAAGTGAGGGCCCCCATTTCCCACCCCTTCCCAGCTCTTTCCACCGTCATTCCTCGCCACCACCGCCGGCTTTGCACAGGGAGGGGATGCTCGCTTCCCGCCCCGGGCCCTCGGAGGGGCCGCCCGGTGCCTTTGGGCTGGGATTTGCCAGGACCGCGATGGAGAGCTCGGTAGAGGGGAGGTCCCCAGAGCTGCAGGGGGGACGGGGAGGTGGCGCTGGGGAAGGTCGGTCCGTGGTCAGTGTGTCAGTGCCCTCTGTTGGGACCAGCCCGCTCAGCCACGAGCTAAATGCGCTGCTGAGAAGGATGGGAGTGGAAGAAATCCCGAATTTTCCAAGCCTCACCAAACTGGAGCTAAATCCAGCACTGTGCAATGCATGCACTGCTGTCACATTCATCCATTCCCTACACATCCAGCAGTGTGCAATGGGTGCAGCTATCTCCACGTGTGTTTTCTCCCTCCATTCATCCGTTCCCATTATCACCTTCAATTACTCAATGACAGGCCAGGCATGAAGGAAATGTTGGCATTCCCTTGGGCTGGGATTGAGGTGAGGATCCTCTGGCCAGGCCTTCCACTGCCTTCCCATTGAAAGGTCCTTCCCCCTGATGTCCCCATGCTTTTTATTCTGCATTTGACACAGGCGTCGGGTGATGGTGTGAGTGTGGTGAACTATGGCTTTTGCAGGGTACTCAGTGCCTTTATTTTAGCCCAGATGGTGGGGGAAAAGTGCCTCCAAAAATCTAGCCCAAATCTGACAAATGTGTGGGCTTGGGTTCTCATAGACAAGAGCAGCGTCTGCTCTGAGACGTGTCCTTGTTTCTGTCTCGATCAGCTGGGCTAATAAAAGCTCCTCATGTTTCCTCCAGGCCTTCCTGCCGTGATTTATGGGTTCGGGCTGGGCCCAGGAGCCCCCTGGGCTGTCAGAGACGCAGAGGGGTGGGAGGGATGCTGATTTCAATTGAGGCAGCACTGTCAGAGCTCCCAAGGCAGTCGGGATGTGCTGTCCCCAGCAGCCCAAGGGTGCCAGGCTGTGCTCCAGGTCCTCAGGGTGTTCCTGCAGGGCCTGGCTCTCCTTGCTGAGCTGAGCTGCCCAGCCGTGCTCTGTCAGAAATCACTCTTGAGAGCTGAAAAGGCTCATCCCGCCTTGACCATCACCTGCTGGATCACACCATGGTGGTCAGTTCTGTAGGGAATGACAGCAAGGAGTTCTGGAGCAATGCAGCCCCTCTTGCCACCCTCAGCAGCTCAGATGCTGCTCCCACATTTGCTCCCCAGGTTTTCGCATGATCTGGCCCCTAATTCTGGCACACTTCTTGAAAAAGAATTCATTTTCTCTCCTGGCATTCCCCATCAGGGATTAATGTAATGATTCCTTTTTCTTTCCCATTGTTTGTTTTTAATGATTAAGGTGATAGTTATAAATTGTTAACAAGTTCTGGTAGAAATGCGATCCCTGGGAACTTCTTTTGCAGTGAATAAAATAACGGGGAGATTGATTTAGCAAAGCCTGTTGAGTTGCTGTGTCTTCAAAGATTATCTTGGTTCTGCATGAAAGGCCAGATTTTTGAGCAGTATTTCGGCCTAACTGAAGTCAGGTGCTTAAGCACCTTCAAAATAAGAGAAGCCTCTGTCTGTGGGGAGCGATAATATTGTGTGTTAAACCAGCCAGTGTATTAGAACTTCCTTTTTTTGGCTGGGCGATTTTTTCAGGTGAATCCTTTCCTCTGGCAAAGCGCTGAGCTGGCACAGAGGGATTACTTGATGAAAAAAACCCTTTCTCTGCTGGGAACAGCCCATTTCCCTGGAGGCCACGGGCTGGCGAGGGCTGATGCTGGTGACATCTCCATGGGGTACTTGGTCTGAGGGCCATGGCTTTGCACAGAGCAGAACCTGCAGGGTTGCCTTGGCTCTTTTTTCTTTGCTTTCCTTGTGCTGAGTGTTTGCTGAGCTCCAAAGCATTCACTCCTGGCAATTATTCTGATGAGGCAGGGGGTTATTTGAAAACTGCGAATGGAGGTTTCTGGGGAAATGTCTTCAAAGGCTGATCTCCTTTCAATGGAGGTTGTAATTGTTTAATGATTTTCTATATGGATTTCCGTGTGGGCTGCTGCAGGACAGGCAGGGCTGGTTTGTCAGCAGAGAACATCTGCTCGTGCTTCGCCCTCTCTTCCCCTGGAAGGCTGGTCAGCTGCCTCCTGAGCAATACTGGAGATTTTTGATTTATATTTCCCTTGGCTTTCCTGCTCTGTCTCGGACCCAAACCTCAAATGTGTCACTTTTTTTTTTCAATTAAATCAGCTGTCTTTCCCACACACCTTGGCTCTAGCATCCTCGGGCTGCAGGGCTGCAGTGATGCTGCTTTAACAACCAGAACTGGCCTGGGGCAGGACCAGCAGGTCCTGCCCTCTTCTACTGCAGCTGATGAAACATCTTGTCCCTCTCCAAAGCTGAAACCCCATTCCTATTGCATTGCTTATCTCCTAATTCCTTGGATAGCCAGAAGCCTTATTCTAGTTTCCCACCTAAATTTATTAATGAGTGAGTTGTGACCTTTTGCTGATGTTCTTTCACCTTCAACAGCACTTTCTCTTCCTTCATGTTAAACCTCCTGGTACACGGAAAGAGAATAATTTTATCACCTCTTCCCCTTCATTTTCTTACACTAACAAGTCAGTTTTTCCCAGTTGCTGCCTCTTGCAAAAGGCCACCTTTACTCTGATGAGCGTTGGAGGCACTTCCAGGCTGAGCTCACCAGCCCTGATCCCAGTTTTGGGTGACAAAGCTTGCACGGGGCCTTCCATGCAGTGTGACCAGACAGGGTACAGCAGCTCTTTGCCCACCCAGGGCAGGTCTTTAATGGGGCTTCTTGCAGCACTGCAGCGTTTGAGGAATGGGATTTAAAAGGCGTGACCCCTTTCTCAGTGGAGTCGCAGCTGAAATTCTCATTGATTGCTGAGGTGTGTGTCCTGGACTTAATAAATCTTGTTGTTCAGTGCCAGGAGTGGTGAACTCCTCTTGACAGGATAAATCCCGTGCCAAGGGTGTTGATGTGTCTGATGGAGAGCCGAGGGCAGCAGGAGTTCAGAGGAGGAGGTGGAAGTGTGCTACCAGGGGTGGGTCCCCTTCTCCTGTTATATTTGCTTTTCAAAAGGAATAAAGAGCACACCAAATTATTCTCTTTTTTACAAAAGAAAGGCAAAATTGTCCTCTTAGCTCCTTGGAACAATCCTGAGCACGCAGAGGGATTTGGGACGCAGCTGGCACTGTGGTCTCAGTCAGAGGTGTCTGAGTCCTTCCACAGAGGTGGGGACACAGGGGTGGGTGATCCTGAGAAGCACAGGAGAATTCTGAGCAGCCTGATCCCTGCAAGGCGTCCCTGCTCATTCCAGGGGCCTCGGACTTGGTGGCCTTTCAAGGTCTCTTTAACCCAAACCATTCCGCAATTGTGCTCCTTCCTTCCAGCCATGACACGCAGAGCTGGGAACTGCTCGAGTCCGGGGCTGGCTGGAGATCAACCAGAGATCCTGTCTGCTGGAAACCCAATCCTCCTGTTTCCTGATCTGAGCCCTGTAACATAAAGCAGATGTAGAGGTCTAGCAGGGATCAGGAAATCTTTTGTGTGTGAGCTGGAGGCAGCGCTGCGTGCCCGAGGAACCTGTGAGACGGGAAAATGGGATACCCCTGGGGCGGGAGAGGCCTGGCTCTGCGGGGAAAGGGCCTCTACGCCTGCTGTAAAGCCTGACCTGGCTTTCTGGAGCGGTCCTGATTCAGACAGTGTCTGCAGCCCGTCCTGCACCGTGTGCGCGGTCGGTGGGATGCTGTGCCAGGCGCTCCCCGTCTCCAGCTCGGCGCCGTGGAGGTCCCTGCTGCCTGCGCGCCTCCCGCGGCGCCGAGCTGCGAGTCGCTAAACAAAGCCAGGGAAAATCAGGCACAAGCTGTGCAATTTGCAGATGATCTGTGTACCTGCTAGCTCCGAACAGATGTTTTCCTTCGCGTGACCATTTGCGAGCTGCTTCCCTGTCACAGGCTGTGGTAGCTGCGGTGCTCGGGAGTGAGTGATATCTTACACCTGCACGGAGCAGCGTTCCTGCCATAAACCTGCTTGGCAATTCCAGAAATCTCCCATTACAGAGTTTTATGCTCAGTGCAAACAACGGCAAAATAAGGCTGTTTAGTATTTTTGACAGAGGCTTTAGAAAAAAGCACTGGAAGATAAGAACTGCAGGAGCTGGATGGGATCTGCATAACTCCGTATCCTCTCCGAGGAGCGGGTGTTGCAAGGGGAAGTGCAGCAGAAGGCAAACCTGCCTCGTGTTAGATCTGCTCATCATCTCCTCTAGCTGGAGGTGGCCTGCAATATTAATATCCCTTTCAGCAGAGATGTTGGTATTTAGCTGGCGTAACTCCGGCTATTCTTGTTATCCACGCACATTCCTGCTTCCTCTCTGAAATGTCACGGATTCTTGGCCACGACAACTTCCCGTGGAAGTTAGCTCCAGGCTTTCATTCTGCCTTGTGCAAAGCCCGGGTTTCCTGCTGCAGGGCTGTGCCAGGGCGGTGTCAGCAGCACAGAACCGCTGCCTCAGTCATTGTAGGGGGGATTCTGAGCAGGACATCAGCTCAGCTTAACTAGAGCAAGCTTGGCTTGAGCCTGGCTTTTCCAAAAGGGCTCTAGTGGATAAAAGGAGTGCAATTCCTCATCTCCCGGGCTGGTTGGCAGGTGTATAGGAATGTGATATCCTCCTCTGGGTTGCCCAGGAGGGGAAGTGGGGTTTGTCTGGGAGAGGCTGTTGATTTTTCCTGGCTCCGTCCGAGCTCAGACCGTGGATCTTCAGACAGGTGTTTGGAATAAATGTGTGGCAAAAAGCAAAAGGAGCCAGGAAGAGCCTTATGCTGAAGAGAAGAATTCTGCAGGGTGTTTTTTCTTGGGATGTGCACCCTCAAAAGTCTTTGGGAAGCTCGGGGATAGAGGGATGTGTGCCCCTCTGTGACGGGATTCACTTCCCAGGAACCAGCGCTTGCCCTGCTACAGTGTGGCCACAAACTCAGGAATGCCTTGCTCAGCCCCTGTGGAGACAGATAACGCTAAACCCCGGGGCTGGCTCTAGGAAATCTGTTGCTCTGTGCTTTTTGCACCAAATTCCCAGGTGGGTTTACCTGCGGAGATGAGTGGGAGCCCGGATTCCCTGCGGGCACTGCCGGAACGTCTGTCGGGAACGGCTGCTTGCCATCTGCTGTGGGCTGGGAGCAGGCAGCAGGGACCCTGGCAGCTTTGGGGAGCTGCCTTCAGGCACAGCATCCTCCAGGAGAGCTCCCTCTGGAGCAGCAGGATCAGGCCTCTTGCCTGACCAGAATATGAATTTCTTAGCTCCGACTGAGGAAAACCTCTGTGCATGGTTCAGGTTTGTCGTGCTGCCCAGGAGCCTCCTGCCCAACACTGGGAACTTGGTTTGGTGGGGCAAAGTGGATGTGGGAGGTCGGGGGCATCCTTGTCCCCCCCCAGTTCATGGCTCCTCTTCCCTCACAGTGAGAACAGCTCTGCTCCCACAAGAAACTCCTGGAGGTTTAGGGTGGCACCAGCCTTTGGGGAGAGTGGAGGTGAGGGATGGGGGGTTTGGGGTGAGGTCTGGTCTAGGGTGAGGAGCAGTTCAGACTGGGCTAGCAGGAGCTGCAGTTACAGGGGTCTTGCTTGAGGTATCCAGGGATAATAGAAGTTCCAAGGCAGGACAAAACAGCAGAGAGAACGGAAAGGCAAGGAGTGTCCCATGTCACACATTAAAGGCAAACAGGCATTTTCCCACGTGGACCTTTGAAAAGCTGGGATAAAAGAAAAGCCAAAAATGTCATCTGAGATGTAGCTCTAAACGAGGGGTTTTTCCCAGTCAGCTCAAATCTCCCGTCCCTCTTACTGGAAGGGGCCCAAAGCACCAAGCACTATTCAACTTGGAAATCTGGGAAAAGGGGGGCCTTGGCCCTTGGGCACTGGCTCTGCCAGGACAACCCCCCTTTTGCTCGGTTTACAGAGGGAAATATTTCTTCCTTTCCTTGCCTGGTTGTCAAATTCATGCCCAGCCCACCGACAGATCCATCTCTTCGGAGATCAATTACAGTGTCTGGCTGCCAAGCCTGGAAAACCAATTAACTCCCAAATATTATTTTTTTTCCTGTTTTTAAAAAGAAAAAAAAAAAGTGAAGGGAGAGAAAAAGAGAGACAAAGAGAGAGAAACACATTGAAGCGGGGGCATAAATCACCTGGAAAACATTCCAAACATTAAAATAAACAAGGACGAATTCCAACTTCATTTGTCTCTTTTGGAGATTCTGTCACTGATTTATTTTGCTGCTCTGTCTGAGCCTCAGTTTTGTATTTGCTTTGGAGTCAGGTGCTGTGTCTGAAGCAGAGCTCTGGGGCTTGATGCTCCAGGTGATTCCTGGATGCTCCTGTGGTGATTCCTGCATGGAGCATCGTCCCTTCTGCAGGGCTGTGATCCTCTCACCTGGGGTTTTAGGGGGTTAAAGTATCTCCATCTTGCAGGACATTTGGGAATGGATTAAAATGGATGCACAGCTCTGCCTGGGCTGGTGGTCTGGGAGAGGAGTGTGACCCACCAGGCTTCCCAGGAGGAAACAACTCTGCTTCCCAATCCCAGACTTCTGGCTTTCTGCGGCCTCCTAGAACTGGCTGTTTGGATTGAAGCTCTCTGTCTCACATCCTTGATTTTTCAGGGGATTTACTCCTTTTGACCAACTCCTCTATGTCCTCAGGCCTCCAAAAGGCTTAGAGGAGACTCCTGTTCCCAAGGCACTGGAATGGTGTCCATGTGGGAGCACACTGAAGAGCCTGGAGGTGAGCAGGGCCCAGGTGTGTCTCAGGCTCAGAGGGGTATTTAAAGAAGGATTGGGAAAGGGAAAGAAGTAAAGATCAACTTCTTTATGATATTTCTGGTTTTGGGAGTTGGCCAGCCAAGGGTCTGGCAAGCCCCCAATGGTACAGCTGCCTTCCAAATCCGGGGGGTGTGGATGGTAGTGGAGAGAGGAGAAGCACTTTTTCCTGAATAAGAGGATTTTCTGTTTCTGTAATGCCCTTTATTTGGTGTTTTTGGGTGGGAATGCAGGCAGCTGGCTGTGGTGGTTGGTACCAGGGACAGGTACTGAGCACCTGTACAGGAGCTGCAGGTGTGATGCAGCATCCTTGAGGGTTTAGTGCCCACCTGGAGTGGCAGCAAGCTGGGGGAATACCCTGGGACATCTCAGGTATCATTCCTGGCTGCCAGTGTTGGAGAACCTCTGTCTCCCTCAGGCAACAGGGGTTTGAACCTGGAGCATCTGTGCTGCTGCCTGTCCCCCTCCTGCAAGAAGCTTTAGTTTTCATTCCAGAGAGGAATGTATAATCCTGGGGGTTGGAGTGCAGAGGGATTGCCTCCCTTCCTTCAGCTCTATCAGAAACTCTTCAAGGGGCTGTGAACAAGCAACCTTCCCGTGGGATAAAGCTCCAAGCCCCAAGTGAATGGCTGCTCATTTGGAGATGTCCCTGTCACCCTGGGATCTTCTCTGGGACCCCACAGCATTCCCAGACCCCGTGGCTGCTGCAGGTCCACGTTAGTGCCCCGTGCCCTGACTGCTGAGCACTTGGTGGAAAGTTTGGGGAAGGTGGGAGCTCTGCAAACCCACACTGATCCCTCTGCATCCCACGTGCTGGGGGCTGACTCTTCAGCTGAGGGCTGCTGTGGGATCTGTGCTTCCCAGTCTGGCTCTGGAAACAAAATCCCATCGGCATTGTCAGGGAAACGTGGTGAGAGCGCAGAGTTGTCCAACAGCCTCCAGGCAGCCTGGAGCAAAAGCTCTGACAAGTGCAAATCGGAATCCAAATGGAGTTTTTTTCCTCTCCAGCCAAACGCAGTTGCAGAATAGAAGGATGGCATCAGGAAAGCCCCTCCCAAAAAAAAAATTCCCATAAAAATCTCCTGCTGTGTCATCCTGCCCAGACCTTCCAGTGACACAGTCTGGGAGTGGATTCGTAGAATCTCAGGATGGTTTGGGTTAGGAGGGACCTTAAATCCAACTCCATGCTTTGCCATGGGCAGGGACACCTCCGACTATCCCAGCTTGCTCAAGCCCTGTCCAGCCTGGCCTTGGACACTTCCAGGGATCCAGGGGCAGCCACAGCTGCTCTGGGCACCCTGTGCCAGGGCCTCACCTCCCTCACAGGGAAGAATTCCTCCCCAATATCCAATTTAAACCTAATTCTTCTAGAGATTGGACTGTCAGACCAGTGTGTAAGACAAAATCTCCACTCCTTTCATTTCCAAAGCTGACAAAGAGCTGCAGCGGTGGGAATCAGGAGAAATCCATGTCCAACAGGACAGAGCATGTCCTGGACAGTTCTTTTGCTGGAGATATTTCCCCAAGAAACCGTTTTTTAGACACAACCCATTACCCAATTTATCCATCCCTAGTTACCCCTCAAATTCCTATATCCCAAATCCATGGGATAGATTGGATAGCTTAATTTGAAATGTGAAAGCAGGTTGGAAATCATTGCTGTGCAGAGGGTGTGGTTTTTTTCTGTTCCATGGCTCAACTGGGCTTAAATGAATGAATAAAATCCATTCTGGTAGTTCCCAGTGAGGAATATATGCCTTTGCAAAAGGGGAAAAAAATCCCTCCCAACATTTCATTCATCCCAGAGTGAAGCATTTTGGTTGAGGGAACTCAGTTAATTTTTTTTTTTCTCCTCAAAATAGGTCACATTTGAAACCTAAAACGTCACATTGGAACTGAAAGTTGAATAGAAATGTTTAGAAAACGTGGGATTATATATCCATATATTTGGAAGTTTAACGAGGTTGTGGATGGAAAGAAAGCACCCAGGCTATTTATAATTCAATTAGGCTCAGATTTAGGAGTAGTTCTCGCTCTCTGTAAACTGCATCTCTTTTTCATTTGGAACGATCTCCTTCCTCCATCACAGCTCCTTTTCCCGGCGATGCCTGGGAATATATGGCTGCAGCTGGGAATATATGGCTCTAATAGAGCTGCAATGACTGGAGCTGTACTGTGCCAGCTAACTGCTGTATTTTTCTTTCCCGAGGCTCTTTGGGCGTGTTCACAAGGGAATATTGACATTTGGGACCAAGGGATGGAGGCTGTGAGCTGCTGGAGCTGTTATCAAGGATAATTATTCCAGCAACTTCCCCCTGCAGGACTTCTCAAGGTTGTGCCTCTTTTTCCCCATTCCCCTGTAAGTGTCCCACACCACATTTTCCATTAATTACTAAAATAAATCTAACAGAATGCTCTCCTTCCTGGGCTTTTTTGGCGCCTTTCAGTGTTCCTTCACCTCTCTCTTTGCACTACTGTAAGTAGTGAGCGAGTCCCTACTCTCACTCTGGGGCTCGGTTTCCAAACTGTTTATTGAGTAATAAAAAGAGACAATTACGAGTCATTGCCCAGGGATAATGTGCTGATAATTTTATGACTGGACAAACTGTTGGAACAGCCCACAAATGGTGGTGAGCAGGAAATCTGGGATCTGTTGCCGACAGAGCCACCCCCGAGGAGATGAACCCTCCCTGCTGACAATCAAAGCTGCTGCAACAACTGTGAGCCATTAAAATTGCTGTGGGGACGTATGGTGGGATGGGCACTGCTTCTTCCAGAGGAAAAGAGGTAAAGAACTTTTGGAAGGTGTTTGGAAGTTCATCCTGCTCAGAGTGAGTGTGAGAGACCACCGGCACTGCTCATGTTCAGGTCCACACGGCCAACAGCTGGGGCCTGAGGATTCCTGGAAAAACAAAGATTAAAGGGTGTTAATGCTTTCAAGCAAACAGGGATCGCCCCAGAGATAACAAAGGGATTAAGTTTCTCCAGGCACTTGAGCAGTGACCCGGCTTTGATGCTGCTGCTGCAGGGTGACCCTCGGCTTGCTCCCACCTGTAGGATGGCATTCCCCATCCCTGCCACCCCAAACTCTGGGGATTTCATTATTTCTGTTTTTAAGCCCATGTTTGTGAGCTGGTTTAGTTCCCACCCAGAGAACTTTCCAGTTCCTCTGTGATTCCGTGGGTACAACAGGAAATAATTTCAGATTTAAAGCGTGCCCCTGACCACTGAACAAGGAAAATTGCTGCCATGGAAATGCTTCCAATTGTCAAAGATTTGGGAGTCAACTGCTCACCTGTCTGAAACCATTTCAAGGTGGTGTTCCCATTGGCCCTCTCCTGGAGGAATCCCTGCTCCTTCTTAGGGGCAGAACATCATCTCAGCACTATTTTCTCTCCACTGAAGTGGAGCTCAGTGGACTGGCTGGGGAGGGCCCTGGAGAGGTCTCACTCAGCCCATCTCCAGCTCTCCCCAACCCGCAGCAGATCCAGACCTCAGAGGGGGCAGGAAGCCACGGAACTGGGAGTAGCTGTTTGCAGCTGCCAGGACCTCCCATTTGTGGGGTAGTGATGCAGATAGAATCTCATAAACCGGTTTCCATCCTGCTTTACTGCAGATTTAATGGTCAGAGGAAGAACTTGACTGTTTATTAAAACATTAGACAGTAAAGTTTAACAATAGACAATAAAGGGTTTTGTTTTTCCATCGTTCTGACTGTTAAAGCAGCACCACTTAGGGCTGGAGAGGGAGCTGCTCCCAATCCCAGAATCCAGGCCAGAGTGGGCTGTGATGTGGCTGGGCAGGAGGAAGAAGTTGGCACAGCCACTTCCATGCGTGGCAAATCCAATACCTGAGGAAGGGCAGGGCCTTGTCCATAAGTGGGCAGTGTCCCAAGGCTGGCTGGACAGTGACAGGGGCTGGAGCAGCACAGCTGCCTCCAAAGCCCCTGCCACTGTTAATCAGCACGATTAACTCTGGATCTTGCCAGAGTTGCTGCTTCCTCCCTCCCTGGCAGAGACATCCCAGCCAAGAGGCCCTGGTGTCCCTGTCTTGGGCACCAGCAAGACGTGGGAGAGGAGAGCACAGCTACGGGTAGGGAGCAGCAGGACCTCAGGGGACAGGAGACCTTGTTCTGAGAGGCTGAAGGAGCAAAAAATAGGAAGGGAGTGGCTTGGAGGAGGCAGATGTGGATCTGGATGGGTCCCTGCTACAGCCAGGGCTGATGCTGGATAGAGGCCCCAAACTTGGCTCCTACATTTGGCTCCTACTTTGGATCTGTGGCAGTACTCAGAACACAGAGCAATGAGAGGACATCAGGGCACTCCTGATCAGAGCCACTGCAGGACAGCAGGCCCACCCTGCTCCCTGTCCTTGTCCTGGCCATTCCCAGCCAGCCCCTCCTGCTCAGGGGTAGCAGGAATGTGCTATTGGACATCCCACTGTCACCTGGGCTGCACCAGAACATAAACGTCAGCCCTAGGAGACTTAAATGGACCCAGCCTCCCTCCTCAGCCCTGGAAAATCTTAAGGATTAAATTCTGACCCCAGTGAAAACAGTGGAGCATTTTCCAGTTGAGTCCGGTGGGCTGGAATTTAATTCCCGGGTTTAAAGCCTCTTTTAAATCAGCTGTGAGATATAACCAGTCTTCTCAGCCTCTAAATACCTCAACAAGATTGGCAGTGCTCCAGCAGGGCCATGGGCAGGATTACCAGCAAATCCATAGGTCAGGAGAGAAACTGGGGAGCCCGGCTAGGGCAGAGCAGAGCTGCAGAGCTGGAATTGCCTGTGGCTGTGGCTGTGGCATGCAGGAAAAGCTGGGAAGCAGGTGAAATCCTTCTCTTTCGAACCCCAGAATTGCTGTTGAGATATTCCTGTTTGTGCTCACCCTTTTGGAGGATGTTTTGCACATATATTTATACACACACACACACACACACCCCTCTCCCCATGGGTACACACACCACAGTTTATCTCCTCAGCCTGCAACCTTCCATAAACTGCAAAAAAAAAAAAACCCCAAAACCAAAAAAAAAAACCCCAGACAAAACCTGAAAATTAAGTCACTTATCATTGCTAAATCATCAGAAACTAATATTAGAGCTGCTGGACGATTTTCCCCCTGAACTATCCCCACTCCACGATCCTAATACGTTGGTTCTTCCTGTAGCTCTTTACATTCTATTATTTATAAGAAACAATGTTCAGCCCTCCCCTGACAGCATTTGCAGGGCTGCGGAAAGCAGTGCGGCAGAAAGGTGGGAGAACAATTTTGGTGATGTTTCCATAGCTACCTAGCTGCTAAATGTGGTTTATTCCATTTTAAAGTCGCCCAACACACACACACACACACAGAGGCACGCACACAGCCCTCCCCTCGCACACGCAGGCGCTGGGAATGCAGCCCCTAATCCCTGCTCTGCCTGTTCCAGCCTAATCTGCCCGGGATTTGTATATTTAAAGGGCTGCTGGCTGCCTAAATAAATGGCTGGATACAGCAGGAGGATAAACATATTGTTTCTCGCTCGCTCTCGTCTCCGACGTGTGTGTTCCAGTCGCTCCCTGTAATATTGTTACGGATATTTTTCCCCAGCCGTGGAGCGCCAGGGAAGTCGGAGGTAGGAGGGTGTCCTCTCGTGGTCTGCGGCATCTCTGCAGCCTCCGAGCTGGGAAAAAAAGAAGGGCGAAAGGGGTACCTTGGGAGCGGGCGGGCGTTTCAGGGGAAAACCTCTTTGGCTGGAGTCTCCGAATTCGGGGATTGTGTTCAGAAACATCTCAGCACCTCCCTGATGCCGTGAGAGAAATCCCCCCTGGGCTTGCACATCCTTAAGGGAGCAGCTGAGGGCCACTGGCCACACTCGGTTTTCCAAGCCCACCCCTGGAAATAGGAGGAAAATGAGGCACAGGGGAGGGGATGGTTGGTCCCAGCTTTCCAGAGCAGCCTTGCCGAGCCGGCTGCGCGGATTCTTCCCAATCCTGCTACCAAAGGAGACCTGGATCTTGGGATCTGCTCCCTGTGGAGAGACTCTCAGGGCTCATCCTGCTGCCTCCGTGGGGCTGAGCCCTCTCCCACCCACACAGCATTTTCCAACCCCTTCCAGGTATGTGATTCCCAGTGCTGCTCTGGTATCCCCTGGTCTCTGCGAAATGAGACAGGGAAAAGCTGGAAGCAGGACAAAGAAATAGATGCAGGCAGGGACAACAGGCAGAGAGTCCATCAGAAAATAGGAGAAGACATGCCCAGCAGGAATCCCTGACTCAAGGTTTATCTGAATGTAAATTAGATGTAAATGAGGGGAATGTTCTTTACTCAGAGAAGGGTTCAGCACTGGGAGAGGTTGCTCAGAGAAGCTGTGGCTGCCCCATCCCTGGAAGTGTCCAAGGCCAGGTTGGATGGAGCTTGGAGCAACCACGTGGAAGGTGTCCCAGCCCGTGGCAGGGGGTGGAACTGGATGAGCTTTAAGATCCCTTCCAGCCGAAACAATGTCGTGATTCTGTGAATAGAAATGAGGAGGATAAGAAACATGCAAATATCAGAGGAGAGCAGGCTGCTGTCCATCCGTCCTGCCCGTGATTCCAGCCCCTGTTCCCTCCCGTGCTGTGTCACACCAGCACTCCTGCATATCCTGTGTGACACAGCCACAGTGGTGATTTTTGTCCACAGCACACACTGGAGGGGAGCAGCCACAGTTTTTCCTGGGAATGGCACAGGATTCATCCCTCTGCTGCAGCCCGAGGGCCCCTGCAAGCCCCTCCCAGGGATGTTCTGCTGTAAATCTGTCCCAGAGAAAAATCTCTCCTGAAGTGGAGGATTTTCGTCATGAATTTTTTTCTTCTTCTGCCTGGCAGGAAAAGGGGAGTGAAAAGCGCTGCTGAAATCGTGTTTTATTCGTGTTTGTCACCAGGTACAAAGCAAATAAATCATCATTGGAAAGCAAAGGCACCTCTGACCATCCCTCACCTGCTCGTGTGTCCTTTTGTTTTGCAGGTTTGCTCTGCTCCACGCAGTTGCCGTGGTTCTGCGAGGTGCCAGACACAGTCAGGCACAGATCCACCCCTCTGGAGTGCCCCAGCTGAACAGGAGGAGTGGTGGGGAGGCAGCAGATCCCTTTGGGATAGCTGGGATTCAGCTCAGCCCCCTGTGGCTCTGCCAGCCCAGCTGCAGTGAGGCTGCATCGGCAGGGATCTCACATCTGGGATAACCTGGCTCAGGAATCAGGCAGGTTTAATTGTCCTGGCTCTATTCCTTCCCAGGCACAGCCCTGACTTCCCTGGCTTTGTGGGGAAGATGCTCCCACCTTTCTTTGGGAGTCCTTTCCACAGAGCCCAGCACAGCTCCAGCCCATTTTGCCGTGGATCCCTTTTTCTTCCCAAGCTTGCTCCAGCTGTGAGCAGCTGCAGTGCTGGCTCTCATCCCTCCAGCTGCCCTCTCCAAAGTCACATCCCTTCACAGATCCCATTTCCCACCTGACTGTCCTATTTTTCACACCTTTTTCTGCCAGGAGGACACAGAACCACAGGGGCTGGGCCAGGCTGGGGAGCTGGACAGGTCCCATCCCAGAAATCCTCTGTGCCCGGGGCTGATCCCCAGCATGGGAAGCAGGAAAGGGATTGGGATTCTGCCCCTCAGCCCTGCTCAGGTGAGACCTCACCTGCAGAGCTGCCCCAGCACAGGGAGGACCTGGAGCTGCTGGAGAGAGCCCAGAGGAGGCACCAGGATGGGCAGAGGGATGGAGCAGCTCTGCTGGGAGGAAAGGCTGGGAGAGCTCAACTCTCCCAGCCTGGAGAAGCCTTGGGAGTGATCTAACCGTGGCCTTCCAGTTCTTGAAAGTCCTGACAAGAAAGATGGAGAGAGAATATTTCCAAAGGTCTGGAGTGCCAGGCCAAGGGGGAATGGCTTCCCATTGACAGAGAGTAGGTTTAGATGGGATATTGGGAAAAAACTCCTGGCTGTGAGGGATGTGAGGCCCTGGCACAGAGCACCTGTGGCTGCCACATCCCTGGAAGGGTCCAAGGCCAGGCTGGACAAGGCTTGGAGCAGCCTGGGACAGTGGAAGGTGTCCCTGCCCATGGCAGGGGGTGGAATGGGATGAGTATTAAGTTCCCCCCCCAACCCAAACCGTCCATGATTCTCTGGAAATGAACTGAACTCTTGCCAAGGAAAGCCTCAGCAGCCCCTGACTGGGTTATTTTCCTGCACAAGAAGATCAACCAGTGGGCCAAGAGATGACATCATTGATGTCCAGTTTGTGGCCAAGGGTTGGACACACCCTTGGTGACTTGCCTTGGAATTCCAGGACATTTCTGTTTATTGCTTTCTGTTGGACCAGGAGGGGCTGGCAATCAGTGGATTCCCTGTGGCCACAGAGCTCTCCTGGGCCATCATTATGGGTAATTATCAGCAATCACCACATCACTGTTCCCAAGACAGGCTTTGCTGGCTCTGTACTGGCCTCCTTTCCTCTCCAGCCCCCATCAGGCAGATGCTGGAGGTCAGGGGGTTTTTGTGGCTCTGTGGTGACAGGGAATATCTGAAGTCTCCAATATCAGCCAGGAATTGCACTGCAGGCCCCTCTCTAGCCAGAAACAGTAGCACAGAAAATTTCCTGCTGCCTTTCCTGCTTCTGCCAGCACTGGCACCAGGTAGGAGACTCGTGGGACCTGGCAGGACCCTGCTTTGACTTTCCTGCTGTGGGAAAGGGACAAATTTCCATCCCTGTGCCCAGGGAAATAGGAAAAGCTGCCCCCATTCAGCAAGTCACAGCTGCCTGCAATATTCCTCCAGCCCTGCTCTCTGGATTAAAGAAGGCTGAAGTTTTTTTGGTTTTTTTTTAATCAGTTCAATGTTTTACATCTCAAATTCAAATAGGAGCTTAAGAGCTTAAACAATAAAACATAAGGATGTGCTGGCAGGGCTAGGCTGTCTCCTCTCCTGTTTGCAGCTCTGCTTGGCATCAGCCTGGGCAGAAAAACACCTGTGTCTGACTGCCACAAGCTGAGCAGCCTTTCCGGGCATTTCACTGCCTTGTGGGAGGTAGAACAAGTGGGAAGATCTTCAGGAAAGCTGGTGAGGGACTTCTGACAAGGGCCTGGAGTGGCAGGACAAGGGGGAATGTCTTCCCACTGCCAGAGGGGGGGGTTAGATGTGATATTGGGAAAAAATTCTTCCCTGTGAGGATGGGGAGGCCCTGGCGCAGGGTGCCCAGAGCAGCTGTGGCTGCCCCATCCCTGGATGTGCCCAAGGCCAGGTTGGACAGGGCTCGGAGCACCCTGGGGTAGTGGAGGGTGTCCTTGCCCATGGCAGGGGCTGCAACTGGATGAGTTCAAGGTCCCTTAGACTTTAGGTCATTCTGTGATGATTCTGTGACTTCAATGGGGTTGTGTGATCCTAAACTCACTGATCCAATCTGCCCAGACACCATTTCTGTGCCTTCTCCCTGTGTCCTGCTGCCATCTGTGTCTTTGTTGGGGTCCCCAAGGCAGCTTGGGAAGTTGCTCTGGTGGGGCACGTTCAGAGGGGGAGATAACGGGCAGGGTGAAATGTGTGTGCATGAGGAGCCACCCAGGTCATCCCCAGCCTGGTCCCAGCTGGATGGACCTGCCTGAAAATAATTGCAGGTTTGCCCAGGAAAGCCTGGTTGCTATTCAGTGTTGGTGGTCAGGGCTGTCTGCTCTTTCACTTGGATGCTCCTGAATCCCAGTGAAGCCTTGCCACCCATCACCTCAGGCTTGGTCCCTCTTAGTTGGTCTCCTCCACCCTTGACCACCTCTCCTTCTCCCTCTCCCTCTCCCTCTCTCCATGCCCAGCTCGTATCACAAAGCAAGAGCTTCCCCTCCTTCCACTCCTCAGAGTTACCATGGGAAGCATCAGTGGTGCAAGGAGCCAAAGGGAGGCCAAGAGACAGCCCAGGAGTCAGGGAAGGGGCTTTTCCTGCCCACCACAACCAATGGGAACACAATTGTCCCCTTACTGTGTTATCAGGGCAGAGAACTGACCACGGTTGAACTCTGGATGGAAATACAAGCAGAAGAAAGGATGCTGCTCCACTGGAAGAGGGAGACTCCTCCCAGGCTCCTGGAGCAGATCGCCAGCTGGTGTAAATAAAGAGGCACCAGACTGGTTTACACAAGCTGCAGCTGCTGAAAAATGCTTTTTCCTGATGGGATTGGGTTTTTTCCCTATCTTCCTCCAACTCCAAATGCCATCACTAAAATCCACGTCCTGCCCCACCTTGTCCCTTGCAGCCCTTTTGGGGAGCTGCAGGGTGGCTGAGGAAGATCAGACCTGGAGTCAGTTCAGAACCAGACACACCGTGCTGCCCTTCCTGGGATAAAGCTGACTTGTTCTCCTTGGCAGCCCCCCCAGCCCCCTCCTCCAGAGCGCTCACCAGGCACCCCTCAAAGGCTGGTGGGCCAGCAGCTGATGGATGTGCCAGATGGAGCTGGAAGGAGCTGTCATCTGAAGGGCTGGCTCTGCAGCAGCTCCTCTGCTGTCCCCACTGATGCCTTTGGTGTGATGGTGACGTGGGGACAGGGCACGGACCTGGGCTGGAGGCAGCACCCCAAAACTCTCTCTTAGCTGGGCTGGTGTTTAAAGCTGTCTCCCTCAAAGTCAGCCATCTGTGCTGTTTTCTCTGGGAGTGATAAACACTTAAGGGTCACCTGCTTTCTTTAATCTCCTCTGGCTCATATTCATCTGAGCTGCACATCATATTAATTATGCTCCTTTTATTCCTGCCCATGCCAGCACAGAGGGATCATTACTGCTGCTGCTTCCTCTTTTTATTGTCTGGATGCTCGCAGGCACCAGCTCTGGAATCCTGCACCACAAGAGGACACTTTGCTGATCACCTTCCTTCATTAAGAAAACTTAATTTTAGTGCTGATGGGAAATTGGATTAAAGAAAATAAACCACCCAAAAACAGCCATAAGGTTTCTTGTTGGATTAAATATTAAAATTAATAATCCAGTGCTCCATTCAGCTCTGTATTTATGTTAATATTTAATTCAATAACAGCCCGTGGTTTAGAACATTTTCTCATTTGTTTAAAGCTCCAGATGAAATTGCAATTTCTGCCTAAATTGGAGCAATATGGAGCTAACTGGGTTATGCTAATGAGGAGGAATGGCAGCTCCCAAAATCCTCTACCTGGTGGCTGGGGGGGGATTCAGGAGGGGGAAGGGGAGCGGATGGTGAGGCAGCAGGGAATGCAAACCCTGCTGGCTGCAGGGAAGCCTGGCAGCAGGAAAAGAAGCTGCAGATCCCAAACACTGCGAGGGCTCCATGTGCAGGAACCACTCAGCTTCCAAGTGGGTGCTGCCCCTGTCGTGGTACCTCTGCAGCATCAGGGAGCCTGAGGATGTTTGCCCCTGGAAAAACCACTGGGAATGCCAGTGAAGATCCAGATTGGGTTGAGGGCATGTTCTGGCTGGCAGGGACACATCTGGAGGCCTTGCAGGTGGATCTCTGCCCCTGTTTGGGGTGTTTTCTCTCACAAATGCTGCTAGCAAAAAAATTGCCGCATAAAGTCTGGGATTGGGATGTGATCCAGGATCAGGTGATGGTCAGAAATGGGCTTAGGTGGATATTAGGAAAATTTCTTCAGAGAATGGGTTGCCCAGTTCTGGCACAGCTGCCCAGAGTGGTGACACCATCCCTGGGGGGATTTAGAAGCTGTGTGGATGTGGCATTTGGGCACATGGATCAGTGGTGGGGAACAGCTGGACTCGATGGGCTGAGAGGGCTCTTTGATCCTAAATAATTCCATGATTCTGTGAGGATGTGGGGTCAGGTATGAGGCTGGTCCCAGGCTGAGTTTTCCACTGATATGATATGAGATGATGTGGAATACCAAGCAGGATGCACCAAATAACTGTGCTTTCCTTTTCCCAGGGCTTTTTTCCTGGTTGGAGTAGAGCTCAACTGCTGGTGCAAGCCTGGGGCTCAACCTCAGCATCCCATGAAGAGAAATGAGCCCTCAGAGAGAATCTATCACTCAGGAGATTTAATAATTCCATGCAGAAAAGAATCTGGGAAGGACTTTAAAAGCCCTGCTCAATTGCTGTCCTTTTCCAAGGGGTGGGAAATGGATGATTCTCAAGGGTGGGCAGAGCCCCTCACCAAGGCTGATGCCAGGGTTTTCCCCACTGGGAGATGTTTGATATGACAAAAGCTCCTTTCTTCCCCAGGAGAGCTCTAATCTTGAAAAACAGAATAATTATGGAGTGGCATGGAGGAAGAATGTGGAACACGGTGCAATGATCAGTAAAACTTAAAAGCTTTGGAGGTGGAGTTCCAAGTGAGTTTCCTGAAGTTTGGATACATACCCAAACTTCCTTGAACCTTTTGGGGCCTAATTAAATTCGAGGGGACTTATAAAAAAAACATGCGTGGAAGAGAAAACTTTTTTCCTATGAAAAAACTGCTTAATAAAACAGATTATGTGCAAAATAGAAATCTGGGCCTTGCGAAGGAAGAGTAAAACGACACTAATGAGCAGAGTCTGAGTGTTAATGAATGGGATTAGCATTCCATTACCTGCAACTCTTATAAATAGACTCACCAATTTTAGGTTCCCTGTTCTTCAAAGAACCTGATGTGATTTCTAGGGGGTTTTTCATGTAGTTAATTCCATTTTGTACAAGGAGAAACTGAGGCAGAAACCAATCACTCGATCCACCCCTCAGGGGTGGTTGGGGTGGAGATGAGAACATCAAGGTTTTATTTTTATAGGGTTTGATTTGGACTTTGGGCAGACAGAACCCAGCAGGCACCATCCTGGGCTCTGTGTGGAGCAGCTCTTCCACCTTCCTGGAGACAGCCTTGAGAAGGTGGCAGCTCCTGCAGGTTCTTCCCTACTGGATCCCGAGTGTTTTATTTCTCTCTGGGCTTTGTGTGGACTTTGGCACTTGGGAAATACCCCAGGGTGGGGATGGCCTCATTCCCAGCAGGACTTTGCCCACGTCAGAGCATGTCCCTTCTGTGCAGCTGTTGGATGTGACAGTAAATGGTCCCACCAGCCTCGCCTGGGGGACCTGAGCTCTGTTTCCCAAGCTCTGTTTCAAGAGACAGTGGACCAGCCTTCTCTTCCATCACAGTGTGGTGCTAAGCCTGTCCACTGGAAGCCAGGGGTGGTTTCACTCTTTTGAGCTCTTCTGGAGTGTTGCCATCCATGATGGAGAAGGATCCCAGTTAGAGCTGGATAGGACTGGAAAGGATGGGCTGGTTTAATGGGAACATCAGGAAATAAATGTTCATGGATATCCCTGTCACCTCCAGGGGCTGGAGAAGGGGATCACAGCCCTTCATTTTGGCTCTCTAGAGACTGATTTTGGGGAGAAAGGTGTAAAAGAGACCAAACACTGCTATGGGAGGGCTTGGAGGCTCTGCTGGCTCACACAGGATCACTCCTTCCATCCTTCCTTCCTTATTATTTCCAGTCAAACTCCTGGTGCAGTGATGGACACGTTCAATGACATCCTGGAGAAGGAAGCTGGGATGAGGCACAGTTCGTAATTGGAAGGATGTCAAGAAGGAAGAACTGATGTGTTCAAACATATGGGCTGGGATTCCTCTCACCTCACCAATCATGGCTAAACGAGGTGCACGCTCAGTTTTTAACTCTCTCTCTGGTCCATGCAGAGGCAGGTTCCTTCCAGAAGGCCATTTTTCCTGTCCCAAAAGGTGTCCATGATGGATGGGATCAGGAGTCCTCGAGAGATTTTGCCATCCTGGTCACAATAGAGAAAGTACAGGCAACTTTCAGACTGAATACCTGACTTTTAGTTGGGGAGCTGAGGAGAGACAAGCCCTCTTCCCTCCTGGAAAAAGCACAAATAACTGTAATTTCCCCAAATTTCTGACAGCGAGCCTTCATTTTTTTAACAGCCCTGGCTGGCAGGAAGAGCTGCTACTCTGGGAGGAGATGGGTGGTGCTTGCAAAGTGGAGTAAGGAAACAGCAGGAAGAGCTGCTGTCTGCCTGACAGCAGGATTGCATCTTGATGGCCCTCCTTGGCTCCAGAGGCAAGGTCCAGACCTCTGGAATTGCTCTGTCCTGCATTGCAGGCCAGGCTGACAGGCTGAGGAAGGAGCTTTCCTTACATTTTCCGTGGAACAGCTTTAGTCTTACTGAAAACCACTGGGATTTTGTCTGCTACACCCTCAAATAATGTAGGCAAACAGATTCATGAGCCAAGCCTGGGTGGGATGAAAACATGGAAGGCAGATTTTCCTGGAACAGAATATAGGGAAGTCTTTCCCTGTCCATCTGCCTGATCCGTGACTGCAGCTTTGCACAACTACCTGTTTTTTATTTTTCCTTCTTTTCATTCAGAGGAGACTGTGAATGTGATATACATCAGCTCTTGAGGCCCCTGGATTTACAGCAGCTTGCAGAGCCTGGAGCTGGGCTGGATGTGGAAGCAGCCACAGTTTTGGGCTGGCCCCAGGCTCTGCTCCCACCACACTGGGATGAAAGCAGCCCTTACTGGGAGGTGCCTCTGCTCCAGGCTGGGGATCTCAGCAAGTGCTTGCTGAGGCTCTCGGTTGGCTGTCTTGCTATTTTCCCCTCCTATTTGGGAACAGATGAGCAGGGAAAAGACACAGATGACAATATTTTGCCATCTTTTACTGCTGGAAGAGAGGATGAGCAGCTTTGTTTGAGCAGTCACATCTCTGCAGTCTCCTGGCAGGTTGTCCATGGACCACGGTCTGTGATGGTGGTCCTGGAGACAGGGAGGGCTCTGACTCTCTAGGAGGAGGGAAAGCTCATCCTTCCCTTGCTTTCAAACAGAGATTAGGAAAGTCTCCTCTGTAAAGGGAAAAGGGGTCCCTTGGTAGGACAAGGGGGAGTGTCTGTGAGCTGAAATAGTGCAGGGTTAGGTGGGATAGAGAGAAATTGTTCCCTGTGAGGGAGCTGAGGCCCTGGCACAGGGTGCCCAGAGCAGCTGTGGCTGCCCCTGGGTCCCTGGAAGTGTCCAAGTCCAGGTTGGACAGGGCTTGGAGCAACCTGGGCTAACCTGGGAAGGTGTCCCTGCCCATGGCAAGGGATTGCACTGGATGGGCGTTAAGGTCCCTTCCAACCCAATCCATTCCATGATTCCATGATTCTAATCCAAGCCCTTATCCTGCCAGCAGGACAACCTGCTCAACTGAGGTCCCTCTAAGGAGATGCAGGTGAGGAATTTGGGGCTCAGTAGCTCTCCTAGCTCATCTTGTCTCGTTTGTAAATGTGTTTGAATTTAGGCTTCCAAGCTGCCACTCAGGTCAGTCACCTTTGGACACCTCTTTTTGTGCCAGCAGGGAGACGCCGCTGTCCTTGGGTGATACCAGGCTGGACAGCTCTGCTGGCACAGCATGGGGACCTGATCCATATTCTAACCCCCCCACAGAGTCCTAAAAGCCCCACAGAGGCTCCAATCCCCTCTTGACTCAGAGCAAGCAGCACCTCCCCTCCTCAAAGAGAGCTGCAGCAGAATTGCAAATGCCCAACCCGCCAGGATTTCACTGCGTGTTCAGCAGACTTGCACAGGGCTTTTTTTTCCCCCCACCTTAGGGGTTTATTCAGCACAGCAAGTCCAGTAATGAACTGTTACTCTGGAAAATAAGCCTTTCATTAGGTTAGGATTCTGCCGGGGTGTCTGCGTCCCTCGATAATGAGCCGTGATGTTGTGCACAGCCCTGGCGTGGAGCGGAGCCGAGCGCGTCTCCTGCCATCATTTACCCACTCAGCACCAGCACGTGCCCCGGGCTGTCACAGGGGGACAGTTCCCTCTCCCTGAGAAGCTTTCTTGGGGTCACACCGTGGTTTTAAGTGTTGAGCCCAGCCCTGCTGTCTCGTCGCTGATGGCCTACAAACAAATACTCACGTTTTCTCAGGGTTTTTTTAGGTGTTCATTATTCATCCATCACAGGTCCTGCGGTTGCGGTGCGTGTCTCCTCTGGTGTGAAAACATTAATAACTGCTTTGGCTAAGCACAGAGAGATCATTTCTGTCACAAATATACAGAAAATCCTGGCTGGCTGGGATTAAAGCTCAGCGTTCCTTTGTAGGCCAGGCTTTCAGGGCATGTTTGACTAGGAGAAAGGATTCGTTTTCCATGGATCTACCCTTCCCCGAGCTCACTGCCCACCCCTCAGCCACAGCCTGAGCCATGGGGCTGGCAGAGAGCAGCAACCATCAAAGCTGAGCCCAAGCAAGGCACAAACACAGGGATGTGGAGTTATTCCTGCCCTGTCTGAGGGTCTGGAGCAGCATTCTTGATTTTTTCTGGATCTCCCCTTCCCTGTGGTGTGAGGTTGGAGCAGGCAGGATCTGTGCCCTCGACTCGTGGCTCAGCCCTGTGGCTCTGCCTCCCCATCCCTGCAGCAGCCCCTGGCTGCTCCTGGCACCGCTCACCTCCACCAAGGACAAGGAGCAGTAAATCCCAGCAGCCTCTTAAAAAACATTTTAATTAAAATAACGACATAACAGGAGCTTTAAAGGACATGAAAGACAACAGCTGTGGAGCTGCTCTCTGCTCCCCCTCCCCTGCCTCCCCCTCCTCTCTGCAGTGCTTTTCAGAGTGATTTTCATGTGAAGCTTTTTGGGTCCTGGTTTCTGGCTGTGGTTCTGAGCGCAGGCCAGCCAGGAGGGAGGGCACAGGCAGCCCCTGGGCTGGCAGGAGCTGGACACACGAGGGCACAGCCTGCCTCACCCAGCCCAGGGCAGGCTGGAGCTGCAAAATCCACATTGAGGTGGGGATTGGGAGCATCAGGGAGAACGAGGAGGATCTAAAGGTCCATTGCAGTCAGACCTGGCTTAGACAAGCTTGGGACTCCAACCCAGAGCAAGACCAGAGCTGGTGGAGGAGATTGTCTTGGGATCCAGTTGGAGATGTGGCACATGGCCTGCAGGACAGGGGTGTCCTTTGGAAATGGCCAACCATCAAAACTGAGCCCCAAAAGATCCCATCTCAGCTGGTCCACCCAACCTGGGGCCAGTTGCTGATGTATCTAACCTTGGATTTGCTGTTGGCTGGGTGGGTGTCCCACCTGGCAGAAGCTGCCTGGATGTGCTGCCTTGGCACAGGAATGCCCTGGCACAGTGGCCACCATGGCTACCCCACCTAGGCTGAGCTGCTGAGGCCTGAAATTTCCTATCAGTGACTCTTTTACCCAGTTTAGATGGGATATTTGGAAGGAATTGTTCCCTGTGAGGGAGGTGAGGCCCTGGCACAGGGTGGCCAGAGAAGCTGTGGCTGCCCCTGGATCCCTGGAAGTGTCCAAGGCCAGGTTGGACAGGGCTTGGAGCAATCTGGGATAGTGGGAGGTGTCCCTGCCCACAGCAGGGGTGGGACTGGATGAGCTTTAAGGTCCCTTCCAACCCAAACCATTCCATGATTCCATGATTTTACTCGAAATCTACTTCCTGGGACCAAAACTGAGAGTTTGACTCCAGAGCTGGGGATCTCCAGCCACCTCCTCTTCCCAGGGTATCAAGACATCTGGAAGATACCCCCAAGACCACGGAGCTAAGCTGGACCAGCCATTCCAGAGGGGTTTCCCAACTCTGCTGCTAACACTAATACATGATTTAGGTAAAACACAATACGGCATTAGCAATTATAAGGAATATTTGGATTTTTCTTAGGAAATCTGATGAGAAGGAGGAGCCCCTACACCATGTTGAGGAGGAAAAGATGTTGCCATGTCCTTTCTTTGATGTGTTCACCCCCTCCCACCCCACGTCTAACATCTCAGGCCTAAAATCATCAATCAAACCAACGGAGTGAAGGCGGGAGCAGGGCCAAAGTCTTCCCACTGGGATTCTCCACACTTTGCATTTTGCAAATGTAAAGCCCTCACCGGTTCAGGGCTTCCAATTAGAGCTGGGCAAATGAAAACCTTCTCAGCTCACTGCCCAATCCTTCACCAAAAATTCAAATAGGGAATGGTCTGGATCAATGGAAAGTACAGACCCTTTGATTTTTTTTTCTCCTCCCAAAATAAACCCTTCTCCTTCCCACCCTGATTAATTTTAGATCCCATGAAATGTTTTATTCAATTGCAGAATGAAATGTCATTTCAGAACATTAGCTGGAATAATATTCCTTTTTAAAAAAGTGCCAGAGCAAAGAAGTTCAACTTTTAAGACCTTGCATGCATGTAGGAACAAACTCGTTTTCTGATGACAAAAATATGGAGTTTTTAAATTTTTTGGTGAGCACCCAGTGGGATTTTAAGCCCCTGGAGAAGGGATATGACCAAACCCCAGTGGGGCTGATTTTGCTGAAAGCACAGGTTGGCCAAAACCATCTTCATTCCCAAGAGCTCTCTCCTACTTTCTCCGACTCTGCTGACTGCTCTTTAATCAACTATTTAAAACTCAGCTCCGAGACTTCCCATCAATTTCCAAATCTCTCAGACTTTGTGAAAAAATCCAATAGATCAGGAAAAGGAGCACAGGGGAGGCCACTGACTGGAATGAGCCTGACTGGAGGGGTGGGGTGGGATGTTTCTGGCACGGGGGAAGAGGGAGGTTTGGGGAATGGGCGATAAATTGATTTTCATGTATTCTGGGGCCACACTGCTGCTTCCAGCGTGGCTCCGACGAGGATCGCAGGCGGATCTGGAGGCAGGGTTCTGAGGGGATTAGAAAAGATTTATTTTCCTTTTTTCTGGAGTGAGATGAAAGGGGGGAGGGGGAGGGAGATGCGAGCAAGGAGTGCTACGGAAAGGAACTCATTATTTTTTATCTTTTCCAATGACCTTGTTTATTTTAGCCCTGCTTGAAAGCAGCTTCTTTCCTTGAGAAAATTTGGAGATATCTGGAGACTGGGGCTAGTGAGAAAGGAAAAAAAGGGAAAAGGGAGCTGGGTGAACTGAAGAAACATGGAGAATTAACAGAATAAATGTAAACTGAGCTGGAGAAACACCCACGTGGGCTTGGTGCTGTGATGAAATTCTGTGTCCAGGGGAAATGTTTCCCCTGTCCAGCCTGGTCTTGGACACTTCCAGGGATGGGGCAGCCACAGCTGCTCTGGGCAACTGTGCCAGGGCCTCCCCGCCCTCACAGGGAAGGATTTCTTCCATATATTTAACTTAAATTTTCCCTGTTTCTACTTGAAGCCATTGCTTCTTGTCCTACCCCCACAGATCCTGATAAAGAGTCCCTCTCTGTCCTCCCTGTAGCCAGCTCAGGTCCTGGAAGGTCTCCACTTCTCCAGGCTTGTAGGGGGCAGAGGCATCATCAGTGTGACTCCCCTGGTCCTTGCCCAAATTGCATCTCCTGAAGGAATTCCCTCAGACCTGTTACAAGAGGGATTTCATTTGGTTTTCCCCTCTTTATTTCAGTGGGCTTTGATTCCAGCTGGGAAACAGCAGAAGCTCACGGACATGGACGAATCCCTACTCAGCCTCCTGGACACTGGACATTCCAGTTCCTCCCTGCCACTGGAAAATTTTATTGCCCAGGGTTTGAAATGCAGCACCCCATTCATTTAACCCTGCTGGGGTATTTTTTTAAATTTTTTTTTTTCCTTAAGCACCCTGTTCCCGTGTTATCCTCTGCCCTGGGATCATCCTCTGGAAGGAGATGACTGCACCACAGAGGGAACACCAGCAGAACTTGTGAGGATCCAAATCCAAGGACCAGCTCTGCCTCAGCTGATGCTGCCTTCGAGGGGTGAGCAAAGCTCCCCAAACCCTCAGGAGATGCCCCATGACCCTCATGGTCCCCACAGCCTCCAAAGCAACAATGTGCCCATGTCCAGCCAGTTCTGGAGCTGCATCCACAACCTCTTCCTCTGAGTTAAACCAGGGCCATTCAACATCCAGCTCCTGGTGCTGAAAAAATCCATCCTGAAAAACTCCCAAGGTGCAAGGTCAGCTTGGCAAAAAGCCCTGGACCAATGGGCGGGGGACTAATTTTAGATAAAACCAAGCTTTGCTTTAAACCATCGGCTTGGGTTGGGCTCCACTGGTTACTCAGAAATGCTCCTGAAAATGCTCCAAGTGCTCAATTTGCATAGCTGTAAAGGATCATAAATAATTCGAGGTGCTGGGATTTAATTAGATGACCTATACCAGGGAGGAATTTTGGCCTCATTTATGGAAATCAGAGTCCTTCCGGAGGGAGCCCCGGGCATGGAGTGGCCGCTGTGGGAGCAGCCGTGGAGAAGGAAGGGATGGGGCCCAGCCCAAACGCTTACCTGCAGCTCCTCATCAGTCTGAGCACTAATCAAGGATAATTGAACTTAAATACAACCATTGGGAGGGGCATTTTCGGCATGAGAGGTCCCAGAGAAGCCCATTCAGCAGCAGGGTGATGTTGCCCAGGAAAGCTGTGGCCCTTGGGATGTGCTGAAGGCTCTGCTCTGCAAGCTGCAGGACCCTGTTACCTCCAAATATTTGGCTTGCAAAGAGGATCCTGGCTCTTTATCCAGTGCAAATACCAGCCAGGCATGCCTGGGAAGCTCCAGCTAAACTCCAGAGGCTTCAGGAGGGCTTTGATAAGTGTTGTGTTCAGTGGGAAGACTCCTTCCCTAGATTTAACCCTCAGACTTCAAAAGCAATGAGAAAAAAACTCCCGCTTTTTTTTTATTTTAACCCACTGCTCTGAGCTGCATCTGAAGCTGACTGAAGAGAAAAGGAGTGAGTAAAGGTTGGACTGTGGGGAGCAAAGGCAGGCAAGAGAAAAATGAGATGAAAAGGTCTTTGTAGTAACTGTGCTTCCACAGGAGACTTCCCAGCTGCCGGCCGGGGTCTTGAGTGATCCCACGGATCCTCCTGGGCTGCCTCTGCTGATGGGGGCATGTGGATAATCCCAACCCCTGCCCCAAACCACGGCAGCAGGGAGAGGCTTTTAAACAAATTTAACCCTCACACAGGAGAAAACACCTTTTTATTTCTAGGGGGAAACAGTGCCAAAGGGCTCGGCCGTGTTCCTGGGTCCGGGTGGATCCAGCCATCACCCCGGGTGTTTTACCCTTGCTGAGGCAGGCAGGGCTGTGCCCGGGGCAGTGCCTGGCACTCCAGAGGGATCCCAGCCCCGTATCCCACATTCCAAGCTGTGTCTGAGGCAGCAGGGCTATTATAAATAATTTATTCTCTGGGCAGAGGAGGGAGGAAGAGAGAGCGAGCTTTTAATTAAAATGATATCTTACAGATCAAATAAATATGAATAAGATGCCAAAAACAACTGTATAAATCCCAAACATTCTCCTGTGTTTTAATTATTTGTGTTGATAAAACAAGAGTGGAGGCATTTGGCTCTGCTTGGAGGCTGCGGAGGCGAAAGGTTACACTGGCATTTTTTATGTTCTGTGCAAGGAACAAATGTTTCCAAAGCCCAGATCTGACAAACTATAATTCATATCAGGAATTAAATTGGAATTTAGAGAACAATTGTTAATATTTCAAAGTAATTGTTTAAGAAATTATCATTTTGGTATCTGCCGCAAAAATAATTACCCACCACTAATTTTTCTTTTTCAAAGGCTGCTATTTGCTGGGATAATGTTGGAAAGATGAGGAGTTTGTGCTGGGAGCTATTTATGTAGTTCAAATGAGGAGATAAATAGGAAGGGACTTTCATGTTCCCAGGCAAATGAGTCTGACTAATGTACAGCTTCGAGCTCAAAAGTGGGCCTTGGATTTATTTGGAAATTGGGGGAATTTTTAATGGATGGGACGTGCAAGAAACAGCAGGTGAGAAAATAATCAAAAGCTGTGCATATTAATTAGGAAATGGTCCTCAAATAAACCCTGAGGGCATGGAGAGGCCCTGCCTGCCCAGTGAGAGGTACCAGCATCTTACCTCCACCTTGGCAGGATTTTGGGGTGGAAAAGGAGCTGCATTCCTACTTGCACTCTTCACAGGGCATCAGAAAATTGGAAAGGGGTTGAGAACTTGAATATTTAGAGGATCACAGGAAAAAAGTGGGGTAGAAGGGCTCTTAAACACCTGCATCTCACATCTTGAGGATGGGGTTATCCAGATCCTGTCACATCCTGCACCTTCCCTCAGCTATGCTGGTGGAAAATGCATCTTCCTCCTTTAAACAGGGATTTCCTCAAGAGATGGAGAGAAAGTGGAGCAGTGGCAGCACCAGGAAAGGTCCAGCAGTTCCAAGGAGTTGCTGTGGACTTCTCTGCTCAGATGGGATCTGGCAAAGGGAAACCCTTTCAATGGAAACAGTTTCAAGTGCAAAAGGATAAATTATTTTCTGGGGTTTGTAATTTTGTTTTTGCAAAATTATTACTCCATCTTTGGTGGGAATAATCCCCAGCTGCATTTTGAAATATCTCCTTTCCTGCCACACTCTCTTTTTAATGGGTGAGTTTTTCTCCAAGCGATGCCAATGTCGATGATGACTTTTAAAGTGCACCAGAGGGAGAAGCAGCATTTTTTACCAAGTCTTCTGAGAAAGGCTTTTTGTCACTTCCATCCCCATTTTTTTTCCTCTGAATTGCCACCCCTGATACCCTCTGGCTCCCCCAGCCACCGCCTGGGCCCTCAGTAAACCTGCCCAGTTTTGCTGTTGGCCTCTGGGATGTTTTGGCTGAGCCAAAAGTTGGTCCCTCCACCTGTCCAGCCACCTCCTGGGTGGGGGAGATCCTTGTGGATGTGTCTTCCAACCCCTCCATGCTACACCTCCCCCTTCCCTTTGATCTCCACACTCCCATGAAGATGTTGGTCCCTAATGAGGGACACACTTGACCTTCACAGATGTGGTGCTTAGAGATTCCTGGAGAGTGTGGGAGAAGCAAATAATCCCCCTTGGATCCGTCCTCCCACCCCAGTTCCAAAGCAGATCACAGGAAGATGTTGGTTATCAGCAATTAGCAGCGGGAGCAGTAATTAAGGCCGTTTGTGTTTGCCCCAGATGAGGCTGTCACTCTTTGGGAGCTTTCAGATCCGGGGTTCCCTTGCACAGCCCGAGTTTGGGATCCCGCTGTGCCAAGCTCTGGATTGCCCTGTCTGTGCCATGCTCTTTGAATAATTGCTGTGGGTTAGGAATTATTGGTGGTGGTTTCAGGCACAGGACAAAACACAGGCAAAACAGTCCTGGTTTGTGCCACCCCACTGCTGCTGTACCCCCCGGGGGGACCTGTGAGTCCCATCCGAGGATGGGCGGGAGAAATCAGAGAGGGAAATGTTCTCTTTCCCCATGAAAAAGGGAGCATGATGGATTTACACCCTCCCAGGCCTCCTGCTCTTGCAAGGAAGTGCGTAAGTCTGTGGGAGCTCCTGCGGGAGCAGAGAGGTGGTGGCAGCTGCTCCCGGATCCCTGCAAGTGTCCGAGGCCAGGTTGGACAGGGTTTGGAGCAGCCTGGGACAGTGGGAGGTGTCCCTGCCCATGGCAGGGGGTGGGGTTGGATGGGCTGTAAGGTCCCTTCCAACCCAAACCATTCCATGGGACAGTTTGAAAACTGTGGGGGATGAAGGGGCCCTTTTCTGTCCTGACCCTCTCTGTTGTGGGATGCTTTTAGTGGATGAGTGAATAGGGTTTGGAGCCCTTCCTTTGGGAAGTCCATTGGTAGCACTGATCTGTTCATGATGTCAGAATAACAGATGTCTCTGCAAGGAAGTTTTTCCTTTTTATTAAGCCAAAATTTTTCTATTCTTAGTTTCATAGAATGGGTTGAGTTTGATGGGACCTTAAAGCCCCACCCCTGCCATGGCAGGGCCACCTCCCACTGTCCCAGGGTGCTCCAAGCCCCCTCCCTGACCTGGGAGACTTCCAGGGATGGGGCAGCCACAGCTGCTTTGGGCAACCTCTGCCAGGGCCTCCCCACCCTCTCAGTGGAGATTTTCTTCCCAATATCCCACATAACTCAGGCCCATGCTGCTTCTTCTGCATCTGTGGGGAGACATTAAAAAAAAAAATCTCCCTTTCCTGCTGTTTATCATCCCTAAATATCAGAACTAACAGCCCAGGCTTCCTTTGCTCTTTCCAACCTGCCTCATAAATCATCCCTACACTACTGGGATCATTTCAGAGCTCTTCCCTGCCTTCCCTGGCCATGGGAATGGGCTGCAAATTTCCATGTGGATCAGATCTGAATTAGTTGCCTTAACCCAGAGGCTAAAGAAGGAGTGATTCCTCTCTCCTGCAAAGCATTGATTTCACAAAAGCTGAATGCTGTTGATTTGGGGTTTTTTTCTCAGATACAACACGATAAATCGGTTTTAGTGCTTTCCCTCCCATAAGGTTTGTTATGGGAAAAACAAGGGATGGAGGTGGAGAGGGAGGGAGAATCCAATCCCTTTCCAGGTGAAGCTTGGCCCATCACATGCTGGGGTACAGGGAATGGGGTGGTTTCCTCTGAGAGTCATCTGCCCATCCCACAGATCTTCCCAGCAGGGTTCTGAGGCAGGAGCTGGCCCCTCACAGGTGCCATGTCCCCAACCTGTTTCCCCCAGAAGCACAGCCTGTGGTGAGAGTCCTCTTCAGCAGCCAAGGGCTGGGATTTGAAGGATTCCTGGTCTCTAAGAACTCTTGCAGGGACACCAGGACACATGGCAGATGCCCAAGGAAATTTTCCCACTGGTTTTCCAGCATGAAACCTGCTCAGCTCCATCTGGGAGCATTCCTTGGCATAACCACCAACTTTTGGTCCAAAGCTCTCAACTTCTTGGGTTTTTGTCCTTATAGGCTTTATAATAATGCTAATAATGATATATAATAACTAAATTTATGCTAATAATAAACTAATTTGATTAGACATTTGATTGCTTGTTAGACACAGAAAATGGTCCTAGGGAAGTAGGGGTAGGACAAGACAAAATGACCTCAAGTTGTGCCAGGGGAGGTGCAGGTTTGATATTGGGGAAATTTCTTCACTGAAAGGGTTGTCCAGTCCTGGCACAGCTGCCCAGGGCAGTGGTGGAATCACCACTCCTGGAAGAGTTTAAAAGCCATGTGGACGTGGCACTTGGGGACGTGTCAGTGGTGGCCTTGGCAGTGCTGGGGTGATGTTGGACTTGAAGGTTTTCCAACCTCAATTCTTCCATGGTTCTAAAACCAGGTGGAAAGTGAGAGACCATGGTGTGATGAAGAGAGGAATAGACACAGGGACCAAGCTTTCCCTGCTGGAAAAGCTGTGTATTTGCTCCAAGGATACCCCTCATGTCTAGAAAGGCTGACCTGGAACAGAAACTAAACAGAGCAAAAGGAATAAAATAGGTATTTATTGAAAGGCCCAAAAGGATTCACCCTGGGCAGTGCAAGAGCCCAGCCCAGGTGGAATCCCAGATGGATCCTGGCCACGAGTTTTTACACTTTTATAAGTTTTAGTTCACCCACACATTGGGGTCAAGTGTCCAACCACAGGTTCAGGTTATGAATTCTCAGCCCCTGGTTTGCCCCTTCCCTTCACCATTGTTGATGCTTTCTGGGTAACAGCTGTCCTTGGTTCTGCAGCTGGGCAGGGATTGTTTTGTCCAACTCCCCTGTGAAGAGAACTTACCAACACCTAACATGAACACCAAGCAGCAGAGAATCTGAAAACACTAAAGCTAAAACCCAAGGCATCACCCCAAAGGAGAGCTGGGTGTTTGTGCTGCAGAGGGTCCCAGGAGGATCTCTGGGCAGCCAGAGGGTGTGGAGATATTTTTGTATCCAGGGGAGCTGCTCTGAGGAAAGAACTCTAATTAGAGGAAAATATTTGATCTCTGTAGGCCTTTGGTGAAATATCTCAGAAAGGCAGCAGATGTTGCTGAAATTATTTTGTTCAACTGTTCCCCTGCTTTTTCTTTCTTTTTTTTTTCTGAAGCACATTGAATTAAAATTCAGTAAACTGATCACGGCACTTTATTGAGGGGTGTCAAAAACTTGCTCGAAGTCAAAGCTGATGCCTCATGCAAAGCAAAGCACATCCCTTTGCCTCCCCTTTGGAAGCCAGAAGTTATCCTGGGAGCTACCAAAGACTCCCCAAAGCACTTGGTGGCACAGCAAGGCCAGGCTCCTGTTCCTGGTGTCAGCCTGGCTGGCACAGCATCCAGGTGATCTGCACTCTGCATGGTCCTGCCTGGAACCACTCTTTTCCCAGGAATTCCCCTTCTCTGATGAGCCAGAAGGATCAAATCTGACCTTAGCCCTAAAAGAAGCTGTGCATAAATATAGGGCTGCCTAAAGTCCCCCCAGAAAGGAGAAGTTGTGGAGACTTCAAGAGGGCAGCTTTAGAAGACGTCATCAAACCAGGTTTGATCGTCAGTTTAAGGAGGCTTGGGATGCCAAAAGCCCCATTTTAGAATATTTTGCAGTCCCCACATTTGCAGCATTAAATCACTTCTGAAGTGGTGTCCAGTGGCAGACAGCATCAGCCATGAGCTCCCCTGGACAGGTGGAAAAGTGGAAAAATGATTCTCGGGGTGCAGGGGAGGAAATGCAGCAGGTGTAGAATTGTCAGATCCCAGAATTTCCTGAGCTGGAAGGGATCCATCAGGACTGAGTCCAACTCCTGGCCCTGCACAGGGCCACAATCCCACATCCTATAAACACAGGCAGGTCCATTGAAATAGGGAATAATCACCTTGAATTATTGTTGTCCAAGAATCCAGAGAGAACCAGCTACACAGAAAAGATCAGTCAGAAACCTTGTTTGGATTAGAGAGTCAAAACAAGGGGCTTGGTGGGTTTGCTTGTCTGGGGTCACCCCAAAAGCATCTGCAGCACACCCCATTGAACCCCACAGGTTCATGATATTGAGGGAGTCACTGCATCGATCCGTTTAGCAAATGATAAGCAGGGTTTTGCTTTCATCAGGGCTGTGAATATTAATTGATTTGACAGGCTGCAGCTTGGTAAAACAAGAACAGGGGCATCGGGGCATCGCTGTATTAATTAGCCATGGTGGAGCCGCTTTTAGCTGCTTCCGAAGTTTAATCAATATGCTCCATTGGAGTCCCCAAAGGCCTGGGGAAAAAGCCTTTGAAATCCCTTAAATGGTTGCCTCTGTGAGGTTTCAGGCTCTCGGCGTTTTCTTGTTCTGCAGTTTTTCCTCCCTCCCGAAATCCGTGGTGACCCTCACGGACTGGTATGGGCGGGATTTCTGATTTGGATCTCCCATTTGCATTCGCCAGAAATAGAAATAAATGGAAGAGATGTTCTGTTTTAGTCCAATAACAATAATAATGCCAGACACTAATGAGCTGCCCTCTGCTCCCAGTTCCTATCTGCAGTAAATTACCTCCATAGGCTCCTTGTGATGAGGATGGGCACGGCACCATTGAAATCGGGTTTGGCTGAGCCCTCACGCACTGCTCAGGCTTTGATTTAATACAAAGCAAGGCTTGAGCTTGTTAGGACGTTTTACTGAGAGGGAGGGGGGAGAAGGCAGAGCTCCAAATAAAGCTGGGAGTGAAATTTTGGAGAGAAGGGGATGGAGGAAATGCGACATTGGAATGGGGAGGGGAGATAGGGAAGGCAGGGATGCTGCCACGCTCTGAGTACTGGTGTTTTCTAGGAGGTGACAGGAAAACCAGTTGGAGAGGATTGTAGAATCTTGGGGGGCAGGAGGAGGAAGGCAGGAAAGGAGAGCTGGACTAGGAGAGGGCTGGCCCACCACTGATAACGCTGTTGGGAACACAAAACATCCATCGAGGAAGAGCAGCTCACTAGGAAAGGCATCCAGGGAAGGGGATGAGGGCTCATCCTGTAGGGTCTGGGAAGTTTCTCTGACCTTCAGGATCTCAGACAGCCCAGGGAGGACATGGTATGCCACCAGCAGCTTTACAGGGAGGTTGCATAAGGTGTGAGAAAGGAAGGGCTGTGCACCTCTTGCAGAAATGTCCTGGTGTCCTGGTGTCCTGTCTTTCTCAAGCCTTTGCCACAGGTTGTGATGAGCTCAGTACTTGTCCCAGAGCCCAGCTAAAGCTGGGGCAACACCTCTCCCAGGGGACGCCTGAGGCCTGAAATCTTGGTTATGTCACAGAACCCCAGAATCACAGAATTGTAGAATCCCAGACTGGTTTGGGCTGGAAGATCATCCCATTCCAACCTTCCACTAGCCCAGGTTGCTCGAAGCCCCATCCCACCTGGCCTTGGACACTTCCAAGGATAAAGAGTCCAAAACCTCTCTGGGCAATGAGGTCTCTGTCCTTGGCCACCTCTCCAGCAGACCTTGGTGCCTGCCAAGACCTGAAACACATTTTCCTCCAGTGTCTGACTTTATCATTTGTTGCAACTTTCTGCTGTTTTGGGTTTATCATCCCTTTTCCAGACTAAACCTGCCCAGCTGTGCCCACAGCAGCTTCCCCAGCACACTCCCCCCGTTCCTTCAGCAATTCCAGTTGTGTGACATCCCGAGGTCACTGCTACAGATGTCACCCCAGCAAGGGGACACAGGGAGACCAAACACTGCTCTCAGGGCCCCAGCACAATTATTCCAATTCCAGAACCAGCCCTGAGCTGTGCCTGCTGCTGCTGCCACGGAGATTCCCGGCACGGGCACATCCTGCTGTTAATAATGGAAGATCCCCAATCTCTCTGGGGGCAACGCTCTTTGCTACAGGCAAGGTACTAAATCACAGCTGAAGTTTCTAGGCCAAATTATTTTCACTTTTTTTTTTGAGGAATGAGCTTCCTAAAAAGTGTGAGGTGAATTTCCAGGCCTGCCTACCTTGGCTCAGCTGGTCATGGGTAGAGAAGGAGCCTGTAGGTGAGGGCTCCAATCATCCTAAAGTGAAGCTGTGCAGGTGAGCAGATGAATTAGGGAAAAATAGAGCTGAGAGGGACCCTGGAGTTGTGTGTCCCAGCCCTCCCCAAGGCAGAGTTAACCCTTTCTTTATCACTACCAGTGCAGGGCCCCAGGAATGGGAAAACTTCCTTCAGCAACATCTGTGGAGGTACCGGGCAGTTCCCAGCTCTTTCATAGGAACCCACACTGGTTTGGGTTGGAAGAGACCTTAAAACCTATCCAGTCACACCCCCTGCCATGGGCAGGGACACCTCCCAGTACCCAGGTCGCTCCAAGCCCCGTCCAGCCAGACCTTGAACCCTTCCAGGGATGATGACTCCAACACTGCCCTATGACAAGCCCGATATGGTGCTTGACAACCCTTTCAATGAAGAAATTTTCTGGAATTTCCAATCTAAACCTCTTGAGGCCGTTTCCTGTCATCGTCATCCAGCTCGATATCCACCCCCTGCCTGGCTGCCCCCTCTGTCAGGGAGTTTTGCAGAGCCAGAAGGTTCCCCCGAGCCTCCTTTTCCCCAGGCTGAGCCCCTTTCCCAGCTCCCTCAGCTGATCCTGGGGCTCCAGCCCCTTCCCCAGCTCCATTGAAGATGAAGGGGGGGACTCTGATAACATCCAGGCCAGTGAGCCTTTTCCATTCAGATCCCTCGTTCATTCCTTCCCTCTATGCCTTTAGCCAGAAAATCTTGGGCACATCTCAGACCGCCCCTCAATTCTCCCAGCCTTGGCCACCATCCAGCTCTGCCTGTGGTGGGTAGGAGTGTCCCACCAGGTCCCCCTTTCCTGTCACATGGATGTGCTGGCTTCAGATGCCCTCAAATTCAGTGACATGGCAGAACTGCCCTCTTCCCTGTGGGATGGTGGTTTGGCATCCAGTTGTGTCTCCTGATTGTGGTGATCATCATCCTGCCCACGGTCAGGACTCCCCCTGGGCCATGGGCAATGCAGGAGCCAAGGTTAATCACTTCTGCTGAGGGGGAGGGCTCTGCACACTCACAGATCAATTGGTCTGGGACTCCCCCGAGAAGCCCCCAGAGAGGACAAGGAAAGGACAGAGGTGTCGGAGTTGGGAAGGACACAGGAGGAGAGGGGGGTGGGAGTGCAGGTTCTGCAGCCAAGGGAGCCTCTGCTGGCTCACTGGGATTTCCCTCTGAGGACTATTGAAGGGTTGGATGGTTCCCTGGCTCCCAGCTCCCAAAGAAAGGGGTGGGTGAGTGGGACAGGGGATGGAGTGGCCGAGGCTGTGTGCTGCAGGAGAACATGAAGAGCTGCTTTGGGAATGAGCCCTGTGCAAGCACATTTCTGTCTCCATCACTCCTGCCTCTTACAGGAGACCTGGGAGTGTGAACCTGATCAATACTTGGGATTTGTCCAGAAAAAAGAGCAACAAAATACAGGTCCCTTGCCAGAGGAGCTGGGGTTTATCCCGGGGAAGCCACGAGCGGTGCCAGAGGGAAGCCTGGGGAATATCTATGGATGTGTACATTTATGTGCACTCCCCTGCCTTTGCTCTACAGCACTGGGGGCTGCCTGCCCCACACCCTGCTCTTCCCAGCATCCAGGGATGCTCTTCCCGAAGGGATTGGTGCACACAGAGACCCACCTTGACTATGGAACGAGTGCTTCCTCTGGGGGAGACAGCATTTGCTGAGGGGGATTCACCCACACCTCGTGTCATTGTTGGTCTGAAAACTCCAAAGGAAACCCTCCATCAAGCACTGCCACAATCATCTTCCCATCTTCCTGCTCCGCCTCATTACAAGGAAAATGTGCTAATTAGGCACGATCGGGAGGAGCACATGAAGTGCATTGATGAATTGGCACATAGGGGGTCAGAAATAATAAACTCTTCTCAAGAGCCACCCTGAAAGGGAGGGTTTCTTCTCCAGGGGTGTTCTCAGCTGAGACCAGTGGTTTTCCTTCCCTGGTGCTGAGGGTCCCTCACACACTGGTGTTTGCCACAGGAACGGAGTTTTCATGGTGATAACAATCCCAGGATGGAGCTTCCTCTGTGGGGAAACTTATCCTTACACATATAGGGAGGAGTTTTTAGTGTGCACGGGGCATTTAAATGGAATTCCACATCACCCCCTTTTAATCTCGTTTTTCAGTCCCATTTCTTTCCTTGTCAGAGTCGTGGCTTTGTTCTGACTGTTGCAAAAGCCCTTCAGGTTCTGATTTCATTTTTCAGGTCAGGTCCCACTGTGTGAAGGGAGTGGTGACCAGTGAGGGGCAGGAGAAGGGATGTTCCCATTCCCTGACCCCAAATGCCTTTTCCTTTGGGATATCCAACCACCCTGGTCCACCCCAGAAGTTACCCTGGGCAGTGGGGAGCACCTTCAGTGAACTCTCTCTAAGCCAAAGATGCTTCAAACACAGCAGAACAATGCCTATAACCCACATATCCCCATTTTAAATGTATTTCCGTTCCATTTCCAAGCCTTTTTTTGTTTCCTGCATGGCCTTGAGCCCAGACTCTGGGCCTGCCATGCCCACTATTGCTGCAGAGTCAGTAAATCCCAGCCCTCCTGTAATGAAAACGTCACTAATGATAAATATTTAAAGGGATGTGATGCTTATTTTTATATTTACTACCCTGACCTTTATGTTATTTGGATTTTATTTTATGTTTTATGGGGGTTCCCTGGGCCTTTTCCCAGCCTCACACACAAAACCCCCACCAGGGCTCCCAGAGTGTTGTTGCATTATAAACACACACGGTCCCTACAATTACTGAGCTTTAATGCTGTAATTACTGCCCGGGGTGATGGAGTGAAGAAGTGTTCAAGACATCCACATCCTGAGGGAATTTCCAGGGGGAATCATTGCCTCCCATCCTGTGATTAATTGTTGTGCCTTGTGTGGAGAGACTGAGACTTTTCCTGAGCTCTTGGCACCCACAGCTGATGGAAAAGCTGCCACAGGAACACTCAGCTGTGCACAGCCTGCTGTGTCAGCAGGGAAGGATCTTCAGTTGGATTCTTGCAATTCCACAGGGGAAAAATGAAGGAGAACAGCAGGCACAAGGAGAAGAATGTGAATATTTACCCACAAGTCTTCTCCCTGTGCTGCCTCCTCCAGGAGAGTGCTGGGGAGCACTGGGAGCTCATCCCACTGCTCAGGGACCTGTCCTGGGCTTGTCCTGCTCCTCCTGGGTGTCAGCTCCAGGCCAGGAGCAGGGACTGGATTTAGGGATGTTCAACATATCCATGTGGACACGGCTGCCAAGGAACTGGGCATCTCCTGCAGCAGCAAATTTCCCAGGCATTAGCATCTGGCAGCCTTGGCTGAGCCCCACATCCCATTCTCCCTTCAAGGAGTGGGGAAAAAATGAAAGAAGGAGTTAATTGGCCTGATTGGACTTTGCTGAAAAAGTTTCAAAGGAGAGGAAAAGAAAGTGCTGAGGCAGCTCCTTTCTGAGTCTTTGAACTTTAGGCTTTGAAAAGAGATGGGGAAAATCTTAAGGAATTAACGAGGACTACAGGGAAATTATTGAGGAGGAACTTTCAGTGCTCCCAGCTTGGAAAGAAATAAAAACCCCACTTTATATAGAAATATATGTACAGATATAGAGATATTTGCATCCACGTGGATGTGAGAGTGTGACCCCTTCACCCAGTCTTTCCTTTTCGTCTCTCTGACTTGATTTTAATGATTTTTATGAATTATTTGATTTGTTTCCATGGTGCCTGGGAAGGGCGAGAGCTTCCCTTCTCCTCATCAGGAGCTGTGGAAAGGCAGAGGCAGCTCAGCAAAGGCTTTGGGTTTGCCACCACTCTGGCAACGTTTGTGCAATCTTGGCCTGGATCGGAATTCTTCTCTTTCCAGGAAATATAAACTTCTTTTTTTTTTTGTCAAAAAAAGTCTCAAGATAAATATTCTTGGATGAAAACCTATAAAAAGCACAGACTGACAAACTATTTTTTTAGGCACTTCTTTTTCTCCCAACAAGAATATATCTGTCAAGAGAAACAGATGTTCTCGATGAAAAACCCTCTTTAATTACAACTCTGTCAAAAAACCTGCAGACAGATTTCTCTTTCTCCCCCCAAGCCCATTAAAATGTGTGTGAATGGCCAAGGCTTGAAAGCCACGGCTCCTCTCGTAATATAATATTTAAATAAAACATTTCCCCATTAAGCTAAGAAGCAGCAAAGCCACAAGGCAAAACTCATAGACTAATCCAAGCTTAAGGTTTGCTTTTATAAAATGAGGTGTTGATCTTAAAACTGAGCTCAGCACGACCACCTGAAGTGCTGGGGTGGTTTTAGGGCCCTGAACAACCTGGGTTTCTTCTGGGGCCAGGTGAGCTGAATCCCCCTGTCCAGAGTTTGGGACTTCTGCCAATCAGGCCAAATATTTGCATTAAAAACTCTGAGTTGAAGGTCTGGCCATCAGCCAGGGATTTCTTCAAGCCTCACGTTATTTCGTCACTAAACCTCGCTGTGTGCCCAGTAAATATTTTCTTTAGTTGATACACGAAAGGCTGACTGGAAGCCTTCCCTCTCCCCCTTGCAGAGGATGGCAATGTGACATAAATGTTAAAAGAGGTTTCTCCAGCACAGCAATCCCCGAGGCCGACACGCCACGACTTATCCAGGGGAATAAAGTTCTGCTGGAGAGACTGGCAGGAATGCAAGGTTGATATTTCTTTATTTATTGGTTACAGTAATTGGCTAGAACATGGCTGAGTAGTTGGAGGAAAATAATCAATAGTTCTTGTCCGCTAATGAATGATTTTTCAGCAGTCGCTGGTGTAAATAGGTTTCATTAAAACAGCAAATCCTCCCAAACAAGAAAATTAATGAGGGCTTATGAAATCTATGAAATTGCACAGGTCTGAATGGCTGACAGCCATGACAAATATCAGCTATTGTTGGGGTTGGGAAGCAGGTTTTCGCTTCAATTTTCACTCTTGTCGCTTAAATAATATCAATAATTAGCAAATCCATTATCCCTTTCCCAGAAATCTTCCAGAGTGAAACGTGTTGGCCCCAACTCAAGACAATGTCCTGTTCCTGAGCAACCTCCACGTGCCTGGGCCCAGTTCCTGCCAAATCTGTGCCCTGTAACTGCACCAATAAACTTTTAGGACCTAAAATTTAATAAATAGGGAATTTTAGGAGCTGAGCCCTCAGACTCATCCATTTCAAAAGAAGGGGACTGGGCACGATGCAGTCATTGCTTTTCTTGACTTCCAGGAATAAAGGGATGTGAAACCAATCTTCCATGGAGGGGTTCCAGCCCAGCAAATTGTGGTGTAGGGCAGAGGGAAAAACTTGGAAATCTGCATCAGTGCTGCTGGAGGATCCTGGGGTCAAAAGAGGGTGGGATACAAGAGCTTGGACTGGGTGGTGCTGCTAATTTTGGTATGTCTTTAACAGGTAACTCTGTTTCTTCCATCCAAAGAGGAAAGCTCCAAAAAGTGATTTGTTTTGGCCAGCATGGAGCAGAACTCCCTATGCCCCAGAGCAAAGCTAAACTCTTCAGCTGCAGCTCCAAAGACCAAAACCCCAAAGCCACTTTGTGGAAAGTTTCCCAACAGCTTTCCTCAACTTCCCAGTTACTGCTGGAAGAGTCAGGGGCTCTCAGGAGCACAAGGGCGATTTTTGCAAGTGGCAAGGCATCCCTCCTTGTCCTTGTCCTTGTCCTTGTCCTTGTCCTT
>VYXF01012561.1:48705-89631 GCA_013397295.1 Polioptila caerulea
AAAAAAAAAATCAGGATTTTTTTTCCAGAGTAATAAAATAAAAACATGGAAAGTGCAAGATAGATTCTGTATCCATCATTAGTGGTGGAGCACTGAAGTTTTGATCAGATCCATGGTCCCTGGCTGCTAAAATATCAATTAAATTGGCACAAGAGGGGTGGCTGGAGCAGAAGTAGCCCTCAAACATGCAGCAAAGGCACCAGCAAAGCAAATACCTGAGCTAATGCCTTGGGTTTTAGCTTTTGTATTTTTCAGATTCTCTGCTGCTTGGTGTTCATGTTAGGTGTTGGTAAGTTCTCTTCACAGGGGAGTTGGACAAAACAATCCCTGCCCAGCTGCAGAACCAAGGACAGCTGATACCCAGAAAGCATCAACAATGGTGAAGGGAAGGGGCAAACCAGGGGGCTGAGACTGCATAACCTGAACCTGTGGTTGGACACTTGACCCCAACGTGTGGGTGAACCAAAACTTATAAAAGTGTAAAAACTCGTGACCAGGATCCATCTGGGATTCCACCTGGGCTGGGCTCTTGCACTGGCCGGGGTGAATCCTTTTGGGCCTTTCAATAAATACCTATTTTATTCCTTTTGCTCTGTTTAGTTTCTGTTCCAGGTCAGCCTTTCTAGGCACCAGAGCAAGTCCCAAACAGGCAGGGATCTGAGTGGTTTTCCCTTCCCAACCCTTTGCTCCAAGCCTCTGACCGCTGGATTCTCCCTGATGTGCTGGCAGAGCTCTGGTTCCAGCCCTGTGGCTTTGAGCTCATTTGTCAAACGCAGGGATCTCTATGAAAGGCTGTTAGCAGAGCATTTACTTCCCATTCCTCATCCTCTGCTGTCATCACCTCCCAAGATTAATTAAGGAAAAAAGAAAAGACATCTTGTCTCTCCTTTGTTTCCTCATTCCTTGCATTTTTTAACAGCCCCTTTCTCTCCATTCATGTCCTGGATACTGCTGGGGAGCAAACCAAGCAAAACCCAATCCTTCTCTCTTTCTTCTTGTGGTTAATATATCAATTTCTTCTGCCTCTCTGTCGCTGGAAGTGGTTGGTTGAGCTTTGTCCAGGACATCAATTCTCTTCCATGGCCTCAGCTGCTAAAGTTAAGCCAGGGAAGATCCCAAATCCATTGATTTAAGATTGCTCAAAGTGGTCATTGCAGATTTACAGCCCCAGAGCCAGGGTTGGTGTCCTGTCCCTGAGTCCCTCTGAGGGTCACACAATGCCATCAGTCCTGATCCCCATGGGATAACTGGGGGCTTTTGCTCATGTGTGAGCTCCTTGCCCCACTTCCCTCTGTTAGGAACCATAAAATGTGCTTATTCTGGTGCCAGGGGCTTTTCCGTGGCCATTCCCAGTAGTCATATTTGGGCTGCTCCTGAGCCCATTCTGGTCCCCGCTGTGTGAGTAAACTAAGAGTAAAACCAGAGCCACCCTGGCCCTGCCACCTTCCCAGCCCCACTCCCTCCTTGCCTGCTTGATCCCCATGTTCCCCTTATCCCAGCCCCAGTGACCTCCATCCTAGGAGATCCCTTTCCACCCCTTTACTCAGTGTGGTGTTAGAGGTTTAGTGTGAGGTTTTGTTCCCCCAGTCTGACCAGTTCCCCCAGTACTGGCTGTTCCTGAGCTGTGGGTACCAGGATGCTCCCATGGGATGGTGCCACGGTCCCTGTTGGTGGCAGGTGGGGGAGGAGCCGGCTGCTCACGCGTGTGTCATTGCTGATCCATAAAAGCTGAATGGAAACCTGCGGGCAGGCGGGAGAGCCGCCGGGCAGCTGGCGCTCCCTTCCCTCGGGGATTCAGGGATTTGCCATCTGCTCTCCTGCGAATTCCCAAAGCTCAGCCCTGATGTGAGTCAGCCCAGGAGGAGGAGGGAAACCCAGCCAGCTGTGGCTCTGTCCTTGCCACCCTGGCTCCCAAATGCCACCCTCGCTGATGTGTGTGACAATGGGAGACACGCCCGCCCTGTGTCACCCAACCCTATGTCACAGGAGCTGCCGCTGCTGTCGCAGTGGTGGCTCTGGCTCCCTGCACCTGCAGGAGAGGATGAAAACCCTTTTTCCTTTCTCTTTGCTGTCCCAGCAACTCGTGCTAAATTCACCCATCCCAACTAAAGTCTGTCCCTGCTTTTCCAGGGCTTCCCTGCTCTGCACGAGCACAACTCCCGTGGTTTTTGAAGCCATCCATCACCGCCATCTCCACAACCCCAAGCCACACACAGGATGAAGACGTGGAGCAGCAGCTCCTCAGCTGGTGAAAATCAACACGGATCTCCCCCCATCGGCGGAGTTAAACTTCCACTCAGCCGGGGAGGGAACCCAAAATGCTGCTCATCGGAGCAAAAGAAATTTCGGCAGTAATTAGATCTGGAGCATGATTACCCAAAGGGAAACGCAAAACAAATGTGGGTGACAGATATTGCCAGGATAACTGGAGTTATTAATGCTTTTCTCCAGCAATGACAGGCACAGGGGATTAGTAGTGCCTGAAAAAGTCTGGTTTAGTGTGGGAAAAACTGAGGGCTGGAAATGAAGCAAGGAGGAGGCCATCTGCTGCTCGGTGAGCTCGCGGGGCCCTGTGAGGAAAGCTGCAGCCAAAACAACAAAAGGCAACGATGGGAGGCATATGTGAGGAGAAACACCGACCTGTTGCTCCTAAGTTTCCAGTGAAAAAGGCAAAAAAAGAAGGAACCTGTTATTTGTTGCACGAGCTCCCCCAGAATTAGTGTCCCTGGCACTGCTGAGCACAGCAGAGCTGGTGATGTTTCCAATTAAAGCTGTTCCTTCCTGCTGGCTTGGGTTGGGTTATTTGGGTGGGAGCAGGAAGGACCAGCCCTCCCTCTGTCATGAATGAGGGATTTAGGGTTGCTCAAAGAATCACCATCATTAGCAAAAATACTTTTGAGCAGAATTTATAAAAACACAACAAAGTGCAATGACAAAGTTGCTCTGTTACTTACTGCACAGATACAAGGAAAAATTGATGTAGAATGGAGTCAAAATGATTTACACAGGGTCTGAAGATGCAAAAGGGTAAAGAGACCCTCCCACTGAGCCTTGGGGTTCAGAGTACAAACTCTGGCTTTCTCAACTCCTGATGGAGATAGAACATGGCTAAGCCCAACTTTAGTTCCAGACTTGGACAGCAGTTTAGGTCTACAGAAATTAATTGCATGAATTTCTGTGGTATTGAGTCACCTGATACGAGCAGCTTACCACAGGTCTGAGAGTATGGGATCTCTTTGTCCGGAGTAAGGAAAGATTTCTTAATCCAGGCAGGGAATCTCAAACCTTGAGAGGTATCCCAGCTCCAGGGGAGAGTCACTGGTGTGCAGTCAGCTGCAAAGTGGAGAGAACTGGAATCAAACTCATCCAAAGACCTGTCATTAAAAGAGAGGTCTCTCAGCCTCAAGGAGCAACCAGGAATGTCCCATCCCAAGGGGAGATCCCATCCACGCTGCCCAGTAGAGCTCACGGGGGCTCACCTGGATGGCCAAAATTGTGGGATAAAGTGGATGGCTGGGAGCCAGATTGGACACCATGGGAAGGGTGTGCATGAGACTCCTTGAACCCACAAGGGTCTTTGCTCCTTGAGAAATGAGTCTTGGAAAAGCCAACGCTGTTCCTGCATTAATCACAGGATTGGGGATCCAAGCTCTTAAGCATCAATAATCTCTGGGTCTTTCTCCCCCTTTGGGGGCTTCCTAAAGGAATTGTTGGCCCCCTTTGGAGCTGTAGCAAGGTACTGCTGGTTGGGTTGAGGGGGTTGAGTGCATTTCACACCCTCCATACTCCAAAGGTGCCCATCCCCTTCTCCAGACCTTCCTCTCCACGGGTGATCTGCTCCTTCCAGCAAGGGAAGGCAAGGGGAGGCAAAGGCATGAGCTGGCCCCTGTGTCCTCCTGCACAGCTTGGCCAAGCAGCCATGAGCTGTGTGGGCGGGGAATGGTTTGGGAATGCCATGGACTAACCCACCCTAAGGTTTGTTTTTGGGTGTGTGCACTTACAAACTGCTCCAAGAGCATCCCTCAGCGGTCTGGATACCCCAAACCAGATGTGCTCCCTCAAACTCACCCAAACCCTTCTTTAAATAAAAATTTGCAAGAAAATTGGGCTAAACCAACATTCAAATGAGGGAAAGGATGTGTTGTTTTCTTTTAAGTTTAAGGAGTGCTGACACCTAGGAAGTACCAAGATGAATTTCTAACAGGGCTGTTCGTCAATATTCATAAGACAATTTGTTTTCTGCTCTGTGCTCCCCAGGGGTGTTGGAAAGAGCCTGGAAAACTCCATGCAGTCCCACCCAGATGCTTCAGGGAAAGCTCAAAGACCTTTACAGCAGGGTGATACTCTCACAATAATTAAACCAGAAATTTTAGTTAAAATTCAGGTATTTAATAGACAACCCAAAACACATGGCACCATCAGGGCTGCTGACCACAACCTGCTGCAAAGCCACTGATAATTTTATTTTCCTAAGGACCTGAAACACTGGGGAGCTCCCCAGATGGGGTACAGACCTGTGGCCCCGCTGAGACCAGTCTAACTCAGGTTTAAAGCCGAATAAAAGCCCAACTGCGCAGATCCAGCCTCCCCTGGGAAGTGGGAATCCATCCCCCAGGCCCACGGAGAGGGGAGGACACCCGTGGCTTGGCTGATGAGGCGATGAGAGGGTGCGAGGAGCTCCTGGGGAGGTGGGAATTGCCACTGCTCCGGGCAGCATCAGCACTTCCCATGTGGCCCAAGGCAGGGAAATGCATAAATGAGAGGGAGGGAACATCCCACTGGGTTCTGCAGGTGCCACCTGGAGCTGGGTGTCCCTTGAGACCTGTAATTTTGGGTTTTCCTAACTTCCTCCTTGGACTTTGCCCCGTACCAGTAACCACCAGTAGCAGACAGCCCCACCTGCCACAGGGCCACATCCCACAGGATGTCTGTGTCCCAGCCTTTTGAGGCATTTCAGGGTATTTGGCTTTTTTTGCAACAAATCACAAATTTTCATGGTTGATGCTCTGTTTCTCCACAGGATACCTGACCTGGAAATATGGGGAGGGAAGACAGCACCGGTGGGTTCCCACCTGGCAGCTGGGTTGGCTTTCACAGGACCTCCTGGATGAGACAATGGATTTTAAGAGCGACACTTACCTGCTCTCTGCACTTTAAAAGGGCCTTGGAAATCCCTCCAGCTGTCCAGGAGATGCCAAAGCCTGGGCTGAAGGAGGAGCAGAGCCCTCTCCTACTCAGTGGAAGCCAAACACCTCATGAGCAATCTCCAGAAATTCCCAAACTCCAAAACCACAATGCTGAGAAGAACATCCAGAAAAACTCCCTTTCCCCAAGTCTGGGAATTGGTTTTGTTCATGGCTGGAAAAATCCTCCCATTTTTGCTTCCTAGCAGAGCATTCCATTAAACCCAGGAATTCCTCCCTGTCCCCACTTTGGAAAATTGTGCTGTTCCTTTTTTGACTTGTATGCTGAAAGTCTTTGGCCAGAAGATAACCAAACACAGAGGATGGGGAGTGCAAACCTCTGGAACGCTGCCCTGGTGTGGCTCTGTCTAAACCCCCAAAAATCCCCCGAAACCTCTCCCTGTTTCCTCAATATCCCGACAGAGACAACTCAGCTGGAAAGATGCATCCCAGGCAGGAGCTCCTGGAATTCTTCCCATGAGAAAGGCAGATATTTATTTAAAATGGGACTGAATCAAAACAGACACGGGGAAATGTCAAAATATTCCATAAGTAGGAAGGGGAAGGAATACAGTTGTCTCTCTACCTTGTGAATGAATAACTTACATCCTGGGAGAAGCAGGAGTGGGAATGGAGCGAGTGGAATCAGTTCTGCTCTGTCAGTGTTGACAGAAGGGAATAGCTCCTCCTGCCTTGGCCAGAATGGATTCAGACAGAGTAAACTGAGAACTGCAGGGGCAGGGAGCAAAGGAAAACAGAGGAGATTGCTTGGAAAACATGAGGAGGGAGAATGAATAGTGAGGGCAGGCATGTCCCTAAACGTGGTCCTGAGGAAATGGAGCATCCTGACTGAAGTGAGAGCAGAAACCGGGGCTGCTGCTGCCACTCTCCCTCTGGAATACAAGGGAGCCACTGGGTTTAGTGAGTTTAGTCCTAAAGCCTCAATTTTCAATGGCTGAAAGTAGAGGAATGACTGTGGAACAGGGCTGGAAAAAGATGATCTTTAAGGTCCCTTCCAACCCAAACCTTTCAGTGGTTCTATGCTGTGGGAATGACTTGTGGCAGACCAGGGAGATATGAGGAATTAAAGTCTTTTAATTCCTGCTCGACACCATCCAAGAACTGCTTCCCAACAGAGGATGCATTCTGGGGAGGATGGCAGCATTTAGGATTTGTTTGCAAATCACAGCTGAAACCTCAGACTGAATTTTGCTGCATAAAGATTTGGATAGTCCTGTCAATTCCCATGATAATGCCTTGATTTACTGGCTCTTTCCTAAAGACAAATGTGAGATAACTTCAATAGGCAAAGTTGGCCCCGACTGCCACTTTTAAAAATACTTGAAAAGAGACTTAAATTAGGGGGAGAAAATGCAGAAAGTTCTCTAAAAAGGGACAGAATAAATTTAGAAATCAGCTTCAGAACTGGCTGGATTCTGCAAATGTCTAAAACTAAAAATAGAGGGGAACAGATGATTTTTTTTTTCCCCCTCCTTGATCAACTTCTCTCTTTTTTCCTCTCCTCACATTGGGGTCCCCTCTAAGTTTACACCAAGCCCACAAGCCTGTGCCTGGTAAACAATTTTGAAGTTATTTTTGTCTAAGTGACAGCCCTGGGTGGCATCCAAGCCCAAGCACAACAAACTCGAGTAAGCCAGAGCAGCGTGAGCACCAAAAAAACCTGGGAGCAAGCTGGGAGCGATGTCACTGCAATTCCATCCTCTGGGACTGCCACCTGCATGAGGTCCCTGAACCACAAAGCCTCTGGGGGTTTCTTGATTGGGATCTGGCAGGAGTGAAGCTCTGGCACAGGTGTCTGTTCCTGCAGGAAGTAGGGATTGGAAAGTGGGAAATGGGCTCTTCACTTCCCACATCTCTGTTTGCACCTGATGGATCTCGGACAAGGGAATGTCGCTGGAAGGTGGGGGTGGAAATTTTGTGACCATTTGACTTCAGTGACGAGGGTGGCAATGACAAGAGCAGCAGGATCTTGGCACAGCCTGGCTGCTTCCTGGTGCCTCAGCTGCTGGAAAGGTTTCTGCTCTACACTCACCAGATGCTTGGCATTTGGGAATAATTCAGCGCCGATTAAAGCAGGATGGATAAAAAAAAAAAAGGAAAAAAGGAGAACCCATGATGAATCCATCCTTCACTGTGGCATTAGCACAGCCCAGCCCCGTCCCCCTCCTCCATGTCAGTGGTGAAAAATGCCTCCTGTTCTCCGGCAATTACCTGGCTGGGCTCACCCCCGGAATGCCGATCCTTCGGGGAACGCAGCGGCCGCCCCGCTCTGCCATCCCGGTGATGGATGAGCCCTGGCTCAGCCCTGCTGCCATCTGCCACCAGGGTCCCCTCCCCGGCCCCCAACAAGTGACATCCTCGTTCCTTCACACGGATCAGGGGCGAGCGGGAAAAGCGGCAGTGATGAAAGGCCCCTGCAAAAGTGGGAATTAGCTACGGAAGGGAGGAGATGAGTGAAGAGGCGTGGGGTGGGAGGAAAGGCGAGGATGGGAAGATGGAAGGGGAGGAAGGGAGGGATCACCTGACTCATGCCCAGGCCCCTGAGGTGTAACCCCGCTGTTTGTGAGGCTCCTGATGGTTTGGTTGCTTGCTCATGGTGAGCCCTTTTTGCCAGGATGAGCCCATTCCTGGGATGTCCCTAGGAAACAGAGAGCGTCACAGCACTCACAGCCCACCATGATCCTCAGGGCATGGCAGAGCAGGGAGCTGGATTAAATCAGACAAAGGGCAGCTGCCAAAACCCAAACTAAACTGGATGGTGCTGGGCAGTCAGAGAAAACTCCTCTGTGGCCACATAAAAGTAAAGGTGACTTGGAAGCCAAACCACCTCTGGATGTCACAGGATGCAACAGAGTTCCTGAAGATCAGAAGCCTCACCTGGAGTAGTTTGGGAAGTCTTTGGAAACCTCCCTCCTTCTTTTCAGGAGGTGCAAAGCTCAGAGAAAGCCCTGTTTTGCCAGTGGCATTTTCCAGGCTGGGTGGAGCAGTTCCACCTCTAGGAGAAGCTGAGAGGGACCCGGTGGTCAAACCCTGCCATATTTCTCAGGTTTATTGTCAGAACTTCAGTTGGGGCCGCTCTGCTTTCAGATACAATCACTTCGCAAGATGCTTGGTAGATACTTGGCCATGGTGACCGAAATCTCTCGATTAAATTTATCTAGGTAATAAACCCCTTTTACTTCCTGGGTTTGATCCCAGGTTTGCCCCAAGCTGCTCAGGTCAAAGAAAGCTGAAAGTTTGAGCTGAAATCCCTCTTCAGGCAGGATTTACAAGGGGAAAACAAGAGGAAAAAGAGGCTGGCACTTCTAGAGATGCTCTGAAAATGCTCACCAAGCAGAAATGGTCCCACAAGAATTATTCCCCCCACTCTAGCTATCCCAAACTCCAGGACATTGTCCTTGCCCATCTGTCAGCTCAGCTCCAATACAGAAGAAATCTCATTAACAGGCATCAGAGATTTAGGGAAAGGCTGGAATCTGGCAAAGCCGTTTAAAACAGGAGATAAACCATCCTCTGCTCCAAGGAACAGAGGTGGTAAGGAGGATATAAACACCCACAAGCCTTCTGGGAATGCTGGAGAAAGGCCAGGACTATGGCATGTCAGCACAGCTACGCTGGGATGACCCTACAGCAATGAAAATAATTTATTAGGACTGGTGGAGCAAATAAAAGAAAAAGCTTTCCCAAATCTAAGGGTACCACCAGTGCAATAATAATAAATAACAATCAATCAATCATCATCATCATCAGGATCCCAGCTAGCAGAGTTTATAGTTTCTGGGAGTGGGAATAGCTGGGTTTATTCTGTGTCCCATCAGTTTCCAAGTGGGTTTGGCAATAAAGCTGAAGGTGAGGTTTCCAAACCTGTAAAGTCAGGACAAGAAAAGACTTAATGGCTTTCAAGGAAAAATATCAGTGGGGAAAAAAATCACAATCAAAATATATTTCTTTCTCTGCAGGTGTTGATTTGGAATAATATATCAGGATTTTTCTCATTCTGAAACCATGTTTTGGAAAAAAACACCAAAAATTTCTTCCTAATATCTGGCAGGTTTCAAGGATTTTGTCTACAAAGGGTGTTCTCCAGTGGGAAAAAGTTGGGAGACAGAGAGAAAATGGTGCCAACAAGGAGAAGGTGACATTTCCCTGTTACTCTGGGTTTTAACACCTCTGAATTTTTGCAGCCACCTCAACACTTGTAAGATGAAATAATAATTTTAAAATAGAGCAAACATTCTCCCCCTCCTTCCTCCTCTTCCGCCAGTGCTTTTCTCACACATTTTTCTCCAATGGAAGGAGACGGATAATCTAATTTGACGTTTTGGGATATATTCCCTGAAGGAAGTGTGGAAATGCCACCTGCTACCTGCATGTTAGATTTGATCATAAATCACCAGCACCCAGCACTCGACAGGATCTCCTGATATTTTAATGGCCACAAAAGGTCTGACCACTGCTGAAATTAAAGCCTAAATCGCAGGTTTATGTTTTTCTGGAAATGCCAAACGCTGCCTTGCTTCTTGTATTACTCTTAATTGCCCTTCCTTAATTACAAGGAGTGAAATCATTAACTATATTTAGTGGAAAGGGACACAAACCCTTCTGCTTCAGGCTTGGCCCTCTTGGAAGTTCAGAATGTGCCCTGAGAGGATGTTGGGCACTGGAAGAGGAATATTTGGACAACGCTCTCAGCCACAGGGTGGGATTCGTGGGATGTCTGTGCAGGCTCAAGAGTTGGATTTCAAGATCCTTGTGGGTCCAGCTTGGGATACTCTGTAATTCCACAGTGTTAAAACACCAGGTCAAAGCCCACGTCTTGGGTGGCTCCTCTGGTCTCCTGAAATCCCAGGTCAAACAGTTGGAAATCTCAGACCAGGTTACAGATCCAGCGGCAACATCTCCATCAGTGACCTCTCCTTGCCATGGGCTACATCTCCTGTGCTTCCAGGGGATTCTAAAGCACCTGACCATGCAAGGACATCAGAAATTTTGTGCTCTTTTCCTGGTGAAGCCAAGTGACCAGAATGTCTCTGCTCAATCCTGCATGGCTGGGAGAAAATCAGGTTCCAGGGTTCAAACTGGGGAGGAAAAAAGAAAAAAAAAAGAAAGAATTGGTTGGGTGATTTTGGTTTAATCTCAAACTTGAAGAACACAAACACACTGAGGCATCTCTGTTTGACAGTAGAGATGCTGGAAATATGCTGGAAAAGAGGGACACAACTTCCTGGGACCGCAGGAAGATCCCAGACAGGAGTTTCACAACAACATCCTGGGTTTCCACTACTTTTCTGTCATCCCAATTCTTCAAGGCCCGGGAGAGGATGGGAAGTCCTGAGTACAGCTCTCAGTGCCCAGCACTGACACTGGGAGAGGAGCATCCTGACATTTTGGGCCAAAGCTGGATCAGGAACAGCGCTGGAATCCTCCGCAAGGCTTCAAAGTTTCCGCATGATTACGCGAGCAAATATTTGGGCTGGAAGAGCTGTTAGTCATTATTTGCAGTTCATTTTCTCTTATTTGTTCTCTGTCTTTTAAATAATAAAAGAGAGAAAGCCAAGATGACAGCTCACAGCATTCCCATCCAGGAGCAGAGACAACAGCTGGGTTTTTCTGCTAAACACCTTTGGTTGTGCACAGCTTCCTGGGAAATGCTGTGCCAGGGAGGATTTTGGAACTACAACTGCTGTGGCACTGATGGGTCCTGGTCATTCACCAGGAAAATCCCCACTCCTGGCCTGTGCTGTTCTCGTGAGGAGTTTTTCTGGGTTTACACCCTGGGGCAACACAACAGGAACCATTCCCGGTTTCCAGGCCTCCCCGAATTTGGGGGCTTCCCAGCTTCGTTGCTCTTTGGCACCTCATTTGGAGGCCTGCTCATGGCAACAGCTGTTCCTCAAATTCAGGGCTTAGCACCATTAATCACATCAGTAGGCAGCGGGGTTTCCTCCAGCAGGAAATCCAGGAACAGCTCCGGACACGTTCCCAGTCAGGGAAAGGTTTGCACTCATCTATGGAAGTGCAAGGCTCCCCGGACATGAGGCACAAGAGGAGCTATTCCACAGCAGAACGGCATAACTGGCATCAAAAACTACTTGAGATGCACAAACACATCTCCAAAATTCCCACAAATTGCATTCCAGGCCCAGATGCCTCCGTGCCTCCAGCACTTTGTGCCTCTACCATGTCCAGCTCTCTGTAGCCGGGAATGGGCTTCTGCCTGCTAAAATTCTGCATGGATTGGGATGGCCCCGAGACTGAAAGTACCTGCATCCAGAGTTATTGCTGCCTTTGGAGTGTCAAATGTCTCCAGCAAACTTGTATCAGGAACCTGGAGGGGTGAGCTTTGCTTCCCAGAGAAATGGATCCCTGTTTGTGTCCTGCTCCCTGTAGCTGGGAACCGGCTTCTGCCTGCTAAAATTCTGTGGATTGGGATGGTGTGCAGATTGAATGAACCTTCACCTCGAATTATGGCTGCCTTTGGAGTGTTAAATGCCCCCTGTAAACTGACATCAGGAACCTGGAGGCATGAGCTTTGCTTCCCAGAGAAATGGATCCCCATTCTTGTCCAGCTCCCTGTAGCCGGGAATGGGCTTCTGCCTGCTAAAATTCCGCATGGATTGGGATGGCCCTCAGATTGAAGCTACCACCACCTGGAATTATGGCTGCCTTTGGAGTGGTAAACGCCTCCTGTAAACTGGCAGCAGGAACCTGGAGGGATGTGCTTTGTTTCCCAGAGTAAAGCGCCCCCGTTCGTGTCCAGCTTCTGTATCCCAGAATGGGCTTCTCTGCCATGTCCAGAGTGGGGTGGGAAGGTCTGTGCAGCAGCACTCCCAAACAAACAACCTTGCATAGGAAGTGTGGGCTTACTGCCTTTGGCAAAGTCATGGCTTCAGGAATGGGGAGATCCAGGACCCAGAGCCTGGATCTGGCACCATCAGGGTCATTCCTGCCCATCCAGTGGGGGCAGTTTTGGGTGGCACAACATCAGAAGGATCTAAAGCCATTGGAGATGTCCAAAGGAGGGACACAAAGATGGGGGAGGGTATGGAAGGGCCAGACAAGGAGTGGCTGAAGGCACTTGGTCTGTTGAGTTGGGAGAAGGAGAGACTGAAGGCAGAGCTCATCCCAGTCCTTTCCCCCCAAGTGACAGACCTGTTGTCTGCTTTCTGTGACCAGCAACAGGACCCAAGGAATGGCTGGAGCTGTGTCGAGGGATTTAGGTTGGAGATCAGGAAAAGGTTTTTACCCCCAGAGGGTGCTGGGCTCTGGAACAGCTCCCCAGGGAATGGGCAGAGCCCCAAGGCTACCAGAGCTCCAGCAGCATTTGGACAACACACTCAGGGATGCACAGGGTGGGATTGTTGGGGTGTCTGTGCAGGGCCAGGAGCTGGGCTGGAGGATCCTGTGGGTCCCTTCCAAGAGATTCCATCGTTCTTGCTCCCAGGACATGAATCAGCGAGAGCTGTCTCCTCCCAAAAAACACCTGGTTTATCCCAAGCAAATCTAAACACAAGCTGTCAGTTCAATTTAAAATTGAAATGCCTCCAGAAAGCTCAACAGAACTCCCAGTTCAGAACATCTTCCCCAAAGGCAGAAGTGCCTCAGGGTGGATGTGGCACCTGCCTCCTTGGGTTTGAGTCCACAGGGGAGATCAGCAACCTGTGGATCTACAGCAAAAGCCTCCCAAATCACATGAAACCCATCTCCAGTGAGATATTTTTGGCTTTACATTGTCTATTGGGAAGAAATTGTTCCCTGTGAGTGTGGGGAGACCCTGGCACAGCAAATGTCCAGGGAAGCTGCCCCATCCATGGAAGTGTCCATGGCCAGGTTGGACAGGACTTGGAGCATCCTGGGATAGTGGAAGGTATCCCTGCCCCTGGCAGGGGGTGGGACTGGATGGGCTTTAAGGTCCCTTCCATCCATGATCCTACAGCCAGTTGAAGAGAAGGAAAAAGGACTGTATTTCCATGGGCAAGGCTCTTACTGCAGTGTTTGTGTTGAGACCCAACAGGCCTGGCTGTGAAACCATTGCCAACATCCTTCTTGAGAAGGAAAAGGGGAAAATCCCAAACTGATCTAAAAGCTTGGCTCACCAGAAATCAACGTGACCCAGCAGCATCCCAAGCAGGCCCTGCTCAGCAGAGCCTCCTCAGAGTCATCCCTCAATGTGACTGTTAATAATACCCTGGCATCAAATCCATCCTTGGAGGAGGAAGGAAGGATGCTGTCAAGACTTGAGCAATTCCTTGTTTTCACTGAAATCCAGGTAATATTCATGTTGTATTTTCAACTCCTCTTTTCAGATTATTTTCCATTTCCACTGCAATATTAATCCTCATGCTTAAAAATAACACAATTGGAGTGACCTTTCCATTCCATGCAGATTAGCACAGGATGAGCCTCTTGGTAAGGTCAGAGCTGCCAAAAAAGCACCGTGGCTGCCACCTCTGAGACTTCCATCTGATTAAACTGGGATCAGAGGCTTGGAGTTTGCTCGTGGGGAAACTGAGGCAGAAGTAAGGAAAACTTGGCATTGCCAGCAGGACAGGGCTGGAGGTGATGTGCTGGTGAAGGGCTGAGATCTAGGACGGGAGGAAACAGCCTCAAGTCATGCCAGGGGAGGTTTAGATTGGATGTTGGGGGAAATTTCTTCCTGGAAAGGGTGGGCAGACACTGGCATGGGGTGGGGTCCCCAGCCCTTGGGGGATTTAACAGCCCTGTGGATGTGGCACTTGGGGACTTGGTTCAGGGCTTGGTCAGCAGTTGGACTTGATGGTCTTAGAGGGCTTTTCCAAAGTTCTGTGATTCCTTGGGAACAAATCTGACAGTCATGAAAAGTGCCATTCAATCATTTTTTGAGATTTTTTCTGCTGAGATTTTGAGATTTTCTCTTACTTAAAAATAGTGAAACTGCGTTCCTGAAAAGAGAGGCTTCTCTTTCATAGAGAATGGTTCTATTATTACCAAAATGCCTTTGGTATCTTTGTTTCTTTCCAAAGCCACAGTTTGTGATTAATGGGCTTTGGGACAGCACCACCAGGACATTTTCTCTCCACTTTCATCCCTGCTCCAGCTGAGCCATTCCCTGTTTTAGCTGCCATAAGTATCCATCTTAATTTTCTGCTTTCCAAGAGCATTAGAATTCAGTGGGGACCACAGCATCAGGTGAAACTTGACTTTAATATTAATGGCTCCTTTTTATTCCAGAGTTCCCTGCCTTGGTTGAAAGTGGAGATTCTCCATAGCAGAGGCCTCGTGCCTCGTTTGACAATGGGCTCCTCTTCCAGGGACCCATGGCAGGATTTCCTAAAATACCACAGGAGCTACCCAGTAATTTTGGCCAGGATGAGCCAAATCTAGTGAGTGTCCTGATTCCTTCCCCCCAAAGATTTCGAAGTGGTGCTGCATGAAACGCCTGAATCTTTTAAGGGATTACATTCCACTGACCCAGTACATCCATCAGAGTGGAGAGGGTGGGGAGAACAGCAAGCTTGGCATTACAGCTGCAATTTCACTCAGGCCATCACCTTGGAGCTCAGGTTTGCTCATTCTGGGGTTCAGGGCTATTCTTGAAATTAATTATCCCTGCAAAGAGCTCCTACAGCTTCCACAAAGCATCCAAAGGGTGGGGAGCAATCCATTAACATCACTGGGCAAAGAGACAAGCAGCACCTCAGGGGAAAAAAGAGGGGGAAAAAAATCACAATGCTGCTCCCAAGAGTCCAGAAAACTCCAGTCAAATCAGAAAATCAAGGAGAGAAGCTGAGGAAAAAAAAAAAAAAAAGGAAAAGAGAAAAAAGATAATTATTGAGTGCTGCAACTTCTTTGCTTTGGGATTTTTTGTGCTACTTTGGTGATGCTTTTGAAGTCCATGAAAGGGGCTCAGTTTAGATGGATTATTAGGAAGAAATTCCTCACTGTGAGGCCTTGGCCCAGGTAGCCCAGAGAAGCTGTGGCTGCCCAATCCCTGGAGGGGCCAGTGCCCACATCCTGAAGCCCTGGGAGAACCTCCTCCCTGCTGGAGCAAACATTTCTTCATGAAAGTGCCCATATTCTCTCAGGAAAGTCCCTTTTGCCCCAAAAGTGCTTTAATATCAAACAAAACACATGCTCTGAGTTTGCAGCCTGCTCTGTTACCATCCTTGATGAAAGGAACACTTTTTCTTCCACCTTTTGAAATGGTTTTCCATCCCCTCGGCAAGACCTTGGGCTAGAGATAGACTGAAAACAAACCACCTTTTTTTCCTTTCTTTTCCCTCTTTTTTTTTTTTTTTTTGGTTTGTTTCTCTTTTTTAGGAAAAAGAATTTTCCCCCACCTGTAGATTTCTTTCCCTTCTGCTACATTCCAAGTTCTGCAGCTTGCTCTGATCAGTGCCAAGTAGGGGCTGCCTGAGCTGGTTTTTTTAAGGGTAACTGGGTGATCTCAGCCCCTGTTTTACTGCCAGCCTCCAGTCTGGGATCAAGGCTGCAGTTGGAAGTGTGCATTTCCCACGTGTCCTCTCCACACTGGTCCTACTCTTTTGCTTTTAGAGCATCTCCTCCTTTGCTGGTACCAACACGATATGGATGAGAGGGCGGGAGAATGCTCCCAGCAGGATGGACTGATCCCATCCCATACCCAGCCTTGCTGGGCACCATGTGACAACCCAGAGCAAATCCTTCAATCACAGCCTCCTGGACACCCAGAGCCACCAGCAGCCCAGGAAAAGCCACCCTGGTTCCAGCAGGGGAGATGCAACCCCAGCCATCTCCACCCCTCGCTGCTTTACACTTTGGTGTGGTTTAACAAGTGTAGGTAACTTCTTGTTATTTAAAAAATTGTCAGCAGTGATTAGGTATGAAAGGACATCATGGGAAAAGAAGGACCTGGACCTGTTCAAACAAGTCACAGAGATGCTCTGAGGGCTGGAACTCCTCTGCTCTGGAGCCAGGCTGGGAAAGCCTGTTCACCTGGAGAAGGCTCCTGGGAGACCTTTGAGTCCCTTGCAGGGCCTAAAGGGGCTCCAGGAGAGCTGGAGAGGGACTTTGGACAAGGGATGGAGGGACAGGGCAAGGGGGAATGGCTTCCCACTGCCAGAGGGCAGGGATGGGTGGGATACTGGGAAGGAATTGTTCCCTGTGAGGGAGGTGAGAGCCTGGCACAGGGTGCCCAGAGAAGCTGTGGTTGCCCCTGGGTCCCTGGAAGTGTCCAAGGCCAGGCTGGACGGAGTTTGAAGCAACCTGGGATAGTGGAAGGCGTCCCTGCCCAAGGAAAGATGACCTTTAAGGTCCCTTCCTACCCCAACCAGTCGGTGACTCCATGGCTCCTAAATTTCATGGTTCCCAGTCTCCCAACAGGGGTGAGTTCAGGACCGTGGTGGTGCCAGCAGGACTAAAGCAGCAGCAGCTTCTGATGGGGACAGAGGATGTTGAGGACACCCGGGAGGCAGGGCCAGGGCAGGAACTGCTCCAGCCAGGCCAGGGAGCAGCAGAAGGACCCAGGATCACCTGAGTGCACCCCCAGCTCCCCACACTGCCCTCACTCCAGGCAGGATGTGCAGATCAGCTCCAGCCTGCGCTCCCTTATCTGCTGTCCCTGTCCCCTGCCAGAGCTGCCTGAGGGCACAGCTCGGAGCTGCTGCTTTGAAGGGCTGCCAGGAAACCCAGGGGCCTTCCCACCCCACTGCTCCACGAGTCCTGGTGACACCAGGGGAGAGAAGTTGTCTTTAATGACCTCATGCCAGACAGCTTCACACAGCACCGCTGTGATTCCTCCCCTGCTCAGCCCAATTTCCACACAGTGGGAGCTCTGTCCTCACCTGCCTTTTTCCTTTGGAAACAGACCTGCTTCCCTAATGGGATGGAGCAAGAGCTGGCAAAAATCCAATTTTTTCCCCCGTGGGCAATTGGGATTTCTTCGAGTTTACTTCTTTATCTCTCCCGTCACAAGCTAACATCAGTGTCTCTGATTTCTGCTCTCTCCATCTCTCTTCCCCAGCTTCATCCAGGCATTGGGATTCCCTGCCAGCCTTGCAAGAAACATCCCACATCCCCTACATCTTCTTTGGGAATGTGTCCAGGGTGAAGAGGAGCTCCTGAGGGGGAGGGAAATGGTTCTTCCTACACCTGAGGGCTTGGGGAATCCCTGGCTGCTCCTCATCCCACCCTGCACCTGGAACAGTGCTGGAAGTGCCCCAGAACTGAATTCCTGTCCTGATGGAAGCTCAAGCTTGTCCTGCACCAATCCATGGCTATGTGACATTCCAACCCCTCAAAAAACTGAGCCTTCATTCCCCATCAAAAATTCAAGACACCTCCAAAATGTTTTCCTCATTAAAAACAACAGCATTTTCCATTCCTGGAATTTCTCCATTTTCATCTACTTTTCTGTAAAGCTCATTGTGCTGGGACAGTTGGGAAAGGACAGGACCTTAAACCAGTCCACACTGATGGCAAATACTTTTGCTACTCTGAAAGTAAGATTTTCAATAATAAAGGAAATTTTGTGTTTCTCTGCTTAAGTTCTGGCAGCTCCTCTCATGCTGACACCACCAAGGATTTCAATGGAAAGCCAGATTTGGGTGGGTTGAACCCTTAAAATATTGTTAAACTTAATAGCATCTACTTTTCTCCTGAAATAATGTCTGCAGCAAAACGACCCTTCTGGGGGGCATAGAAACAGCAGCACCAAATATTTAACTGGGATAGGAAAGGGATACTAGGGAATTTTTGTGATGATGCTGCAGCAGTGTTCTCCTACACGTAAAGGGATCACTACATTTCAACAGGGAAGTCAAAGAATTCCCATTGCTGTGCTCCAGCATTGTTGTGCTCCTGGTTTAATTCCCAGCAGCGAATGGACAGCCACAAGTGAAAGAAAAATCCCCTATTTCATGTCCCCACTGTTAAAATTACAGATACAGGAGTGATCCTGGATGTTCAAAAGCCAAGCAAAAGTAGTGTGAGAGATAAAAATAATATATGTGGCTGAAATCCAGGGTACCTGAGGCAATCCTTGTGGGATGGAGCAGTTTATCCTGATGGAGAGGGGGAGGCTGGATGAGGAAGCCACAGCAGAAGAGGGTGAATGGTTTTATGGGCTTTGATACTTAATGGTCCAACTGGAAATGACATGAAAGTCCCTGATTTTCAAGGTGACTGATTTGAGCTGTCTCAGACCCTCTGTTATCACCAGCCACTCCTGAAATCCTCCCAATCTGTCCCCAGAGGCCCAAGGAGCCAGGAGGCAGCAGGACTCCAGGGCTGGCCCCGATCCAAACTCCGCAGGCAAAGGCTGATCTTGGCAAAGTTTCTGCTCTGCAGTTTGAAATCCAAAGAGCTCCTTCATGCTTCCTGACCTAGGATAAGGAGCAGCCTCATTCAAGAGCTTCTTTTGCCGCTTTTGGGAATCTGAGGATTTTTTTTGTTTTGTTTTCCTTAAGAAGTTTCTTCTCTCTCTTTTACTGGAAGAAAGTCTTTTTATTCCGTGTCATGAAACCAAAGGCATGAGCAAAACCTGTTCTTCCCTGCTGGGAGGACAAAGCAGATTCCCAGTCTGCTTTGCTTTGATGTAGCAGACAGACTCCAGGGATAAGTGGGAGTCAGCCCTGGCTCACCCTTTCTGCAGGAACATTCTCCATCAGGAGGGTATCCCAAGCCTTCTCTCTACCTACGGGCCTTCTGAATTCAAATCCTTGGGTTCTCCAGTAATTTTGGGTGAGGCACAGGGAATCCTGGGCTCAAACAGCTCAGCCCAAAGACCAAAAAGCCCCCAAAGCAGCGGGATGGAAATCACTGGAAAGGCCCTCTGGCTCCTCCAGTGCTAAGTGCCAGCAGTCCACTTACACCCACGGCTCTGCTGGATTTAATTGCTGAGTTGCTGAAGAGACAAGTGACCTATTATGGATCACTGTTTACAGCAAATTAGTTCAGAAGTTCCCATCATTCTGCCTGTCATGCTCAGGGGCAAACTCCCTCCGCTCCACTGCCGAGCCAAGGGCTTCCCTGGCTCCGGAATACCTGAGTGTTCCATGAGGAAAAGCTGAGCAAAGTCAGCCAGGGCACAGCACAAGCCTGGCTGGGCAGCAGGAGAAAGCTCCGAGGTGAAAGGGGTCAGAGGGAGAGAAAGAAACAGTTCAGAGGGGAGAAAAGTGCCCAAGGAAAGGTGCTACAGAGGTCCTGGAAGAACAGATGGGAGAGGAAGACACAGGAGCTCCTTGAGCACAGCTCAGACATGGTTAAATGGAGCTGCTGGGACAAGGGTGGAGGATGGATGGGTGGGTGGGGGTCCCAGGTGGGGGCAACTGATCCCTGGAACCTTTGGAGAGGGGAACTTTGTTTCCTGAGGGGTCTCCAAAGCAGTGTCAGAGAGGAAAGGTAAAGGATCTCTAAGAGGTGAGGTATCTGGGAGTAAATAAATTAAATGTGGAGGGAACATTAGCAAGACATAAATGGGGCTGGGCTGAGAAGATACTCAGGAGAATTTTGCTTTTTTCTTGGAAAACAGGGTTCTCCCCACCCTGGGGACAGCAGGGTTGAATACAGACATGGCTCCTATTGTGCATGGATAACATGGAACACCAGCACAGCATTATCCAGACTGTTACCTGGAGATAAAAGGAATTAAAGCAGGGGAGCACAAGAAGCTTAAAACCGGGCCTGCCCTTGACTTACACAATATATTTCAACAGCCCCATAAAAAGATCAGGGAATTCAGTCAAGCATGAATAGTTACAAGCATAAAAGAATGGTGGTATTATATTTATTATTAAAGCCCTTTGAAAGCCCCCTTATTGCAGATGGATTCAGAGCCTCTGGGGAAAGCCAGGGACAGGATATTTAGCAAAAATGTTATTAAAAATAGAAATTGTTTCCTATGACTTAACCTTACTGCCTAGGGGGAAATCACTTAGGTGGTGTTAGAGGAGAGCTCGCAGTTATGAGGCCAGAGTTGTTAGGGAAAACCGTGCACAAGGTTTCCAGAACAGCAGCCATGGTGCTGCTTCCAGGGAAGCACATTTACCTGTGCCTTCCACCCTCTGCCTGCACCCTCAGAAGGGGGAGGAAGGCTTCTCCTTGGACCAACCCTGCTCCCTGCTGCAGCTCTGAGCTCCAGAAGATGCTCCCAAGGATCCACACTGAGTGGTGAATGAGCAGAGGGAATGTGGAGGGGTGGAAGCGTTCCAGGCCAGGCTGGATGGAGCTTGGAGCAACCTGGCCTAGTGGAAGGTGTCCCTGCCCATGGCAGGGGTTGGAACAAGGTGGTGTTAAAGTCCCCTTCCACCCCAAACCAGAGATTCTGTGACATTATTCTGTGAATGGAATTCATGGCATCAACACCCAGCAATTTATCAGTTTCTCAGTTTCTCAATTTATCACCATTCTGTATCAATTTATCCACATTCTGAAGCTCCCAGATGCCCTTGGTTCCCCCTCCTTGCTCTGGGGGGATTTGGGACTGGTGGCCAAAGGGCAGTGCATGGGATGCCACCAGGGTTTGCTTGGAACTTTAGTTCCAAGCTTGGTTTAGTTTTGTTTTAGTTCCAGCCTGGATAACAGGGAGCCTTTACCGCAGCTGAGGCTGTTCAGCACCTGCAAAAAGGTTCAGTGATGACAAATTGGTGTTTTCTCTCAGGAAAGCTCCTCGGCCCCACAGCCAAAGGCTGCTTATCAAAGCAGCATCAGGGGTGATCCCCCCCTGCAAGGCTGGCTTGGAGATCTTTAGGAGATGAAGCTCCAGAGGCCACGGAAATGCCAGGGGAATGCTGGGCTGATCTGATTGTGTCAGTCTTCCTCCTGGGACACATCTCCGTGAAGATGGGCAGATATCAAACATTCATCACAGGCACTTGTCCCTTTAACAGCTGACACTGGTGCAGCAAAACAGTTTTTGATCACTTGAGCGTAATGTCACTGCAATCATTGCCTGGAATGTAATTTTGCCTTAAAAAATAAAACAGGGAAGGAGGATGAAAAATGTGACTCAAAGGTCTCCGTGCTTCAGAAAAGCTGGCTCTGAAGTTTGGCTGTAAGCATCAGATCTCAGCAAATTCCGTAAACTTCCCCCCTTCCCCCCTGCCTGTATTTGGACGTTTTCCTCTTTCTTAATGATATTCCATCAATTACATAACTTCACAGATCCCGGGATCAGGATTAGGGAGTTCAGCTTCATTATCTGTGCAGTTATTGTCCCTTGGAGACGGAGCTAACAGCCATTTGTCTTCTTCAATTCAATTAACAGCAACCCCCTCTGGACACCACGTGGGTCGCACTTGGTGACACTCTGGGACATCCCCTCCTCCACCAGGACCTGACCCCCATCTCCTCGGATGAGCTCTGGCTCCTCTCTTGCCAGCTCCCCGCTGTACATTTTAGCAGCACATCAGGAAATGGCACAGTAAATTATCCAAGAATTAAACCGGGCAGGGTGAGAGCCAAGAAAAATCCATTTATCGATGGCCATTCCCACTCTGATGTGCTTGAGGAGGTTGACAAGACAGGAACATATCTTCCCTGACCAGCCAAGAAGACTCTCCCCAACAAGGACAAGGTCACATCTTCCTGCAAAAGATGAAGGTAGGGAAGAGTTTCAACATTTTCAAAGAGAACGGAGCAGCTCCAGAATATCAGTTGTGACTTTTTGGCAAAACTTTGGGTCATAGCTCCTGTATTTCCCCTTATCCTTGGCCTCTGCTCTATGAATGCCCCTGTCACTAAGTTCAAGGAGCCTCAACACATCCCTCCATTGCATTCCAGCATGGGAATAATCCCCACACATCTGCAGAGATGGGATGCTTGAGGGTGTGCGTTAGTGGTGGGCTCGGGTTAATGGATGGGCTCCGTGACCTTGGAGGGCTTTTCCAACCCTGATGATTCCATGTAGCTCTCCAGCAGTGCTCCATGCAGAGCAGAGGGTGGAGGGCAGCCCACTGCCACAAATAAGTCCCTTTCTGCTCCTGGCATGAGGCAATTTTAATGGAAAGCATTCATTGCTGGCAAATCTCTCTGGTAGCAACAGGACCTGACAAATGCCTTTTTAGAACAACTCTTACGCTGAGGAGGGACTGGCTGATAATTCATGGATTCAAAGAGCTCCTGGATCACTGGGAGTGGGCAAGAAATTGGGGGAGTCCCCTGACCAGCCAGAGTCTGCAGACTTTCCAGAAGAGCTACCCATGCAGGCAGAAAAGGTGGCTGTGAGCTCAGGAGCTGTGTCCTTGTGGGACTGAGTCTTTCCTTGGAGGTCTGTCCATGGCTCCAGGAGGTGACCACCCAGCTGGTCAGGCTGAAGGCTCCCATTGATGACACCAGCACCCCATGCTCAGCCTCCTTAAGGTTTGCTCCTGAAAGGATCCCTCAAAACCCAGTGTTTGGTTTGCCAACATGTCCTCCTGCTTTAACGACAGCAAAATCCATCCCTGTGCCTCTGGAGCAGGCCCAGCCCCGCGCTGCTCCCGCCGTGAGGAACAGTGATGGGATCGCTGGGTCGGAACAAGATTTATCACCTGCTCCTGGAGAGCCATTGCCTGCTCCGTGTCCTCAGTAAATAATGTTCTGCTGGCATCATCTGGGACATCATTAACCCAGGAGACAGCGGCACCGCTTAACCTCCCGTGGGCTCGCGCAGCTCCCCCGGCTGCCCGGCGTGTCTGGGCACTCAGTGAGCCCTTCCAGGGACAAGGCGAGGCTGGGGTGCCAAAATCCACGTGGGAGAAGGAGGAGCATGGTTTGGTACCACACAGAAGGTGATGCTGTGCTGAGGAGAACCTCTGAGCAGCTGCAGCTGAACAGCCTTTGGAGGGAGCCCGCAGTTACTTGGGGCTGGTTGGTCATTCTGGCACCAGCAAGGGTGACGGGTCACAGGTTCCAGCTGAGGGGCACATCAGGCCATTTCCCAGCTCCCATCCATAGCCATGGCCACTCACAGGGCTGGGGACAGCTCTTCCCATGTGTGTTCTCCTCCCTTCCCAATCCACCAGCGCAATCCACCTCAAATTTCCTGGGGCAGGGCCTGTGCCGAGGGCTCAGGACTTGAACTCGTCTGGTCCTGCCTCCTCACTCTGCTTAATAACTCCTGACTGCTCCTTCACCGTGTCTGTGCCTGAAACGTTGGATTTATTAATGCATTTTTAATTAGCAAACTCATTCTCCAGGGGAAGGTGTCTTGCATCTTAATGACCTTTGCTTTGAACCTTTGCCAGAGAGAGTTTTATACCACAAACCTCAAGCTGCAACCAAGTTACCTGACCCTCAACTCATGCACTGAGAAGCCAGGGGAGGAATTTGCTCCATGGATGCAGTCCCAAATCAGTCCAAGCTGATGAGAAGTTCCAACACTCAAGGCCCAGAAATCCCATGAAACCTGTGCACAGTTAGAGAAATGCTGCAGGAAAGGCTTGTTGGAGCTCAGCAATGGGGTTTGGGTGGTCCCAGGAGATGGGGAGAGGTCTGAGCACGTGTCCTAAGTGTGTGGGGACAGCCAGGAGCCAGCCTGACTGCTCCCCCCGGCCCTCTGCTTCTCAGGAACACAGTTACTGCTCCTTGGAGTCTCATTCCAGCCAGTTCACAACCCAGTTACTCACCGAGTTTCTCCAGGAGGTGCCTCTTTGCAAGCCCCACCTTCCCAAATCAGTTTTTTTAGGGGTCAGCAGAAAGGCCTGGTTTTTCCTAGGAGTTTGCGACATTTAATCAACTCTTCCAGACAGAGTTACACATTTAAATGCTGTGCTGCTCCCTTCAGATCTCCACAGGCATCTCACGGTTCCACCATGGTCTCAGTGTTCTCTGTACTACTCCAGTCCCAGATTTTCTTTCAAACCAGCTGTGACAATTGAGATGTTCCAAGTGATCAGTGCTGCAGCAGTTCACTGTCCCCAGCCCCGGTTCAGAATCCATTTCCTCTGAGAGCAGCAGGAGTTGAACCCATTTCCTCCTCTCCCGTGCTCTGGGAAGGGTGGGAGAACTGTTGTCTGCTTGGCAGTTTATTTCCACACAGCTCCATAGATCCAGACCTTCCAAAGGCATTCCGCAGCGCCAGCTGCTCCTGGGTTTTTTGGCTGCTCTGTCACACAAGCTGCTAGTGATGCCATTTGTCTCCATCCTCCTCTGATAGCACATCCCAGTGGCACACGAGTCCCAACAACAGCTCTTTCCCTGCCCTCTCCCACACACAAGGGAGTGACATGGTCTCCAGAGGAGCAGGACGTGGCATGGAAATCCCTTCTCAGCAGAGAGTGGCAGATGCTGAGCGTTCCCGCAGCTACTGCGTGTGCAGGAGGTATTTAAGCTCCATTGAGTCTCCTGATGAACATCCCATCCTCGGCTCCTCTGGATCACCGTGCGGAGGCAGCAACGTGTGTGTGGCTCATTCCCACAGCAGGACATGCATTAATCCTTCCTGACTTCCCCACTCACTCACATCCCCATCCCTCTTTTCCAGACAGTAGCAAATAGAGCTCACCTGGCTCCAGGTGCTTCCCTCGCCATTCCCCCAGCCGCTGGATCCCCCTGCCAGCCTCCCTGTTTGTCAGTGACTCCTCCTGGTGCTGCTGGGATTGCTTCACTGCCTTAAGCTGTGCTTTAAGGACTTGGGAAGCAGCTTAGGCATTGTTGCATGACTCAATCCTCCCCTCTCACAGGAGAAGCCTGAGCCTGGCCCTGACCTCTAGCAAGGTCCCTCACTGGGTCCTGCAGCACTGCAGGTCCTCTGAGGCAAAGAGCACTGAGTTAGGACCAGGGAACAGCTGGAGCTGTGTCAGGAGAGGGTTTGGTTGGGTATCAGGGAAAAGATCTTCACCCAGAGCTGCTGGGGCACTGAGCAGGCTGCCCAGGGAAGGAGCATGGCCTCAAGGCTGCCAGAGCGCCAGGAGCATTTGGACAATGCTCTCAGGGATGCACAGGCTGGGATTGTTGGGGTGTCCTGGGCAGGGCCAGGAGGTGGATTGGATGATCCCCATGGGCCCTTCCAGCTCAGCCTATTCTATGATTCTACAGAAGAAAGTGTTTTCAGAAGCCTTTTCCCTCCCCTCTTCCTCCAGGCAAGGGTGAGCAATCATTTGACAGCTCAGTTTCCTGGGATTTCCCAATCCCTTATCAGTCATGTCCCTCTCCACCTTGTCCTCTGCAGGAACCAGCCCCATTTACCAGCAGCATCCCTGGAAGTGGCACCAGGTGAAGGCATCCTGCAAAGTCCAGCCAGAGGCCACATCCCAAACCTCAGGCCGGGGCCCAGAGACATTTCCCATCTCCCCACCCACCCTGGACAGCACGTACTGCAGAGGCAGCATTCCCAGGCCTCTGAGAAAGAGCCATTTATTATGTCCCTTCTCCCTTAGCACGGTCCCTGCTCTCCTGCATCCCCAAGTGCCAATAACCTGTGGTTTTTCTGATCCAATTTATCACCAGGCTGTTTCCCCCAGTCAGCAGATGCCCTGTGCTCAGGTTCCTGATGGATCGATTGGTGCCGAGGCCTCCGAGGTGCCACTTGCCAGGTCCCTGAGTTCTAATTCCCCTCCTGTCTCAGAAAGATGAGGGAAGGGGAGGGCAAAGCCCAGAGGGACAGAAAGGGACAGGGATGGCTGAGCCCTGCAAGGGCTGCTGGGCTGAGAGAAGGGCTGGAAAGAGTGTCAGGACAGCATCCCTGAGCTCTGCATTCCTTTGGAGCCGATGACTTTGGCATCACAGCACGTGCCCTCCTGCTCTGCCCACCTGTTGGGACTGAGTGGGTTCCCATTTTGAGCTGGGGCAGGAGCTCTACCCTTCCACCCCACAGCTCCCCCAGCAAATCCCACTCCAGCCCTGCAGGGATTCCACCCTCAGCATTGTGTCCCCACGCCACACACAATGGGAAACGAGTGTAGGAAATGCAGGAAGTAGAGTTAAAGCCTTCCTACTTCTCTGTGCCAAGAGGGAGGCTCAGGATGAAGCATTTCAGTGGCATGAGCTCGTCTTTGCTGGATCTTTACTCCACTCTGGAAGGGGAAAGGCGCCCAGTGAGCCCAGGGGAGCCAGCTGCCTCCTCAGCCGTGACTGCCTGGAGAGCCCGACAGGGGTTACTGGCATCTGAACAAATAGCAAGGACAATGAGCACTTTCCCCCTTCACTCTGGAGAGGACAAAGCACTGTGGCAGCCATTCCTGAGGAGGAAAATACCTGGGGTAACAACCCAGCAGTTTCCACCCTTGGGGTCCTTAATGGATTTCTTCCCACCCCGGTCACCCACTGCACACGCAGTTGGTCCAAGCTGTTTTCTCAGCCTGCAAGAGCCTTCACTGAATTCTCAATTAGTCACAAAACCTCTTGAGGAGTGAGACAAAGCTCCCAGAAGTGGTTTTATGGCTTCCAAGACACAAAGCTCTCCTCCTCCAAAGCGCTCTCCTGACAAACACTCCTTCCCCAGCTTTCCAAGTGCATTTTCAAATCAAAGCTGCAGCTGTGAAAGGTGACCTGGACATTAGACTGGCCTCCTGCCCCACTTTTCCTGCTCTGCTTGGAGAAGACCTTCAAGGAAAATGAAAGGAAGTTTCTATTAGTGTTCCCTCTTCTATAAAGAAAATCTCCTAACTTTTAGGGAGGTGGATATGTGGAGGGACAGGATACCTCAGGGGTGAGAGATATTTCCTTGTCCTTGTCAACGAGGAGGAAAGAACCAGAATTAGCAAGGTCTCACAGCTTAGTCTCTTGTTTAAGGACAAAACACTCACCTCCAAATGGAAGTAGCAACGGAGAAGAGTCAGGAAGGAGACAAAAGCTAAGCATTGTCATCGGGAAGATTGGGACAAACTTCATCAGCCCCATGCTGGAAGTGCCACCTCTCAGCAGAATGCGGGGAGATAAAGAGTGTTAGTTATGCACTGTCATGGTGCATTAAATAAAGGTGGCTGCCCTCGAGCCCTCCTTCCTCGAGCCCTTCACCCTGCTCCCCTTGGGAGCATCATTAGAATGGCACAGCAGCCTCGGCCCCCCAGGGTCATGGAACCCAGAGTTGTGAGCTCAGCAGAGTCCGAGCAGCTCTGCAGAGACGTGGCAGAGTGACAGCTGAGGTCCCTGCCCTTTGCATTAGCTTGATTTTAATTTGGAGCTGCGCTGTTCATTACTTGCATCACGTGCAGGCTCTGCTGGCTGGCTCGGAGCTCTGGAGTGCTGCTGACTCGGGCCAGAGCCTGGTGCTCCATCCCTGGGGTCCTGGATCTGGGAGTGCCACAGCACTGGTGCCCAGGCACTGCCTTTTGCCTGTGCAAATCCCAGGGATGAGCTGGCACACGGATCCTCCACCACAGCTGACCACACTTGTGCTGCTGGGGCTGGGCATACTCGGGGATGTTCCACCCATTCCCATTCCCAGGCATGGAAGTGGTTTAATTAATTGAAGGATGGAGCCAGTGGGATGTGGACAGTGAGTTTGCCACCAGAGAAGTTTCCAGGAGTCAGTTCAGCTTCTTGAAGTTTATAGAACTGTGACAGTAGTACCTAGGAGTAGAACCTTAGAGAACCTATAAGTAGTCCAAAGGCAGAGTTTCATATTCTGGAAAGCAGCCTCTGGCTACAGGAATGAGCTGGAGAAGCTGGAGTATCTCTGGCTGGCCTGGAGTCCCTGGCTCAGAGCTATTCCCGTGGCTTGTATGCCCAGCTTCCCAAAGTGACTGGAAAACTTCAGAGGAGCTGCCTGGGTCAGGAGCAACGTCTTCTCTTTCACCCAGAGAAGCTGTGGCTGCTGCCTCCCTGGAAGTGGCCCAGGCCAGGTTGGACAGGGCTTGGAACAACCTGGATGGTGTCCCTGCCTGTGGCAGGTGGGTAGAACAAGACTGCCCCTTCCAACCCAAACCATTCCATGATTTTATGATGCCTAGCTTCTGTCATAAAATTGGGGTTCTCTTCCCAACATTCCCCATCAAAGCCATGCTGGGGGAGAGCTGGAAATTGAGGTATTTTTCAGCAGTTTCTCCCCATGCATTTAAGCATGTGCTCCCATCCTTCCCTAGCCCTTTTCCTGGGAATAAAGCTTTGGCAGGCAGTCCCTGGTCTGCTCAGCACCACAGACTAATCACTGCAGTGGAACAAACCAAACCAGGAGCCTCCTCTCGGAGGTGCAGCACAGTCTGGGGCTCTGCTTATCCAAGGGGTCATTTTCCAGTGGGTTAGGGCTGGAGCCGGAAATTCCTTTCTAAAAGGGAATTAGGAAGCTCTGCCTCCATCTGGGAAGCTGCTGGAGAGAACAAACACATAGCACTGCTCAAATCAGGAGGAAACTGGTAAGAGTGTTGGACCTCGACTTCCAGACAGGTTGATGTAAGGAAGATTTTCTGCTCTCCTTCAATAGAATAGAGGAAGTTTTGAAATCTAATCTTTCCTTAGGAGAAAAAAAACTGGTAGTGTGCAGCTCCTGCCACTTCTAGTCCATATATTTACAAGGATCCTTGAGCAGAGACAGAGCAATTTGCTGGGATGAACATTCACAGAACTGAAGGAGCAGGCACATTATCATGCCTTCCACATCAGCCAAAGGCCACTGCCTTGGATTCCCTCTCCTGTGGGGAGCCAGAGGAGAGTCAGGAAGGCACAAGGATTGTGAGTCTATGGAGTCAGGGCAAAGCAGCAGCCAGGAAAGAGTGAAGCTGGGAGCAAGGAGAGCTTGGAGAAGGCTCTTTGACTGCTGTAAGTGTGGCTCAGGCATTGAAGGGTCCACGCAAGCCATGCATGGAAAGCTTATCCCAGGAAAAGTGCTGAGCTGCCCATCACACTCAGCATTTCCCTTTCATGGGAATGGGATGTGGTGCCCTGGACACCTGGCTGAGTCACCTAAAAGGGTGTGGAGCAGTGGTGCAGCCTCTGGTGCACAATTTCCCCCCAACACTGAGAAGAGACCAGAGTTGAAGCCCTAAACCCCCGGAGGAGATAAGAAAGGCTCCTCACTGTAGATGGGTCTCTGCTCTGGATCAGCTCTGGAGAAATCTGGCTTTTCATCAAGACAGAAACTGAGAAGAGCCTTTGAGGAGCCCTACCTAAACCTTTGTGCCAGCCTGGAGTCCTGCCAAACAGGGAAGACCACAAAGTGATTAAAATGTAAAATTAGAGCCCAAATGAAACCCCAGATGCTCTGCCTAGGCTTGTGCCTCGTGCCAGAGCAGCCAGGGGGACACTGAGACTCAGGGGGTAGCTTGGGTTCAATGCTGCAGCTTCACCCATGGTGCTGTGGAGCGGGAGCACTGGTCCCACTGGGAACCCCCTGCTGGAATGTGCTGATGTCCCAGGCAAGCCTGGAATGCCTGGTGCTGCAGGGGGATGCACAGGGAGGACAGTCCTTGAAGCTCCTTGGAGAGGAGGCTCAGGGAGCTGCTCCGAGCAGAGCCAAACGGGGAATTTGGAGATCAATGATTCTGTCTGCCGAGAACAGGCGTGAAAAACAACCTGCTTTAGTAAAACTTGCAGGAACTTTTGGGGGAATATCAGTTATACTGGAGCAGTTGACAATTAAAGAGCATTCTCCAGCAACTATTTTTCACCCAAATTACTTTTCAGACCCTCCACTCAGGCACATAAGATGTATGTTCATCAATAAAGTAAACGCACAGATCCCTTCCCCGTCCCACCAACACTGCGGTTTCTGAACAGACCCCCCAGCCAGGGAAGTGAGAAGCACTCCAGCAGCTCCTGAAATCCCCCAGATAACAAGAAAAATCCTCACAGCCGGTGCTAACAGGATTGCAGTTGTTTGGTTTAATATGAATGTATTTATGTATTGTTAGTGCAATTTGGCGAAGCTGTTTCCTTGCTTGCAAAATCTGGATTTAGCAAATATTGGCTGGTTAACTATGTTGTTTCTTAGCAACCCTAATTGGATTTCAAATGGGAGATTTTGTTTTGGAAATATTACCTGTATCACTTAGCACTGTGAAATAAGTTCCTGCCTTCCTTGTGCAGATAAACCCAATCAGCACTCCCCAATCCACTGGGGTTCTGGCTTGTTTACCCTCTCCTATGGCAGGAGCTGACAGATTCCCTCCTCCCCCGGCCAGGACCTGCAATTTTTTTACCAGCTCTTGGAATTTCAAGACCAGCATGAGCTGCTGCTGCAGCCTCTGACTTGACTGGCAGCCCCGTGGCGCCACTGTCCCCAGGCACAGTAGCAATCACAAAATCACAGAATCCTTTTGGTTGGGAAAACCCTTTGAAGTTGTTAAGTCAAATTTATCTCTCAGCACTGCCAAGGCCACCCTTAAACCATGTCCCCAAGTGCCACACGCATACAGCTTCTAAATCCCTCCGGGGATGGGGACTCCACTGCTGCCTTGGGCAGCTGTGCCAGAGCTTAACAACAGTGAAGAAATGTTCCCAACATCCAGACTAAATCTCCCCTTTAGGCACAACTTGAGGCTGTTTCCTCTTGCCTTTGGCTTGTCCCAGCTCAGCTGCTGGGCACAAATGTGGGAAGATACCCCAGCTGAGCATGAAGGTGCCGAGATGCCTCCCATCACCCCAGTGCTTCTGCTGGTGAAGCGCCAACATATCCCAAGGACCTTGCAGGGATGTGGAAAGTGAGGTGGAGTTTCTTCTCTCCAGTGCCTCTCTCCTTTCACCATTCCCACTGGACTCAGAATAGACAATGGGATGCCCAAAGGTGCAGCCCCAAGCCTCTGTGTAGACGGGAAATGGCCCCTCAAGCAGCACACGGCGACAACTCCAGCAGAGTTTTCCGAGTGTGCGGGGTGTTTCTGATGGAAAGCAGCTGCTGTTGTGCCATTTAGTGATAGTGAAGGGGTAGGCCAAGCATTCAGCCAATTGCAGCCTCCACATCATTGCACAGCCATGGGCCAGTGACCGCGGGGAGAGCCAGGAATGAGCATTGATCGGAGCCTGGGGCTGTGCTGGCCCCGCTGCTGCCGGCCACAGCATGGAGCACTCCCAGTCCTCCCGCAGCCCTGCGAGCCACAGAGCTCCAAAAGGGCAGCAAAGAGCACAGAAGGGAGCTCAGACTGTTGGGATCAGGGATTTGGGGCTGTGCTGCAGCAGGCTTCCTCTGCAGGAAGGGTCATTCAGGGCAGATGGCTCCTTCTAAAGCCCTTCATCTCCGCAGAGATGTGGTGGTGCTGAAGCCGAACAATTAAGGAGCTGCTGATGTCCTTGTGCAGCACGGAGGGAGGAGAGGCAATTCCAGGGAAGTGGCAGCCTGCAAAGCAGGCTCTTTATGCTCTGAAGATGGTAATCTGCATTTTCAGGAGGAATAAAGCAACGTTTTCCCTGAGGGCTTCAGGGTATGGAAGTATGGGAAGAAGTGTGGTCCTGAGCTGCTCCCAAGGGAACAAGGCCAGTCTCCTCGTGGCAGAGAGCTGACACAGCTGGGCCATGCAAATACAGCCTGGACAGGCATCTCCTTACTTCCTCCAAGCCTTTAAAGTGATGCTGGACCCAGATGCAAACTTCCCAGCATGGCCAGACTCAGTTGTAAGCACACGGGTTTGGCCCTAACCCCAACTGGATTTTCCCAACAGGGAAAAACTTCTGGGAGTTTCACAGAGCAAACTCTTCACCAGCCAAACAAATGCCATCTGAGCCAGGCTGGAGCCAGACAATCATTCAGCTTGGAAAAGATCTCCACGACCATGAAATCCAGCCATTCCCCCAGCACCAAGGCCACTCTCATCCCCAAGTGCCAAGGGCTTTCAAATCCCTCCCTCCAGGGACAAGGACTCCACCACTGCCCTGGCTAGCCCTTTCCAGTGCCTGACCACTCTTTCCATGAAGGAATTTTTCCTAATTTCCAATCCAGTTTATTTCCACAATGGTTTAGAGGTTTCCAGTCTGATGCTAGCCCTAGTTTAAGTTGGCAGATCAAGCCTGGGAAATGAGATACAGATTTTCTGGACTCTGCTCCAAAAGAGTTTTCATTTCACCTCATGGTAACTCTACACACCCTTGAGACGAATCCAGGAGATGACAGCACCTTCCTGGTGCTGTTTGTTTGGGATACTCCTCCACAGCAGAAAGGGCCTCTCCAGGGGTTTGGGTGAGAAACTCAAAAGCAGGAGAAGATAAATGAAAGGACAAAGAAAATCATCTCCACCAAGCCCTCTCATAAGGAACCAGGCCAGGAAAATGCCATGGATACTTTCCTGGTGTTGGAAGCCAATCTGGTCTTGACTGTGCTGTGTTGAGGGGTGGTTTCCTTCAGGTGGAACCAGCCCTTGCATTCAGAGGGGCAACAGGCAGGGAAAGGCAGTGTTATCCTGCTGAAAATTTAAATGAAAGCAGATTTATTTTGTCTTTGCTCCAGATCTCAGGGGATGGTGTTGACTTACATGTTGGAAAAGCAATCCCTGCAAACAGCAGCTCAGAATTGTTGTATTAAACCTGCCACCTCCCGCCAAAGCCCTCGAGCAAACAAAAACCTGGTGGAAGCTGCTGATTTCTTCTTGATTCAACCCCCAGCCTGTTTGTCAGATTCCAGATGCATTTTACAGTGGTTGAGAGGTTTTTTGTTTTTTTTTTTTTTTGTTATTGTTGCTGGCTGATTTTAGCAAACCAAATGTTGAAGAAGAGCAGCTCAGCAAGTGAAAACATTTCTCTGATAAAACTCAGGGTTGAAATGAAAATTGTCATTTCAAGCAGGATTAAGCTACAATTATCCAGCATCTCTTTTAACTGAGAATTAAAGAGTGCTGAATAGAAATGTTGTTGTGTTCTGTTTGAACACCCACAGCCCGGAGAACATCCTTTATCTTGAGTCTCAGTAGTTTTTCCTTTTATTATTACCTGCAAACCTCAGCTTGGTTACGGCGGAGGCTTTGCATGGGGTGATATCTGCCAGTCGATCTTCCTCTGCAAAGCTCAGCCTACCTAGACAGGGACTATTTTAAGCCCTTCAAATGATATGAAAAATCAAATGTGAAGAGAAAAAGCGAGGCTCTGTGCTGCCTTTACAGCCCCTGAAATCAGCATTCAGCTCGGCTCCCGAATGACCCTGATCGGCAACAATTCTGCATATTCCCACAATTAAACAACATTTGAACTTGTGTTAATGGCAACAGAACAATTATCTGAACAGCCATCCACGGGGTAAGCAGGCTGCATCAGCAAGAGTCAAGCCTGGTGCAAATAAAGGCTTAGCCTTGCAGAGGAAAGCCAGGGAAACCTTCAATGAGAGGAATAAAGATTCTTTACTTTACTCCATAAAATCGGCACGTGAATAGTATATTGAATGTCAGGGGCAAATGTCTGCTGAAATTTGGTTGCTTAATTGTAAACCTTGCTAACTATTTCCACTTAAAAATCAAATCTTTAGTGTTCTGAAACTGCAGAGAGGCATTTGCCCGCTCCTGGTGTCAGAAATATTCTTATAATGTTCGAGCTTTGTGTGGGAAATGCAGAAGCAGCACAACAGAATGTAACATCTGAGGGGGGAGTAAGATGAGGCTTTAAGGGCCTGAGTTTATTCTTAGTGGAAGAGATTTCCTTATATTTCTGGAAAATATAGAAATAAAGGAGTAAGGGCCTCATTTAACAGGAAATTCCATAGAATAATAAGATTATGGAGTGATTTGGGTTGAAATAGAACTTAAATCTCATCTCATTCCACTCCCTCCCCTGCCATGGGCAGGGACACCTTCCACTATCCCAGGTTGTTCCAAGCGCCATCCAACCTGGCCTTGGACTCCTTCCCTTCCCAGTTTCTTGTGTTTCTCGTGGACAAATATATTCCATCCTAATGGGAGGGGCCAAAAAAGCACTTTTGATCAGATCTGATGCATTAGGAAATCACCCAGAGAAGCTGTAGCTATCCCTGTAAGTGTCCAAGGCCAGGCTGGATGGGGCTTGGAGCAAACTGGGATAGTGGAAGGTATTCCTGCCCATGGCAGGGGCTGGAAAGGGATGAGCTTTAAGGTCCCTTTCAACCCAGTTCTTTGATTCTATTAAAGTTGTGCTGATGGACAGACCCTGCAGCTCCTTCCAGATGGGAGAGCAGCAGCAGATCCCAGTGTTGTGTTCACAGAGCATCCCCTACCCAGCCGGGCTCTGCCTTTGGCCACATCCAGAGGGGCTTTTCCTCCTGTATTTCTCCCCTTTTCTCCTAATAAAGCTGCTTGTTCAATCCCAGCTGAAAGAAGACGTAATAAAAATGATGGCAGGAAATTGCAGGCGAGCTGGGGTTAAGAGAGACAATAACAAAACTGCTTTTGCAGGGTAATCTCTGAGCCTTTGGTAGCTCATGCTAAAGAGGGCTTTGAAATCAGCAAGAGAATTAAAAATATTGAGATCAGCTAAAACACTCCTATCCTTTGCACATCAAAGAGGATACCCACAGGGACAGATTTGCTGCCATGGAATAATTTCCACTACTTTTTACAAGAAAAATTAGAGCATTTGGCGCTTCTCCCTCTTTCCTTTAGCACAAACCCACTGTACAGGGGGAAATTACCTTTCTGTGCTCCCTAAAAAAATCTCCTGATGCAAAGAGCAGCATGGGGAGAACAGATCTGCAATCCATTAGCCATGTCAGAGAGCTGGGGGAAAGGGAGAGGGAGGAATCTGCCTCCCAAATCTGCTGACAAGGCTTAAAGCCCAGTTTAGTCCAGAGGTAGCCCAGGGTCCAAGCCACCCAGTTGCCCACTGATGGGTTTGCAGTCTGTGCTGGTGTCACATAGCTGGGTATAAGGGCGTGAGCTTCCTCCCAGAAAGCTCATTCCCAAAGAAAAACAGGGCTGAGTCCAAGGAAAATCTGCCCCGAGTGCTGCTGTGGGGATTTAGGTGCGATGGAGCATGAAAAGCATCACAAACCTCAGCAGCAGGTCCAGCTGGGAGCTTGGTTACACTCACTTGAGCTTGGAAGAAAGGTTTTTAGGGGTTCTCCAGAACTCCCTGAAAGCCAGGATGGAAAATTTGCACGTGCAGGATTGGAGCAGGCCTGTGTGAGTGGTCCTGGGCCTGTCCACTTGCCTGGAATAGCAGCTGTATTAATAAACTGGAAAAAATTAAATATAACTGCCATAGATAAAGCATTCCCTCTCTCGCTCCTGACCTGCTGGAATATCTTCTGCTTTTCCTTGCTGAAAACCTGTTTTTACAGCAAAGTCTGGCTGAAAAACAGGCTTTGTTGCAGGGAAAGGTGATTTGCCAGGCCCACCTCTGGGAGGATTGGAGGATTCGGGATGCAGGGCACCGTGAAACCGTGAATTCCTCCAAATCTTGTGTCAGGAAGCTGGCTGGAAGCACTCAGCTTGGCTGCTCTCCATCAGCCCTTCCCTCATACATGACTTCACCCTCGTGTTTTCTGCTCTTCTTTCCTGTCCTGCTTCTCATCTCCTGCCTTTCGGGGTTGGGGATCAGCATGGGGGGCACCGAGCCCCTGAATTCGGCACAGCCTGCAGGGCAGGACGCCAGCCAGATGTGGCTGCTGGGACACAGGAGCCCGTGTGGCTCTGAGGGCCCTGCAGGAGTCACCCAGCACGTGCTTTTTCCATCTAAAAGAACAAGGGAAGGCCGTGGCTGTGCTGTGATAGAAACCAGACAGCCCCCGGGAATTCACTGCAATCCAGGCTCAGGAACACATTGCCTCTGCATGGCGCGGCTATCCAGATTCCCGGGGTATCCCTGCTCCTATGAATAACTCCAACTGGATAAAAAATGAGCTGTGAGGCTCAAGGCAGCACGTTCCTGCCTCCCCTGGCCCACCCAGCCCAGGCGAGGCCGTGCTGCCGTGGGTGGGAGGGAAGTGGGATCGTGTGTGGGCTGAGAGGGGCTGGAGTCTGAAGGTGGGGTCCACAGGGCAGAATCCCAGAGTCCTTTAGGATGGAGAAGACCTCCAGGATCGGCAATCTAACCATTCCCCAGTACGGCCAAGGCCACCACTGACCTGTGTCCCCAAGAGCCACATCCACAAGGCTTCAAATCCCTCCAGGGGTGGGGACTCCCCTACTCCCCAGGGAGTTCCAATGCCTGGCAATCTTTCTCACAAAGGAATTTTCCCTGATATCCAGCCTAAATCTCCTTTGGCACAATTTGGGGCCATTTCCTCTCATCCTGCTGCTGTTCCCTGGGAGCAGAGCTGTCCTCTCCTCTCAAGGAGTTGTGCAGAGCCAGAAGGTTCCCCCTGAGCCTCTTTTCTCAAGGCTGAGCTCCTTTCCCAGCTCCTTCAGCCTCTCCTGGTGCTCCAGCCCCTTCCCCAGCTCCATTCCCTTCCCTGGACACACTCCAGCCCCTCAATGTCCTTGTGAGGGCCCAGAACTGTCCCCAGAGCAGGAGTTTCCTCACGGTGCCAGCACAGAGGGACAATCTGTTGGGTCCTGCTGGTCCCACTGTGGCTGGTACAAGGCCAGATGCCCTTGGGCATGTCCTTGGCCATATGGACACACGCTGGCTCAAACTTGTCCTCAGAGCACCCAGACAGAGCTTGGGAAGCTGGAGCTGTGCCCCTCACATGTGGAGTCCTGCTCGATGCTTCCATGAACCAGCTTCATTCCCATCAAAGTCTGGCCCAAAGTGTTTCAAGGGCCCTTTGCCAAGGCAAGGGGTGAGGTGGGAACAAAGTTGGACCTGTGGTGGACTCCTTGGTCTTTTGGACATGCCCCTGCTGCCCCCAAGGCCAAGCATCTCTGACAGGGAATGTCCTGGTTTGCTCCAAAGACAAAGTGCCCACTTGGAACCAGGAGTGAGCCCAAGCAGGACTGGAGCTCCCAGGACTGTGTGCACCCTGCCAAGCCCTCGAGGAAGCAGGAAGGAGCCAGGTGCACACACGGACACACCTGGCTTCTTAGCTCTCACAAGAGAGGTGGCCAAGCCTTGTTTCTCCCCAGTCCTTCTGCTCTCTCCCTTTTACCTGTCCTCCCCCTCCACCCCGTGCACAGAGCACTGCTGCCACTTCTGTTTTACTGTCCCCAGAGACACCAATTCTGCAGCCATCACGGCCAGAGACGCTAATTAAATTGTTCGAAAATCCAATAAAAATGTTTTATGAGAGTGTCTGTCATTGGCAAAGGTTTAGGGAAGAAAATTAGACTCTTCTCAAAGCAATGCAAAAAAAAAAAGTCCATCCTCCCTCATTAAACCTTAGATGTATTTCACTGTAAATGGTTGCTGGGTGCAACAAATTGCAACTGGTCCAGTGGGGGCAGTTTCCCAGTGCAGAGCTGGTAGGGAGGGCTGGGGATGTTTTTTGGTGAGTGTTGAGGTGTTTTCTTCTGTCCCTGCTCTGAATGACAACTCGGGCTGAGGCTCAGGCTGGGCTGGACAAACCAGACCCATTTATAGATTTTCTCATTCCCCAGCCAGCGCCAGAGAGGATCAGTAATGCAACCAATTAAGAGGATTAAAAGCCATATTTTTTATTTATTTTTTGATGACAGAAGTGCTGCCAGGTCCTGTGGCTGTGATCAAGGTCCCCATGCTGTCCTTGTCCCAGACAGCTCAGGGATTGTTTCATATAGGGGATTATTGTCCTGCACATTCCCTCAGCTCTCCGTGATACACAGCAAGAGGCCAAGGTCCCCTGTAGGTGCTCCCAACCCCAGGAATGCCATGTTCTACCTCATTTTCTACCCTTTGTGCCCCAGAGGATGCACAATTATCCACACTGAGGGGAAGAGTGTCTGTGCTCACTCACTGGACCTGGATGTTTGCTGAAAATGTTGGCAAATGGAATTGACTGGCTTGGGAGGGGGATGGCTGGGCTACTCTGGGAAGGCCTAAAAAACCCAAATACCACAAGGTTTATGATATAAACACTCCAAGCAAGTTAAATGCTCTGTAATTTCTCTTAATTATGCAAATAGCAGAGAGAAGAAGCTGTCAGGGAGCACATTTCCCATCCAGAGCAGGGAGCACTGCAAGCACGGGATCCTTTGGCAGCGCGGAAGAAAAAGCGCCAAGCCAGACCCTGAGGTGGAGGTTTCTGCTCCTGCTTTGCTGCTCATGCTGATGGAATGGCATCTCCAGAGGGGAAATGTCCCAGAAAGAGCCAGGCCTTCCCATGGCTGCTGTCAATTCAACAGATGAAAGCCAAAGGAAGGGAGGTCCAGCCCTGGGGCTCTCTGGTCACCTCATTCCAGCAGAAAGTGGGATTCTGAATGCAGGGAGACAGAGACACTCCATGGACCCTCACTTCGTCTCACAGGGGTTTCAGCTTGCTTCCTGCAGGAATTTGGATGCGGGGTCACCCCTCTGAATCCCCCGGGAATAGCTGCTGAAATCAAGCTGCCTGCTGAAGCCCTTTTGTTCAGCGAGGCTCCCGCTAGGAGAGGCTCTGCTTTTATTTCAAAGACTCAGCAATTTGGATCGGTTTAACCTTTTCAGGGTTTCCTGAGCACAATAGCACAGATGAGCTTTAAAGCCTCTTCAAGAGCACAGGTTGAAGAGACCTGGGGGGAGGGAGAAGAAGCCACGTCAAGCCAAGGAGCCGACACCGTCACTGCCAGACGTGATTTGCCTGCCAACCCCCCCGAGAGCTTGTGCTGAGGCACAGAGAGAAGGGTTTGCTGTGACAATCAGGGCAGTGCTGCTGCTTGTCCTTGTCCTGAGCACAGGTGTCTCCAGTGGGCTCCAGGGGCCATGGAATTCCACCCAAAGCCATGGCACGTCACAGTGAGCACTGTGATCTCGGGTCCGGTCTGGCCGGGCGGAGCGTGGATAAATTTGTAGGGATGAGAACGATGGAGTGCCCGAAAATTAAGCTTTAATGATGGAAAATAACAAACACAGGGGCTGCACGGTCTGAGGGGCAGCATCCAGAGACAACGGGATGTGGCTAACTTTACAATATATAGAGTTATATATAGGGTTACCTGAGAGAAAGGGTCCAATCCCAACTGTGGGACAGGGACATGACCTTATACAAACCAACAGAGAACCAGAACCAGAACCATGGCCTGTTTTGGAATGATCCCATTAGCATCCTTTCATGGTCTTTCATTCATCCTCCCGTGGTCTCAGGTTTATGGTTTCTGTATAAGCTACCTGGGCTAAGCTATTGTCCATCCCATCAGTTCCCACAATGGCACGTGAGAGCTGGGAGGTGGGAGAACAGGCCACAGGACATCAATGAACCAACAGGAGCATCCAACAAGGGTGTGAAGAGGGGAACAACACAACCCCCAGCCCCCATCCGTCCATGCACTGTCGTGTCCCTGTACGTGCCCTCTCGATGTCCCCTCTTACAGATCCAACTCCCAGCTTCACCCCAAGGCTGCTCCACCGCACCCCTCGAGGAGCAGAAGTGCATCCCAGCCCTCCTGGGAGGAGTGTGGGGCTGGAAATATCCCGGAGAGCAGGGGCGAGGCGATGGCTCTGCGGAGCAGGGCAGCAGCGTTCCTTTGATGTTGGAACAACAAAGGCGGGTGCGGGAGGGAAAGGTAATCGGGATGCTGGGAACAGCGGGATGCATTTCAAACGGAACAGCAAGAGCTTGGAAGATCAATTCCTCCCAAGGAAACAAACTGCTCTTCTCGGGCTCCTCCAATGCCCCCCCGTCCTGCTCTCCCTCTCCCGAAGTTTCTGGAGCTGGCCCCTGTTAAAGGCAATCTTTGGGAAGCTGTTCGTCCCAGGTTGGATGCGGCTCCCTGGGAAGGCAGGTGAGGGCTTGGGCTGCTCCTGCTGCCCGCTGAGCTGAGGCGGGAGGGAGGGCAGGAATGATCCCCGGGTCACATCCCCCTCCTGGCCCCAAGGTGAAGGGGAAAGCCGCTCAAAGCAATTATTTACAGAGCAGTTGATGAATGTGCTCCCAAGGTGGATGCAATCAGGATTCCTTGCAGAGGGAGGGAAGGGGACTGGAGCTGGGGTGGGAGAAAGGAGGAGACCCCCAGCACCCCAAGGACACGCAGCCACTGCCGGGGTGAGAGCTGAGCTCTCACAGCAGGATTATTCAATTTCCTGGATTTCCATCATCAGGAAAACCACAGCTTTTGTGTTTGTGTGTTTTTTAACCAAAGCTCCAATTCTGCATTCTCAGGACTTCTGGAGCCAGGGCTTAGGAACAAGCAGCGACTGCTCTCATTAGCTAAACCTTTGTTAACGCTCACTCACATCACCTCGTTTAGATTCACATCAATTCAATTGGCTTTTTTGGAACAGTTCCTTGAAAAGGAGGAAAAAAAAAATAAACATCCTTTTTTGTGTCAATGTTTTCTAAGCAAAATATTTTGAGCTTTCTGCTTTGGTTTATTTGCTTTGTATGAGCTTTTAAATCAGACACAATTAACACAAAAACAGCGAGATCTTGTAGTTGTCAGGAAACGCTTCAGTTTTCCCTTTTCATCTGCTCAACACTGATACGTGAAAATAATCTTCCCCTCCCTCCACTGCTTGTTTTCTTTTAAAAACCATCAGCAAGATTCAAATAGGCCCTGGGAGCTGCCCAGGGAGCTCCCCTAGCTCAGGTCCCCCCACCCTGCACCCACACCTTGGTGGGGACACGGCCAGATTTACACTCCCCCAATTGCATTATGTTTGAGTGGTTTATGATTTGGATTTTCATGCAGAGCAGCCTGTTCCAGCTCCTCATAACAAAGACAATTATGCTAAGTTTATTGGATTTGCATTCAGGGCTGATTTGTCAGAATTGTATATTGGTTCTGGGAGATGGAAGGGGAGGAAAAGAGGGGGCATTTGCTTTTCATGAGGACAGAAAAAAAACCCCAGTATAAAATTCATTTCTCTGTTTCACAGCCCTTTCTCAGTGCACAGATGCCTTCCTTCCTTCCTTCCTTCCTTCCTTCCTTCCTTCCTTCCTTCCTTCCTTCCTTCCTTCCTTCCTTCCTTC
>VYXF01012561.1:89771-114280 GCA_013397295.1 Polioptila caerulea
TTCCCCCTTTCCCTCCATCCCAGACTCTGTGTCCACTGCCTGGTGAAGGACAGGACTGTCCAAGGCCAGGCCCCCTCTAAGTGCACACTTACAAAGAAATCCTACGGATGCAGTGAGGTGGCTGCTCTGGGATTTCGTACCCCACTGCTGCACTGCAATTCCCCCTGCCACAGCTTCCAACCCTGTGCCAGGCACTGCAAAGCCCTGGCCTCCCTTTCTTCCTGGAGCAGACTGCCCATTATCCTGGAGAACATGCCGGGTTGGCTCCTGTCCTCTTGGAAAGGGCTTGAGGGTACCTGTGCCACCTGCCAGAAAGGCTCCTCCTCAGAGCAGTGCTGAAGCCAGGCAAAATGTCACCTGGCAGGGAGAGCATGGAATCATGGAACGGTTTGGGTTGGAAGGGACTTTAAAGCCCATCCAGTTCCAGCCCCTGCCATGGGCAGGGACACCTTCCACCATCCCAGGTTGCTCCAAGGCCCATCCAGCCTGGCCTTGGACACCTCTCACAATATCCCATCTGCCTCTCCCATGGAAAACCACAGCGCTCTGATAAATGCAGGTACCTCCTAATTGGTTTCCTGAGTTTTCCACAAATCCCATTTTGCTTTATTTTAATTTTTCCCATTCCCAAGGCCCCCATCCTCTCTTTGCACACACCCTTGCTGTGCATTTATGGATGCCATCCCAGTGGTCTCCATGGCAACCTGGCCTCTCACAAGGCACGGCACTCCCAAGGTCACGGCAGCAAAGTGGGAATGGTCATCCATGGGAGAGGGACAGAGCTGGACTCACTCCCTTTATTAAAAAGCTACAAATGGCCACATATTTTTATGGCCATGTGTCTCCTCTGGCTCCTCAAGCTCATGAAGACAGGATTAAAATGTCGAGCTCCATCTTGGCACGAAGTAACGTGGACAGTTTGGATCTCACAGCTGTCTGAGCACTCCCAAAGGGATGTGATGGTGGATGCACGGCATATGGAGACAGGAAAGCAAGTCCTTCCTCAGGATCTCTGCTTTATGATCCCAGAATGATTTGGGTTGGAAGGACCTCAAAACTCGTTCCACCCCCTGCCATGGGCAGGGACATCTTCCACTAGTCCAGGTTGCTCCAAACCTCATCTACCCTGGCCTTGAACACTTCCAGGGATGAAAATCCCTGCGAAAAAGCTCTGTACACACTTTCCAAAGGCACATGTGTGCTCAGTTTTTCCTGAAACTTGTGGAATGGGGGTTTGCCTCCATTTTTTATGCTAGCATCTCATACACATCAAATACAGAAGAAGGTTTGGAACAAATATGCCACTGGGTTTTCTTTCCTTTTTTTCCCCTTCTCTTTAGGAAGATTGATACCTTCCACCTGCACCTGGTCTAGATGTTGTGTGCCTGACTAAGAAGAACTGGTTTAATTGTCTCCTTCTTCTGGACTCCCTGTTTAAAACCACCCTGTTAATTTATTCTGCCTCTTCCAGCTTCTCAATGTCTACTCAGAATTACAAACCGTCGATATTTTTTTACCCTGTCTCATGTTTTTTATTCCAACTGCAAGCAAGTGGTGGAGGGAGGCTTTTCTCATGGCTCTTAGGGGGAAAACTCACACCTACAATAAATACAGAAACATGCGGGAAAATAAACGATCCACAAAGCCAAATAATGCATCCCAGAACCTGGAAAAGTTTCTCCTCCATGCTCCCTATGCATTCCTGCCATCCTGAAGGAGTCCAAGGGCACAATTTTCTAGCAGGGCCATGGGATGGATGCCCCACACCCAGCCAAGGCTCATCACCAGTGTGCCCATGTCCTGTCCTGCTGCCTCTCCCTGGGCCATGGCCACTGTCAAACCCAGACACCCTCGCTGGTGCTCCAAATCCTCTGGAGCTGTTGGGATTTGCAGCCTGTGCTTGGGAAATGACAAAACAGCCAAAAAGGCAGGTGTTGGCTTCAGCAGGACCTGCCCAGGAGGGCTGGGAAGAGAGAAGTGAGGGAGCTCCCACAGTGAGCCCCTCAATGCTGGGTGTGATAATCAGCCCTAAACCCAGCCTAACTCTGCCCAGTTAGGCTGTTGTAACTAATCCTGGCTCTTCCTTGCCCCTCCACAGGAGCTGTCCTTCACGGGCCCTGGTTTGGCTCAGCCCCAGGCTCATTTTGCACTCCTTGTGCCGTGGGGACCATGAAGACACCACTGAAACCCAGAGCAACTCTAATCCTGAGAGGTTTCCCATGGAAGATTTATACCCCTGTGCAGTCGAAATTTTAGGTATTCCCCTCATTGCTGAAGGCAGGCAGTGAACCACCACCATTCAGATGCCAAGCTTGTACAAAAGGAGCTTTAAAAATGTGATTTAAAAAAATAAACAGCAAACTACTCTGGGCTCCTCTTGTTTGTTTTCTGGTGCCAGAGCATCCAGGCTGACTGTGGAAAAGATTCCAGAACCACAGGTAGCCAAACCCTTCCTAAATCATGGAATTGCTAAAGTTGTAAAAGCCCTCAAGCCTCACTGTTCCCCAGCACTGCCAAAGCCTCCACTGACCTGTGTCCCCAAGTGCCACATCCACACGGCTTTTAAATCCCTCCAGGCATGGGGACTCACCTCCCTGAGCAGCCTGTCCTAATTCCTGACTACCCTTCCCAGGAAGGAATTTTCCCTGATATCCAACCTAAACCTCCCCTGACACAGCTTGAGGCCATTTCTTCTCATCCTGTCCCTGTTCCCTGGAGCAGAGCCTGACCCTCTACTGGCTGCCCCCTCCTGTCAGAGAGTTGTGGAGAACCAGAAGGTGCCCCCTGAGCCTCCTTTGCTCCATGAAACCTTGAGTTTCATGGATAGGTGTGCAATGATCACACTTAGAGCACACAGCCTGGGAGACCCCAAACAGAGCCAGAGAAAGGAGTTGGACAGATGATGGTACCAATGTCCTTTGCCAGGGAAACACAGGAATTTTAAGATATGAAACCAGTGTCCATAAATTTACCACCATTCCACAGCCAAAACGCTGAGTGGAGTGCACAACTCTCCCTATAGAGTTCATGGAATCACGGAATCACAGGATTATATACACAACTGGAAGGGACACTCAAGGATTAACTGCAGCTCCTGGCCTGGCACAGGACAACCCCAGGAGTCCCACCACAGGCCGTCGTTCCTGCTCCTGAAGCATTTCCCTTCCCAGCCGGAGCTCTAATGAAAAGGAGGCCTTGGAAACGCGATTAAACAGCAGCCTGGGCAAGCTTTAGGCACCGGCTGTAGGAAGGGGTTAAGTGATCCAAGTGAGTGATGTGAATCATTAACGGCAGTGGGTGGATCCTATAGTGGGAATAAGAGCCGAGGCTGTGCAGCCCCCGGGTGTGGGGGCTGAATGTCGCGGATCTGCCCTCCTTCCCCAGAGGATCATCCCCTTGGCACCGGGGTGAGCCCACGCCGCCTCCCCCTGCTGCAAACCCCAGGCTGAACTTGGGGAGAGCTCCCTGTGCTCCCACAGCTTGGTCAGCTTTGGTCCTACCACCTACCAACACCTGAAGGTGCTTCCCAGCAGGGCCGAGTGGAGCACTCGGATTTTTGGGAAAGGACAAAGTGATCCTGTTGCTCCAAGAGGCAGCATGGGAAAGCTTCAGTGGTAAAAAACATAATTTTTCTCTTTCAGCAAATATTCCTATGGACATGTGTGGAGTGGGGATTTGGTGTTCTGGTCCATCCCTCAAACCCTAGTGAAAGCCAAGAGGCTGCCTCACACAATCCCTGCTCCAATCCCTGTGCCTCCAGCTGCTGCTTGAAGCAGGTGGCACAAACCCTGGCATGCCTCCCAAAGAAAGGATCCGCGGGAAGGAGCCTGGGTAAAGAAGACCAACAGGGATGTAGAAAACTTCTGGATACTCCAGAGACACCCTTGGGCTCATCTTTAGTAGCTCTGCAGGTGCAGGAGGTGTGAGCAGGGCGAGTGAAAATGTTTTCTAGACATCTGTACCAGCACTTTTATCCCTTCTGGCCTGAGGCACTGTTCCTCTGCTCTGGTTCAGAACAGCCGCTTTTCCCAGAGGCCAGCTGAGCAAAACAGCTGCTGGAAAAGTTCTGGGTGCTCTGCCTCTGGCATCCTGCTGAGAATTCCTTCTGTGGAGCTGTTTCCAGCTGCTCACCTGCATTAATGCAGGAATCCAACAGTTTGGCTCCATGGTTTATTAAACTTTGCCTCTTTGTGACAAGGTGCGAACCTGTGCTCTACAATAATTTTCCAAAGCTTTTACATGCCAGGGAAATTACCAGCCATGGAGCCTTGAACAGCAGGGGAAAGAGCAGGCTTCACATTAGGGATGAGCATTTGGAGTGGAGCAGATGGATGAGGCAGCAGCGTGTGAGGAGCTGTGCATTACAGAGCCTAAGGAAGCCTGGGACAGGGAACTGTCTCCTGGATAACGGTGTGAGTGTAACTCAGCACCTGCTCATGTGCTGCCCAAGCCAGGTGTGGCTCCACAGGCTTTTCCCAGTGAAGATGTGGTCCAAGGCTTTGCTGCAACAGCACTTGGTGGTTCATTTATTCATCTCCACGCTCCACTCTCCTCCTCCTTTTTGAGTCACGCTGCCCTGGTGCTGGCAGGGCACTGATGAGTGCTGTGATCTGCAGGCTTGGCTTGCTCCTCACAGCTTCCAGGTGGGTGTTGGAGCTGTGGGACTGATCTGTGAGTGGCCACCAGCCAGATCAGTCACTGTGCTGTGTCACACCTGCATGTAGGATCTGTGGGTGGTGCAGCCACTGCTCTGAACCAAAGAGCCCCTTTGTCACATCCTGGGAGCCACAGCCAGCCCAGGACCTAGCCCCTCCATCCCCTGCAAGCACCTCCCAAGGGTGCCTGTGCCACAGCCATACCCCAGCTGGACTCTGGTGATGGATGAGAAGGGAGCAGAGGCAGGAGCAGCAGGAGACAAGGAGAAATAAGGCTTTTCAGAGCAAGCAGGGAGGCACACAGTGAATAAAAGCTGTGTTGGAGGTGGAAAATGACTGATCAGGGCTGATAATGGCATTGAAACACCTGCAACCTCCTCCTCCTCTTCTAGAGCCCAGGAGCTGGCACCGCTCAAGGAGAGGGCTCTGTGTTGGATGCAGCTGGCATAAGTGGGTGGAGAACATGTTCCCTCCATAGGTGTTCACAAGGAGGGGTGGCAGAGCTGGCTGGAATGGTGGGTTGTCACCTCTGGGCTCTGGGGGACACATGGGGCCAGGAGGGTCACTGGGAGTGGCTGAGCATGGATGCTCAGCCGTGTGTTTCCAGGCATGATTTCCATGGATGATTTCCCAGCACTCAGAGCCGAGCTGTCTGTTGGGAATCAAATTCCCAAGATCAATCCATCACTTGCCCAACTTGTTGCTCTCCTCATTGCTCTGATACAGCAGCAGGGAAATGGCACACTTTTATCAGCAAAACCCAGAGCAACATGTCCTTTGGTGGAGCAGGAACTCAGCTGTGGGGAGGAGGAAGAAGAGGAGAAAGAGAAGGAAAAAGAGAACAAGGATTTGCTTCTTGGGCTCTGAAACACGAAGGTGTGAAAACCAGGCACCACATAAACACCACAGGTTTGTTGTGTGTTTTCTGTTCCCCAATAAGACCTCCTTGGGCTGGCCCAGCACAATCCAAGGAATGCATCAGCCATGGACTCAAGGTCCTCCCAGTCAGGATGCAGGGACCTCTCCAGCTTCATCTTGCTGCTGGCTCAACCAAAACAACTCTGCAAGATCCCTTCTGTGTCATGGGGGACTTTCTTCCTGGCTTCTCCCACAATGGGTTAGCTCAATTCCGTTTTGGCAGAAGCAATGACAGAGCACAACCCCTGTCCTGACATGTTCCACATGGAGCTGGGAAGCTTTGGGCTATCATCCTCACCACAGGCCTAACTCCCTGCTCAGCCTTTAGGAGGTGTTTAACTCAAATAGTGGATCCTGGTGACCAAGAAGGGACAAGGAAAGGGGAATGGGAAGCAGTCTGTGCTGTACAGTCCTTTTGGCCACAGTCCTTAAAGAGAGAGCAGTCACCTCTGGAGTCAATGGAGGGAGACTGGCTCAGGATTCCTCTGTGGAAGAACTGAACCACTTTCTGGAGCTGTCTATCTCCAGATATAGGAGCCCAGAAAAACTGGTTTGCCTCAAAGTCTAACTCTAGGAGGAAAGGCAGGTGAGGTGGATCCAGCTTCATAGAATCCCAGACTGGTTTGGGTTGGAAGGGGCTTACAGACCATCTCATTCCATGGGCAGGGACACTTTCCACTATCCCAGGTTGCTCCAAGCACCTGGAACAGTTCTGTAAAGGTCAGGCAGCTCCTGCAGTGATTTCCTTGGGGATGTGGCACAGGCTGTGTTTTGTGCTGACACTCCCTGAGTAGCATTTGCCGTGTGAGTCAGGGGATATTTAAACTGATCATTTACACAGTGAACTCCAAGAATAACCCTTCCCAACAAAATATCAGCAAGGAGAGAGGCCAGGAGGAGACAGGTGGCTCCCTGCATCCATCTTGTTGTGCTACTCTTCGTTTGCTCAGTGTTTCATCTGCTCCCCTGGGCCTGAATTAACGCCTGAGCCCACAGCCCCTGCTTATGTTCCATTTCTGTAGAGAAGTGTCTACAGCTGAGAGCAGAAATGAAAGCTTCTGTTTTGGGTGAAATCCTAGGAACACATCCATGAGACCCCACAAAGCTGTGGGGCCACCCTGAGCCCCCACAAGGCTGCTATGTGCCTAGCAAGGGACATTCCTCTGCTGTGGGCCACCACAGCCTGCGAGTGACATTAAATATCTGCAGCTCGTGTGAGAGCACACCCAGTCCGTGACTTGTGCAGGGATCACTGCCAGGACAGCAGGAGTCAGAGCAGAGGGGATCAGCTTGGCTGTACGACCATACCCATTTGGTCACAATGCTCAGGAGATTTCCTTGTGACACAAAGACTTTTGAAAACCTGCTCCCCAATGGACCAGGCGCTTTTCCTTGAGCCTTTGACCTCCTGGAGCTCATTCCGTCTGGTCTCCAGGAAATTACTCAGATTGAAACAGTTTTGCTGCTGTTCAGGAATTTAAATGAATTAAGTGTCAGCAGGTAACTGCTGGGACTTCTACCTGTTTCTCCACAACTTCTGTTTATCATGTTATTTTGGAAACCTCTTCAAAGAAACACTGTTCACTTCCCCCTCCTCAGCCTCATTTTGCCCAGTTTCTTGTAGGAAGTCCTTTGGCAGCTCCATTTCCTTGGCAGCCTAATCAGATCCACTGGGAGCTATAAAGGAGGATTCAAGTGAGGTGAAGGGCTGAGAGTTCAGCTTCCCAAGTGGCTCCTCACAGAACCTGTAGAGGAATCTTCTGCAGCCTGATCTTCTAGATCTGTGATGGATATAAATTCCAGGATCTACTGACTTTTCAGTGTAACCTCTGAAATGTCCTTTCTCCACAGAGCAAGCTGGGAGCACTGGGGAATGGAGGCTGTGGAGGAAGAAGCCAGTATGTATGGGAATGGAAAGAGCTGGTTGTGCAAATGGAGCATGGGATGGATTCAGGAACATCATAGAGGAAAAGTGTTAAAAGAGTCATTCCGGCTGTCATGAGAACGTGTCTGCTCACTGTGTCTGCACTACTGCAGCAGAAGGTGACTCTGAGGAGCCTCACAGGACAATCCCTGACATCACAAAATTCATGGACCAGTTTGAGTTGGATTGAACCTCAAAGATCATCCAGTTCCAACCCCCTGCCATGGGCAGGGACAGCTTCCCACTAGGCCAGAAGGTGCAATGGGAAAAGCTCTGCTGTTTGGGATGAACTTGTGAAGGGGCCCTGCTGTTCCTGTGGTTTGTACCAAGCCAGGATGGCTCTGGAGCAGTGAGCTCTTGTTTGTGGATGGCTATCCCAGCTGGTTCCTTCCAGCAAACACCTCTTGGGACACAGCAGGAAAATGGGAATGTGTGATGGATGGTAAAGTTTCAGAGAGGCCCCACTTCCCCTAACACCAAAGGCTCAGCAATAAACCTGGGAACAATTACTCCACAAAGCTGGCCTCTCCCAGGCCTCTTGGTAGGATCAGCAGAGATGTCTCTCCTCCATCTCTGGCCACTTGCTCCTGGCTGCTCCACAGAGGAGCAGATGGGAGAGAAGGAGGCAGAGCCTAAAAATAAAGCTCCTGGAAGCAGGATGCAGCATCCGTGCTGCTGCTGAAAGGCTGTGCTGTCCTGCAGGGTGGAACAGATCCAGCAGATGTGAGGGGAGCTCAGAGCCTTTCCTGGTGGGATACACCTGAACTGTAGCAGGAACCTGCGCTTCCCACTCGCCATTCCACAAAGACTGGCACTCTCCAGGCCTGCTCCATCACCAGCACAGCTCCAAGGCAAACTGGGCAGAGAAGCTGGATCCAAGTGCCAGCTATCTCCAAGAGCTTCCTGCCTCCATGCATGGCTGCTGTCAGCATGGGCCAGGCCTTGGCCAAGAGCAGCATCTGCACGAGGGTGAGCCAAGCCAAGCTCTGCTGGCAGAGGAAAAGGCTGGGAAGAGCTACAGTCACTTTGGAGCTGCTCAAGCACAATCCCTGGGGAGCATGAGGAGAAACCAACGTCTTTAGATCAACCCACAGAATGAGGGATCACAGAATGGTGAAGGTTGGAAGGGACCAGAGCAGGTCACTCTGTTCCAGCTGGGTCATCCCAGAGCACATGGATTGCATCCAGATGGTTCTGGAATGTCCCCAGTGAGAAGACTCCACAGCCTCTCTGGGATCTGTTCAGCACTAAGTCACTGCACAGGAATGAAGTTCTTCCTTATGTTCAGGTGGAACTTCCTGGGGTCAGTTCCTGCCTCTTTGTCTTGTCCCGTTGCTGAGCACCACCAAGAAGAGCTTGGATCCAATCTCTGGACACCTTTCCTTCCAAGATTTACTCCCTACAATAAATTAGGACAAGATCTGGCCCTTCTTGCCCCTCAGTGAGGGAGGTGTAAGCAGCCTTGTTGTGTGGCACTGTGGTGGACTCTGCAGGTGGATGAAAGCCTGTCTGTGCCACAAAACAAAATCCAGGGAAAGAGCCCCTCCAGAAAGGCCAGTAACAAATGCAAGGAATGTTTCCTCAGTGTGCTTTTGTAACATGAACCCAAACCTGTGTAGATTCTACGAATAAATAAATGGAAAACAAACTTACAATCTTCCACTTCAGTTCTCCTGCCTTTCCTTCTCCTGGGGAATGGGTTGGGAAAACAGACCACACAGAGCAGGCACCAGTTGGATTGCTCAAGGCACTATCAGGAGGTGTTCAGATACAAAAGGGTTGGGAACCCCTGGAGCCAACTGGATAATGAAATGTAGCAAAATCCTGCACTCTGCCAGCACTCAAAACCCATGAGGTAAATCCCTGCCTGGAAGCAGCCTGGCTTGCCCTAAACTCTGGAGGACATGAACCAGGAGCTCACAGCTGGTTGGCCTGTGCCCAGCTCCAGGTAGAAGGTCAACATCCAGCTGGATGGTCTATGCTTCCCTCAGTCCCAGAGGAAGTTTTGAGCAGGAGTGAAAGGTCAGGGGGGAAGAGAGGAGGACAACAAAGGACAGAAAGGACAGTGTGACACACACCACGTCTTCCTTCCTTTCCGTGCAGCTCATCACCCTTCCATGCGTCCATCCACAAAGGTGGATAGTACCTAAAGGGAGCTGATAAGAAGGGACTTTTCACAAAGGCCTGGAGTGACGGGAGAAGGGGAATGTCCCCTTAAACTGAAGGAGGAGAGGTTTCGATGGTATATTGGGAAGGAAATCTTCTCTGTGAGGGAGGTGAGGCCCGGGCACAGGTGGCCCAGAGCAGCTGTGGCTGCCCCTGGATCCCTGGAAGTGGTCAAGGCCAGGCTGGACAGGGCTTGGAGAAACCCGGGATAGTGGGAGGTGTCCCTGCCCATGGCAGGGGGTGGCACTGGATGGGCTGTAAGGTCCTTTCCAAACCAAACCCTTCCAGGATTCCACAAAGTGCATTTTGCCAGCCACCTGCAGACAAATATCTTGGAGAACCAGCTCATCGAACGTGTTTCGAGGCTGCCCAAAGAAATGATCCCTGTGCCCATCAGTTCCTCTTCAGCCCCTTCCTGTGCTCCTGCTCGGACTCCACCCAGCAGCACGACGCTCTTCACTGGAAGCAAACTGCCAGTGGTGCTGGGAGGCTCCCACTGGTCTGGCCATGGATCATCCCTCCGCTTGTCCACAGCCTGCCAAGCTGTGATGAGTCCTGAAAAAACCATCCATTCCTGCTGCCTGCTTTGGGCTCAGCTTGTTGCTGATCACATTAACAAAAGCGGTGACACAGCACTTCCAGTGGGTGCCAGGAAAACATTCCCCGTGTGGGAAGAACTCGAGGCTTTTTGTGCTCTGTACTTGAAAATCAACTGAAATTTAGTTCTCCGTGATGAAATTTGCTGTTCTCTCAAAATCCAATTCAGATTGGATTAAAATACGTGAATTTTTTTTTTTTTTGCTGCTTCCATGCAGTGGTGTTTGCCAAGGTGCTTGCATTTTTGGTTTTTCCATGAGTGACTGGAGTGTCCATGATCTGTGGTGGTTCTCTACAGCCCTCGAGGCCATGGGAGCCTGTGAGACACCCAGGAAACCACCAAGTACCTCCTTCAGAACAGCTCTAATCCTTGTCATGGGAGCATGGGAATTACCAACCCCCACAATGTAAAACCAGTTTGCCAAACCCACAGCACTGGGCACTAGAAGGGACTATCCCACCATATCCACCATGGCCCTTTGGAACTTCAAACTGATGGTGTGGAGGTACCAGGCTCTCCACATTAGAGTTGGTTTTAGCAGCAAAGTTCTGCTGTTGCTACGCCTTCCTTCAGCTATGGGTCCAAAATTCCTGGCATGGAAGTGGTGGAACAGAAGAGATGTTGGATGGGGCTTGGAGCAACCTGGTTTAGTGGGAGATGTCCCTTGCAGGGGGTTTGGAAATAATTGATGTTGAATTTCCCTTCCAACCCAAATGTCCTGGATGATAAAGCCACCATCTTAAGCATGCAGGGAGCAGGGAAAGTTATGGGAAATGACAACTTGAGGTCTCTTCAATCTAGGAAACACACTCAGAAAAGAAAGCAAAATTCCCAAAGTGATGATGGGCAAGAAAACCTCCCATTCCTGGAAGTGTCCAAGGCTAGGCTGGATGGGGCTTGGAGCAACCTGGGCTAGTGGAAGGAGGTTTCCTGGGCTAGTGGAAGGTGTACCTGCCCATGGCAGGAGGTGGAACTGGATATTTTTTAAAGTCCCTTCCAACCCAAAGCATTCCATGAGGATATGATTTTATGATCTCTCCTACAATCAGAGATACACTAAATGACCATGCTGCTTCTTCCAGCCTGATTTTCCTATTGAAAAAAAATCCCAATGTCAAAGACCATGACCAAAGGATCAAACCCTCCCTTATCAAGGCCCCCGAGCAGCCACCCCTGATCAGCAGAAGCAAAGGTGTTGATTCCCAGGCAGAGCCAACCTGTGGATCTCTTCCAGCTGCATCCTCTGCGTGCTCCTCATTCCAGTACCTCCAGGTCCCTCTCCATCTGCAGGCTCCTCTCCACGCTTCACTGCCCCCGATCAGCGAGCGAGAGCTTCTCCTGCGGCAGCTGTGTGGGGTTTGCTGGGGCAGTTTTGGCAGCAGCTCCGTCCCTGTGCCTGCTGACAACACTTCCCTGTGCCCCCCCGGAGCGGGCAGCACGCTCCATTTCAGCCCTCCTCCAGCCCCGTCGCTAACGAAGCCGATCCAAGGCAAGGAGTAATTGTGTTTGCAGGTGACAGGGCTGGAAGTGCAGTGCTGGGAAACACATTCTTGGCAAGGAGTCCCTGCTCCGAGGTGAGGGAGGGCAGCCAATTGTGAAATCCCTGGCAAAAGTGTTTGTGTCAGAACAGTGCTGCTCTGCTCGGCCCAGCTGCTGCGGAAAATGCTGGAGGAGTGTGCCTATGGGAATGCAGCAGAGCTGGGAAGGGCTGCACGGGCATGGGGAACTGGCATCCAGGACATGGAAAAGCCTCCCATGACAGCTTTGCTTCCAGCACATCCCCAGGTGTGCCCGTGGCTGCCGGAGCTACTGCTCTGCTGGAAAAACGGGGCTGAGCAGAGCCTGCCTGGAGGTTTGAGGATTTAGGAAGCCTGGCAGGAAGGTGGATGGAGAGTGGTGCCCAAGAACAGCTGTTGTTGGGAGAAACACCTGGATTGGAACTCTGGGCTCCAACTCTGGGGTGTGTGCTGGTGTTAATCTGGTGCGATGAAAAATAAAAACTCCCAAATTCTGCTCTGGGATACTGAAGTACTGGGAATGCACCACCTTTATCAGGGGGTCAAGAATGACCTGGAATTTGGTGTCTGCTTCTTTCCTCAGGAATATGCTCTTTTCAGAGGAATACAATTCTGGAAGGGCATCAACACATTCCATGGGAGAGGCACAGACAGACCTCAGGGAAGGACATGAATGGGTAGCAGAGGTAGAAGGTGCTCACATTTCCAGGGAAAAAAACCCCTCTGGATGAAATTCCTCCAGGGCCCAGGCCACAGAAGAGGAGATGCTGCAGACACTCCAGGCTGGGCTGCACTTCCATCTTGGATTTACCAACTTCTAACAGCACACGATGGTGCTGGCATTGCTTGGGGCCAGTGGGGCACTTGGAGCAGAGATTCCATATGGGAAATACAGAGATCAGCCCCTTGGAGTGCAGAGTTGAGCACCATGGCTGGAGGAGAGAGGGACACATACCACTCCTTCATTCCATGTCTTCTATCCCGGTCTCAGAGTTAATGTGTGGCTGTGAATTCCCCAGGTTTATTCTCTTAGCTGTGTCTCCCTGGTAATTCCCAGCTTGCATTTGAGTTAGTGCCTGGTGTTTCATCCCAGTGGGGACTGAGGCTGCTCCTTCTTCCTTTCCCACATTCCAGTTATTCATCTGTAGCATGCCACAAGTTTGGCTGGAGTGAGGGCAGGGATGCTGTAACCTCATCAAGGCAGGGATGTTGTCCTGCGCCCTTTCCAGAGTGCCCTGCACATTTATGGTGCCAGAGAAGTAATAAATAATAATAGTGAGTCTTCCAGAAGTGCCCCTGAGTGAGGACTCAGATCCCACTGAGAGGAGAAGCTTTCCCTTGGGCCATAACTCTTACGTACGAGCTCGTTATTGCAGAACAATTCCCTTCAAGGCTCCATAGCCTGAACTCCATTAAAATGGATGTTCTGGCGGTGACTGATGAATTAAGAAAGCAAGAGCTGCACTGTGCTTCCAGCTAAACACGATGGAAATCCGGGGTCACTTCCTGGCCTCATTCACACCGGGTGAGAGCAATTCCTGCTGCAGAGCTGTGAAAATCCACACTGCCACAAGCACAGACTCCTCATCTACTTGCCAGGCTCCGGTTTGCCCTGAATCCCACCCAAACCAGCAGAGATTTGCAAGGATCTGAAGGCTGGCTTGGCACTGAGTGAAAGAAGGGATGTGATTAGAGGGGCAAAGAGGGTAAAACACATCGGTGTGAGGTCCTCCTGCCGCTTGCCAGATCCATGGAGGAGAAAAAGGGAAACAGCCACTTTCTGTCCCATTTAGTTGCTACTAAACGTCGCACGAGTGAGCGGTAATGAGATTCCAGAGAGCAGACATGCCCAGGAAAAGGCGCTCGTTTGATCATGGGGCCCCGCTGCTAAAGCTGACCTCAGAAAAACGAGGAATATTTCCTTAATTGAGGTCTTCCACATTTGAAAAAAAGCCTGACTTTCTGGCAAAGGAGACCTTGGAGCCTCTCATCTGCTTTTGTGAGCCTGCAGGGTGAGGGGCAGCAATTAAAAGCACTTCGAGGGGAGGAACAGTGTTTTAAAGAGCTGCGGGGAGTTTGGGAGGGTGGAATGGGAGGAAACGGGGGGAGAAAGGGAGTGGCTGTGTCCATTAGCATCGGCTGCTTCCCGTCGGGAGGTGTCACACACCTTAGGATAGCAGGGATGCTCCTTGCTGGAGAAGGCAGGATCCCCTCCGGAGCACCGGGAGCCTCCGGAGGCAGCTGGATTTAGCAGCACTGAAAATGAGGTGTCGCAGGTAATGAGCCAGCAAGACAGTGGTGTAGGACAAGGGAAGGCCAGCACAGGGTGTCCAGAGGCGTTTAAGTGCTAATTGTATAGCTGGTGATTAACTACTTCCACAGGCAAAGCTCTGCTGTTAACACGGCCCTCCCTCTCCAGGAGCCTTGTTCCCGCCTGCTTAGCAGGGCTGGCACTTCCAGAGGGGTTCATCCCGCCACAGCCCGCGGTTTCAGAGGAGTTTTGGGCAGGTCCCAGAGCTGGGTGCCCAAAGCTCACTAGAAATCCAAGTCAGAGAGTCCAGCAGTGTGAAACTCTTCTTTACAAATCCCTGTGGGAGACCAGAGCAAGGCCCCAGGAATGCAGCTCCGTCCTCTTTCCCTGTGTCCATTCCCAGCTCCATATCAAGAAAGAGATAAGAAAGGAACTTCTTCAATGAGTTGGCAAGGCCCTGGCACAGGTTCCTGGCTTTGGCTCCCCCTGCATCCCTGGAAGTGTCCAAGGCCAGGCTGGACAGGGCTTGGAGCAACCTGAGATAGTGGAAGGAGTCCCTGCCCATGGATGGAACAGGATGAGCTTTGAGGTCCCTTCCAACACTAATGCAAATGAGCTGTTTTTAACCAAAGGGAGATGCTAGTGGGGTCTACACACCCTTCAGGATCTCCCCTCGAGCTTTTCCTGGCATCTCTGGAGAGAAAGGCAAGGCAGAATCCCGGCTGGAAAAGCAAACTCAGGAATGGGGCAGTGGGGACACTGGGTATATTTCTAGGAAGAGGCTGGTACAGAAAGGAAAGGAGGCAGGAAGGAAAATTCAGCTTCCGGTAAAGGCAAATTCACAAAGAACCTTTTCAGGGTCAATAATAAATTGAGAGGGGACGACAAATCAGTGAAGGGCTGCTCTGGAGCCCAAGGAAGGGAGGACCAGACCGCCCACTGCCTGCAGCAGGTTCTCACAAACCGCACTTGGAGACTCCAGCATTCCCTGCGAATCAGTGGTGAGGAAACAGGCATGTCACAGCCATGCTTTTCGGCCCAGACAATCTATACCCCTTTCCAAAGGAAAAAATTCCTAATCCTCTCTCCTCCTTGCCCTGCTGTGTGCAGTTTATAATCCCCGAGCTCTGATGGTGCTGGCAGGCCCCACAAGTGGCGCTGCTGGGGATAAGAGACTCCTCCTCACCCTTTCTCAGAGGCCTTAAAAGAAGGGGAAAAGTGGGGAACGAGAGGAGGTGAAGGACAAATGAAACCCACAGCAAAACAGCCCCGTTTCACTGTTCCAGCGGCTGGAAGCAAAGCAGAGAAGGGAGCGCTGGCTCCGCTCCAGCGCTGCGTTCTCCCGAACGAGGAGCGTGTGGGACTGGCAGCAGTTTTCCAGCCTAACCTTCTGCCACAGCAAACACTGTGAGGTGGAACAATCCCTTCTGAAGGTGATTAATGGCAGGGAGCTCCTGGGGGGAACTCAGCTGTGGCACGGGCTGTCAGGGGCAATGGAGGGAGCGGTATTTACCTTCCAACGGATCGCGGATGATTTCCCTCTTTTCTCTGGGCTGTTGTTCATAAATGAGTGTCTGGGAGTGACAGGAATCCCGGCCAAACGCGTGGGAGAAAGGTGTTTCTGCCACTCAGAGGCTGGGCTTTGCTTAAAAGCAGCTGGAAGGATCAGAAGGGGGTTCCTGCCTCCCAGAAGTTCTGATTTGCTTCAAGACAATGCTGAATATGGGACTGCTCTGAAGCTCAACTCTGGGAGGACCAACAGAGGATTCCTGCCCCTCAAAAAGTCAATATTTGGATTGAGAGATGAGGCCAGTGATGAGTGTGGGACTTTTGGAAGCTCATCACTGGGAGGCACTGGTCTCGCTGGGGCTGGCTGGGAGGGAAGCTGGATCTTGGGAACAGAGCCAAGTCTGTCTCCCATCACACCCTGTAAAGTCCAAAATAGCTCCAGTTCTCTCTCAGGGCTCTCTCAGCCCTGCCCTGCTGAGGAGACAATAAACAAAAAAACCCATCCTGATTCTGGACTGAACCATATAGTGTCCAAATCTGCATTTCCCTGCTCTCTTTACAGCCATTTCCCTGCTTTCTGTCCTCTCTAAAGACTCTTCATAGAACCCTTCCAAAGCATTGCTGTCACAGGAGTCCCACCCAGTTCCTAAGCCCCTGAGGGTCTGAATGACTCCTGCACTGCCCCTTTCCCCTGGCACCTCTCTGCCTTTCCTGTCCAAGCCCCAAAGGGGTCTTTTTCCCCAGGAAAGGCTCTTTCATCCCTAAACTCACCGTGCCTTGCAGTCCAAGCAGCCTGAAAAGGTGATAACATTGGATGCAGTCCAGCAGAAACATGGGTGGAAGTCCAAAGAGCAACAAATCTTGTGGCAAAATAACCTATTAAACTCCAGCCAAGAGGAATTGCACAAAAATATCCTTGGAGAGCCCTGATGAAGACTCTGAGGTGAAGGGTTGGCTTTGTTTTGCTCTGGGGGCTGAGAGCAAGTCCAGGAGCTGAGTGCAGGGGAGAGGAGTGCAATGGAAGGAGGGAGGCTGTGAAAAATCAGGGAATCATTATCCACAAAGCTTCAAAACCCCAGATAATGCCTTGGTTCCTCCTCTACCCCATGCCCTGTTTTTCCACAGGTTCCCCTCCACCCTTGCTGTGCACTGTGATTATTTCTGGCCCTTTCCCAGTGGTTTGTGGCATTATTTCCATATCACTTTGTTGGGATTGCAAAAAGAGCCAATCCAGCCCTGTAATGGCCACTATCATCCCCGGGGGAAGGGGAGGTGCAAACAGGTTTTCCAACTCCATGTTTCTGCAGCTCCTGTTCCTCTGGCTGACCCCGGAGGTAAAGGCACTTTCCCCTTGCTAATCCTGCTGAAGGTCAGGCAAGAGCATGGAATAGCCCAGAGGCTGGAGGGAAAATCACAGGAGAGTGATTGCAGCTCCTGGGAAAGGTGAAAGGCAGGGCTGTTGGGCCAATATGTGTGAGAAGGGCAGGGGATTGATTTAAACAGGGAAAAAGATGGAGTGAGACAAGGAAGATCTTTTTACTCCTTGCATTGAGCTGTTCGACCAAGCAAGCTCCAGAAATTCCAAGGATATCAACCCCCAGCAGTTGGTTTTCTCTCCCAGAGCTCCTTTAACATCTGTTACACACTGCCCAACCAAGCAGGAAAACTTCAGACTTTCCCCTTCTTGCTCTGTCTGGGCAGAGAAAAGAGAGGAACGCTGCTGGTAGTGAGGCCTTCTGGAGGCTGATCTGAAACAGAGAGCAGACAGAGCAAAAAGGTAAAGTAGGGATTTATTAAAAGGCCTCACTGGGCACACCTGGGCTGCACAAGAGCTCAGCCAGACCACACCCAAGATGCCCCAAAATGGTCACAAAATGGACACCCAATCATGAGGTCTCACACTTTTATAAGTTCTGGTCCATCAGCACATTGGAGTTAATTGTTCAATTGTAGCTTCAGGTTATGAAGCTCCCTCCTCCTGGTTTTTCCTTCTCACTTCATCCTTGGTTTTGTTCTTGGGCCTGAAAGTTGTCCTTGGTCCCAAGCTGGAGAAGGAATTGTTTTGTCTCCCTGCTCTGTGAGGAGAGCTCAGTAGCACTGAATATGAAACCCAAACCTACCCACTAAAACAGCACAGAATTTACAAAATATAAAAGCTAAAACTTAAGACAGCAGTAGTGACTGCCTTTAAAGCCTTTGGATGGAGAGCATGGAGAGCATGGAGCAGATGGAGCCATGCCCTGCCTGCCCCACTGGCTCCCTGCAGCCTGGGTGCTCTGCCATGAGCCAGGGGAGGGGCTGGTTCCTGCTGGGATGGTATTTAAGGAAGGAAAATGCTGGTGGTGGAGGAAGAGCAATGACCTGTGGGGCTCACAGGCCACACGGTGCCCAGGGGAAAAGACTGGATAAGTGGGAACAAAACTGTGGGGATTCAGTGCCAGAAAGGGGCCTCTGCAGAGGAGTGGGTTACAAGGAATTGCAGTGATGGGACAAGGGGCTCCAAGGGGGAACAGAAAGACAGTACATTGAAATGGATTTTGGGAAAAAATTGTTCCCTTTGAGAGTGGGGAGCCCCTGGCCCAGAGAAGCTGTGGCTGCCCCGTCCCTGGAAGTGTCCAAGGCCAGGCTGGATGGGGTTTGGAGCAACCTGGGCTAGTGGAAGGTGACCCTGCCCGTGGCAGGGGGAGGAACAAGGTAATTTTTAAGGCCCCCTCCACCTCATTCCATGATTCTGTGACAACTCTGGGAGAACATTTGCTGGAAGGAAAACGGTTGGGTTCATCTGCACTAGGGTGCTCCTGTAATCACCTACACAAGCAAATTTTCTTGGCAAACATGAGGACATCCAAGAGCAGGGACATTCCTGGGTCTGCAGCCTCATCAAGTCCCAGTTAACTTTCAGCACGTGGAGCTCACTTCCAGCACGTGGAGCTCACCTCCAGCACGTGGAGCTCACCTCCAGCACGTGGAGCTCACCTCCAGCACGTGGAGCTCACTTCCAGCACAAGCCCTGGTACGAGCACAGCACACACTTTGAATTAACCGTGTGGTTGAGCACCAAGCTGAAGGAAAATCAATCCCTGTGTGGGGAATAAGAGCCCTAAGGTCTACCAGAGACCCTTTCCTTGGCCCTGAAATCCCTGGATACAGCAGGAGGAGGCTTTGTGCTGGTGTGCAGGAGAGCTGTGGAAACTATCAAGGAGACCCTTCCTGGAGCAGTGAGAGTTATCCTGGGTGATATCCTGCTCAGGGTGATGGGGGGTCTTTGTGAATACTTCAGGGTCCAGAAAGAGGGAGTTTTTAAACTATGGCCTGAAAATGTATATTTGCTATAGAAAATCCTTGTTTCAATATGCAGATTTCCCAAAGCCCATGTGACAAAGATGAGGGAGAGGCAGACTGAGGAATGCTGGGGGGATAATGGGAAAGTCAGACTCCAGGCCCTGCTGAATCCCAGCCTGAGGCATGGGAAGATGCAGTCACTTCTCCCAGCCTCATCTGCCTTCTCCACACAATTAAACACTGAGGGACAGGGGAAGGAGGATGAGGAAAGCTCCTGACCCATGGGGTGGAAGGCACATGGATGTGGGATCCTTCATACTCGAGCCTGGTTCCAAGTTAAACAATCAGCTGGAGCCTCCACACAGCTTCTCCAGGCAGGGGCTTTCCCTGAGGTGCTTTTCCACCTCCTGTTTTGTGTGAAAGCTTTTGCAAGCCCTGCTAATCCAACACAGAGGAAATGCCAACGCTGTGAGGTGTTTTGTAGTCCCCAAATCCTGTTCCTCACCCAGTCCAACCTCCAAAACAATCCAGACTGATCCACAGGATCCCCTGAGCTGTGCCATGGGCTGCCCTGGTGCATGGACTGCAGCTCCGAGCAGCTCTGTGCCCCAGAGCATCCACACCAGCCTAAATTAGTTCAAGATTAATTCAGCAGCACACAGGAGGAAGGAAAACCTCTCAGTCCAGTCTGGGCCCTGAGCACAGCCCGATTTTCCACTCTTCATCCCCCCCCCACCTCCAAATCACACATTTCCCTCTCCACACCAAAGGCAGACGTGCAGCTCGGGAGGGAAAGGCACTCCCAGGGGATGGAGGGGTGTCGTTTCTAATTCCAGGGGAGGTGACTTTTGGGAGGGAGGAGGAAGTGCAGAGGAGAATGATGGCGGCAGCTCCATCCCCTCTGCTCGTTGCCATGGAAGCAGTGCGGGTACCAGCCCAGGGGTGCACACACCTTTCCAGGCTGCCTTCCAAACCCGGGAGCAGGGGTTGGAAACGGAGCCTTTGCATTCCCTGAGCTCTTTAGCATTCCCCTGGAGCAGGTCATTGTCTCTCGTGTCAGGCAGGAGCCCTTTCCTTCCCCCTCCCGTTCCCCCGGTGCAGCACAATCTGGAGATAAAGTTCCTCTGACGGAGCCGCAGGGAAGGAGCCTGTCCTGAGCCATTCCCACTGACTTTGCCTGGGTGATAACGTTGTCCTTCAGCAGCCAGAGGATTAGGAGCAGGCTGGAGCACACGGAGCTGTGGATTAATGCCTTCGCTTTCCAGGATCAAACACAGAGTTTTGGGGCTGAGATTTCATTTGGTGCCTTCTCCGGGTGCACAACGCTGGAGCAGTCACTCCAGGGGATGGTATTTCCATAGATTTTTGATCCATGCAAGTCTCTGAATTCCTGTGCTCCCCCTCCTGCAGCTCCTCCCAGCTCTTGGAGCAGCACTGGGAGCTACAATGGGACAAACCCAAGGGGCTGGAAAGGGGCAAGAATTTTCCTGGAGAGGGAAGGAAAATCTGCAGATAAACAAATTCTCCCTCTTCTGGTTTCAGTTAACTCACTGCAAGTGAGCAGCACACTTTAGGGGTTATTTGTGGTTATATTTTCCAGTTTGTCTAAATAAATAGCTTGGTTTTCAAAACATAAACATGTGAAGTGGCAGGAAGTTTTGGCTTTCTCCGTGTTTGTTTAGCAGCACAGCTCCTGCTGCCATGAAAACAGAAACTCCAGCTACTTCTGTTTGCTGGGAAAAGACAAAGTGCTTTCAACAGGGATAAGAAGGAGCAGCCTTTTACCCTAGGAAGGATAACAAAGGAGGCATGGAAGGAAATGAATGAAGCTTTTCTGCTGATCATAGAATCATGGAATGATTAAAGTTGGAAAAGACCTCCAGGATCACCGAGTCAAACCTCTGACCAACACCCAGCTTGTCACCCAGACACGTCCAGTTGTTCTTTGCACACCTGCAGGGATGGAGACTCCATCACTTCCTTGGGCAGCCCCTGCCAAGGCCTTCCCACCCCTTCCATGAAGAAATTCCTCCTGATTNCTTCCATGGAGAAATCCCCCCTGATGTCCAGCCTGAACCTCCTCTGGTACATCCTGAGGCCATTTCCCCTCGTCCTGTCCCTGTTCCCTGGGAGCAGAGCCCGACCACCCCCAGCTGCCCCCTCTGTCAGGGAGTTGTGCAGAGCCAGAAGGTTCCCCCTGAGCCTCCTGATGCTACAGAATATCTCTGGCAGCTTCCCATTGCTCACAGCCACCTCTCCCAATCCTAACCCACCCTGTGTTCACACCCAGAGACACACAGGGATCCATCGGAGCGGGGATGGATCTAGAGGGCACTGGCATCCAGCAGAAAAGCCTGAATGAGTGATTTAAAGAAGTTTATGATGTTTATGGAGTTAAAGGGGGCTTTGATGACCGTCCATAGCCCATCCCCACGGGGATTGTTGCACCAGGTGGATGTAGGGAATGGTTCTTCACAGAGAATAATTGAACCTGATCTATTAACCAGGAATTCTATTCCACCATCACTGCACTGAAGGATGAGTGGAGCCTTGCTCCCGTTCCTGGAGGGTGGGATTTAAACACAAACAAACCCCTCTCTTCCTTTCCCCCCACGATGTCATTATGGGATAGAAGGAAAGACAAGCACAACACTTAAGAACGGAATTGTCAGCACTGTACCTGTTCCCAAGGAAGTCGTGTCTCCCACCTGCTGCCAGCCCCTGGAAGAGCATCCCAAAACCAGAGCCCAGAGCTGGGAGGACACTAAACTCCAATCTTATTACAGCTGGAAACTCCGGTCTGGTTAAAGTCAGCTAAAGGGATTTTTTCTGAATTTAAAGCTGCGTTTTTTCCGCACATCTCAGCCTAAACCTTTCCTATCTTTATTTTTTTCTCCCTACTATAAAGACTCTTGTATTTTGTTAGACTAATTTCAGCTTTTTCCTGACTGAGAGGGGAAAGAAAGAACATAATCTGGATTTATTGGCTGTCAGGTGGGATTTAGATTCAAATTGCTCTTTCTCCCTGTGGTGTCCCCACAATTCCCATTGCAGGCAAGCTGAGATCCTGTGCTTTTCTGGTACCACCCCCATGTGTGATGGGGGAGCACCACAAACCCTCTCCCTGTGACCTTAGACCTGAATCACAGCATGGGGTTTTCCTCCAAACTGGAGCTTTGGGAAGGGCCATTCCCACGTGAGCTCTGGGTCTCACATTCCAGTGAAGCTGGCCTGGACTCACTGGGGACTCTCTTCTTTCTCCATGTCCCCAGAGGATACAAACAACCTCAGGGGAATTCGAGTTAGGGGAGTTTAGGGACCAGAAGTATCCCAGGAATGTCCAAAAGGATTTTGGGGCTGGCTAACTGGGTGGTCACTTCCTGCCTATATCCCTTCATCTCCCTCAGATGAATTTTCTCTCCAAACTGAGGAGGAAGGGCACCCACAGTTCCTGTCTGTCTTTGCTGGGGAAGGGGAGATGCAGATTTAGTGCCTCCCTCAGGCTGAGCTGTGTCTTCTGCCTCCCTGAGGATGCCCAAACACAGATGAATTTTGGACGAAGCTGCTGGGAAAGAGAGGGATCATGGCTCAGTCTTCAGGCTCAAGGCAGGCGAGTGTGGAGAGACAAAGTCACCATAATTAGAGGAGGGAGAAGGAAAAGTTTCCCCATTGTGACTCCACAGCTTAGGAGTGCTCAGAAGAAAAAATTCCAACTGTTTCTAAACTGGATAACAAGCATTTCACAAAATCCATGGAATAAAACAAAGCAATGATCCCTGGAGTGGGAATTACAGCCCAGGATCTCTCTTCTCCCAGCAAATCCTCCCCCTCAGTCCCTCCAGGCAGTAGAGGACAGAGAGTACCCCGTGATGCCTTCTGGAGACTGATCTGGGACAGAGGCTAGACAGAGCAAAAGGATAAAGCAGGGATTTATTAAAAGGCCTCAATGGGAACACCTGGGCTGCACAAGAGTCCAGCCAGACCACACCCAAGATGCCCCAAAATGGGCACAAAATGGACGACCCCTCCTGAGGTCTCCCACTTTTATAAGTTCTGGTCCATTAGCACGTTGGAGTTAATTGTCCAATTGTAGCTTCAGGGTTGAAGCTCCCTCCTCCTTGTCTTTTCTTCTCACTTCACTGTTGTTTTTGTTCTTGGGCCTGAAATTTGTTTGTTCCAAGCTGGAGAAGGAATTTTTGTCTCTCTGCTCTATGAAGAGAGCTTTGTAGCACTTAATACAAAACCCAAAACTACCCACCAAAACAGCCCAGAATCTAAAAAATACAAAAGCTAAAACTTAAGGCATCACCTGGGCTGGGTCTGTGCACAGAGAGCCTTCCCAGACTCTTGCTCCTCAAAGAACAAAAGTTCCTCTCTGTTCCTTTGTGCAAATAATAAATATTTGCACAGACACGCTTGGAATGAACCCTGCATGGAAAGAGCAGCCGGTTGTGGCTCCTTTATTGCCACTGCTCAGCTGGGTGGAACCAGGGCTCACCGAGCATTGGCACAACTCAGCAGTTCCTGAAAACACTGGGAATTTACACTCACTCTTGGAGAGGGGGTTATTTTCACAGAATGATGGAGCTACCAGCAGCAGGAATAGCCGTGATGATGATGGTGATGGTGATGATGATGATGATGTCTTCATCCTGTATAATTCCATCCATCCAAACATTCCCAGGCACTGAACAGATCTTAACCTGCACAGGGAACACTCCCAGCACTACAGGTAACTATCAGAGATATGATAGGTCCAGATAAAGGAAAGGTAGGGTTTTTAAGCAGGAACACAGTATTTTTCAATAATGACCCCATTTTTCCTCTAGTGGAAGAAAAAACAACTGGAACAGCTTTTTGTGGCTCTCCACTTTCCCTCTGCTCCTGGGTTCCAGCCCATTTACTCTGGGTTTTATAGACAAGGAAATGATACCTCCTGTTCTTTTCTGATGTCCATCAGAGCTCTCCTGAACAGAATTTGGAGTATCATATTGCCTGGGGAGCACTGCCTTTTTAATCTCCAGTATCTGGAAGAACATTTGACATTCCAGGGACATACTAGATCAGTGTAGAAAGAGGTGATCTCTCCTCAGCTCTGCTTGTTGAGAAACTTTCAAAGAAAAAAAAAAACCTGTGGGCTTTCAAAAATCCAGCTTTCTCTAAATGCTGCCTGCTCTGACTGCCCTTGGAAGGCAGGGAATCACAGAATCAGGGAGAAGGTGGAAAAGATCTCCAAGATCATAAAATTGAACTTGCAACTGAGTATCCCCATGCCCACAAGACCATATCAGCAAGTGCTATGTTATCTCATTTTTGAACACTTCAGAAGATCCAGGATGTGAAGCTTGGGGACTGCAGGAGATCCCAACTCTCCATTGTCCACCTCCCCACATCCCAGCCCCAGGAATGACCTGCTGGAACAACTCTGGATTTTGAGGTGTTGTGCAGAGTTTGGTCTCGAAGCTGGGGCAGGGTCAGCCACATTCTCTTCAGGGAGAGAAACCAGCTCCACACTGAGATGGGATAATGTGGGAAAGGCTGCGGGAACCTGCTTTCCATATTCTGAACTGCCATTCCTGGAATGAAACTGGGGCAGTTTCTTTATCTCTTCCACAACCCATCCTCCCTCCAGGGACAGATCTTCTGCTCATGGCCCACTGAGTGTCACTGATAAAATTCCAGCATCCCA
>VYXF01012561.1:114430-133864 GCA_013397295.1 Polioptila caerulea
AGGGAGGGGGTTTCCATTCTCCATCCCAAGGGAGGCTCCTGCCTTCCTTAGCAGACACCTGTCCTTCAAACCAAGACAAAGGCTCAAGAGTCCAAAAGATGCTCCTCACCTTAGGATGACCTGTGCCTCACCACTGATGGAAGCTGGCCAGGAGCCTTCTAGTCTCTGCCTGCTAAGCACCTCTGTAGGATTTCCAGTGGCCACATCCAGGAGACAGCCCAGCTCCCAGGAGAAAGAAGTCCCAGGAACAATAGACGCCCAGCAATGTCTTTATTCAACACCATTGGGCCACATTGCCAGATAAAAGATGTGGGATCCACACATGAGTGATGGAGATGCATTTGGGTTTAGAGAAGGAAAGATCTGCCTTCCATCTGCTGGAAGACATCTGTCCACCCCTCAGTGGAAGCTGTGGCAGGATATCTGGTTCCAGACAGCCGGCCCTGCCAGTTCCTGACATCTGCTCCCACCTACCTGCCATTCCCAGAGCATTGGGAAGAGCTGCTCCTCTTCCCAGCCAGGAAAAAGAGCAGCAGGACTATGAGAGCAGCAGCAGCCTCAGAGCAATTTCTCTAGGTGGAATTGGGAGGATGAGTATGAGTGATAGCAGCTATCAGCTGCTAAGTGCGAGCAGCTGGACTAACCACGTGTCCTAGCAAAATTCCAGCATTTCTGTATTTATGGACCAATGCAAGTGGTCCTGGCATTTGCTCTAACTCCAGGGTCAGGTCTGCTCTCTTGTGTCCAGCATCCCAACCACCAGCACGAACTCTGAGAGGTTCCTCAGTCCCTGCTGGTGGCAGGAGCAAATCTGTGGCTGCTGCAGCTGCCTGGGGTGGGTTCCTGCCCAGGACATTGATTAGAGATTAAGTGCTGTTTATCACAATTCTTGGGACCTGCCTGGTGACAGCAGGAGGAAGGCACCAAGATCCCATGGGGGGGGTTGTGCCCTATACTGGGAACAAACCCTTCTGGGAAGGCAAAGTGCTGCTACTCAGATCCCTGCTGCTTCCTCCTCCATAAGGGAACAACCTGTTAGTGCTTCCTCCCAGGAGCAGTGCTGGAAACACCGGGAGAACCCCTTGCACAATGTGTATTTTCCATGGATGCATGCTCCCTTGCTGAGTGTTTTCCAAGCTGTCTCAAAGGGAGGAGGAATAAGTCTTGCTCTCTGAATGGCTGCCAGCTTCCAGAGTGGGAAGCAGAACCCCGGCACCTCAGCACCTCCTGAAAATTCAGCCCCATCAGGCCACGAGCAAATATCCCCACCCAGAGTGCAAACCTTGAGATATCCAACTGCTGTGGATATTCCAGCAGGTCATTTGGGAGCGATGCCCACCAAATCCCAGTGATGCTGCCTGTGTCTGCCTCCTCTTTTCCCGAATTTTGGACAGAGTTTGTGAAAACATGCATTATACAGCAGGTGTAACACACATGCAGAGATGCTGGGGCATGAGGCAAAGAACAGTTCCTGTGTTGATTTGAATTCTCCCAGCCACATAGCTGTTGCCATAAATTCCTGTGACCGAGGGAATCTGTATTTCAAAACACACATTAGAAAAAATATAATTGAAATGGAGAGACCAAGATAAATTTGTGTTATCAGGTGCAGTTACCAAGGCAGTAAATCATTGTCACAGCATAAGCTCTTATCCATATTTCCATATTAACACCAAACTTGGACCTGGGGCTGGCGCTGCTGCACAGAAAAGGGATCAGCACGTCCTGATGCTGTCTGGAGCTGGTGGCTGTCACCAGGGACTGAGTGGAGCCAGCGCCATGTCCTCATCCCACTGGGATTTGTCCCCACACCAGGGAGGGAATGCCCCAAGCTGTTCCTGTCCCAGGGCACCCTCGCAGCTCATCCGTGGAAAAACTCTGCACCCAAGGGGGGCTGACACGTGGTTGTGACCCAGGGTGAGCTGATGACCTTGGTGGCAGCCTCATCCTGCCCAGGGGACAAAGAGCAGCGAGGCTCTCGCTCTCCAACCTCCAATCTCCGAGGAATCCCAGAGGTTTGGCACAAAACTTAAACCTAAGTATCCGTGCTGGCTGCACGCCCAGGGAAAAGGCAAATCCCTAACCCTGTGTGCCCTGGAATTGTGCTCCTGGTGCCTCTGCACCCTCCAAACCTCCCTCTTCCCAAATACTGCCCCTGCCTTGTAATCCCTGTCATGGATTGTCCACGGCACCTTCCAGAGGGTCCCAGCCATCAGCAAACCCTCTGCTGCTCCCCAGGCTCCATCCTGAAAGAGTCTGCATTGCTCAGGGAGGCTAGAGGGACCAGCCAGGCATTCCATGACTGCCCTCCTTGCATCCCCAGCCCAAAAAAGACCAAATTAAGGTCTCTGCTTATGTGGGAATCCATTATGAATACCAATAAATGGAGCCAACATTTGGTTCCACTTGAGATAATGTTTTGGCTGCAGCTGTGCCTCTTTACAGGCAAGACATAAAACCTTGGTGAAGTCTCCCTAATAAACACCCTCATCTTTAAAGGACTTAAAGCCTCACAAAAAAAGCTGTGTTAGTTACCAACCTGATTGATACTTATTAAAGTAAAGCTGAGATAATTCTTCCCTAAAGTAAGTTGCCACTAGGAATGCACTGATGGAGCTCGGTCAGTGTCGTCATTTTCCCTTTCATTCCCTTGCTTTTTCTGGAAGAGGAGAACACACACATTTTAACTGAGAGAATGCTGTAAAATGAAGAGGTAATTTTTGGGCAAATTGTCAAGGTTTCATTCCAAACCCTAAATCTTCTTGTTGAAATCCAATGGTTTTCCGGTAAAACCTGTTGGCTCCTGACAGGGATGATTTTTTTTTTTTTTTGTGCTACTGGGTCAGCACTTTCCTTGCATAATGTACAAGCAAATGACTGTTCTCTGCCCACATTCCAATGCCTTTGGAGGAATGGGATGCAGTCACGGCGTCCATGCTTCCCATGCAGAGCCTGTCCTCACTGAACAGAGGAGAGGAATAGCGAAGGCACCAGCATAAAAATCATCATTAAAAAAATGACAACGGCTGCTCCTGCCCCTGTGTGCTGAAAATTCCACTACCCAGCCATTATTCCATCGTATCCTGGTAAATCTGAAGTGCCAATCTATTCCTAGAGCAGCCCTGGCCTGAGCTGAGACAACCCCTATGATTAGTTTCATTCTGCCTAAACCCAGAAGAAATTGCAGGGGGTGATCCCGCTGGATAAGCTCTTTCCATTACCTTCAGTCATCTCCATAAAATACATGAGGAGACTGCAGGAAGAGCTTTTCCTTGTCTGCAGCTTCTTCCTGAGGTGAGTGGTATTGGAGGGGCAACTCCCATCTCTCCTCTCTGGGACCAGGGACAGGACCCCAAGGAACTGCTGGCGCTGTGTCAGGGGAGTTTAGGTTGGGTATCAGGGGAAGGTTTTTCCCCCAGAGGGCGGTGGGGAACTGAGCAGGCTCCCCAGGGAATGGGCACGGCCCTGAGGCTGCTGGAGCTCCAGGAGTGTTTGGACAATGCTCCCAGGGATGCACAGGCTGGGATTGTTGGAGTGTGTGCAGGGCCAGGAGCTGGACTGGATGATCCCTGTGGGTCTCTTCCAGCTCAGCCTGTTCCATGGTTCTGTGATTGCATGATTTGAGCTCGAACCTGATTTGAATGTGATTTTTAGTACTGAAAGTGGAATATTCATCCAGGGTTGGGGGGAAGATCTCTGGAGAAACCACGACTCCCTTCCAAGCCAAACCAGGGCAGGGGATGGGATACACTTGGAATGTCTCTTTCATTTTCCAGGGGACAGCAGAAAACCCTCAAGACCTGCTGGAACTTCTCTCAGCTGAACAAACACATGGTAGGGGTTTATTTATTTCTGATGGGCTGGATGAGGTCCAGAAGTTCCATCTGTTCTCTTCCACCTCCCCATACTGGAGCCAACACACCCGTTGCCCCCTTCCCTTCCCTCGGACACTTGGAAAATTTATTCCCCTATTTCCTGCCTGAGCAGAAAAAGCAAAAGAGAAACTTGCTGATTGATTTGAGTCTTGGAAAGTCCCTGTCATCTTGTTTGATGACTTCATTGCAGAAATGAAATAGGCAAGGGAAAAGCAATGTTTTCAAAACAATTTGGAGCAAGAAGAGGAAGGTGGTAGGAGGAGAGCCACGGGAAGCTGATGGCCTTTATTCCTCAATTCCCATGTTGTGCCTGGCTTGCTGCAGGCTATGGAGAGAAAGCAAAATTGTTATGATTCTTATTAGCTTTTATTTTATAAAGCCTGGCCCACGCTCTGTAGGGGTTTCCAGCTGGGGCTGCAAATCAGAGGCAGGGCTGGCGCCTGCCTGGCCACCTCACCCTCCCACTGCTGTCCCACCTGTCTGCAGGGAGGGGCACTCGTGCCGTGCTGCCAGGGGACCCGAGGTGCGTGGCTGCAGCACGGCCCTGTGTTCCCTGCTGGTGGGACACACCTGACACGCTCCAGGAATGGCTGCAGGCTGTCACTCACCCAGCTCTGGGGACAAAGAGAGCATTCCCGGCCCTGCTCCGTGCAGGACAGGCAGCTTGGACAGCAAACGGCGAGAGAACGACAGCTCTCACAGACACCAGGCAGCAGCATCCATGGCCAAGGCTCTTCCACTGCCCTTTGGCTCCATGAAGGGGAAACAGGACCCCCTGGATTCTCCCAGCTCTGCTGGGTGTTTGTGTCCAGCAGCTTTTCTGTCCTACCACAGAAGGTTTCAGCCAGGAGAAGAGAAAGCTCTGGGTGAACTCAGAGCCCCTTCCGGTGCCTGAAGGGGCTCCAAGAGAGCTGGAGAGGGATTTCAGACAAGGCTCTGGAGGAACAGAACAAGTGGAATGGTTTCAAATTGCCAGAGGACAGGGTTAGGTGGGATATTGGGAAGGAATTGTTCCCTGTGAGGGAGGTGAGGCCCTGGCACAGGTGCCCAGAGGAGCTGTGGCTGTCCCTGGATCCCTGGAAGTGTCCAAGGCCAGGCTCGACAGGGCTTGGAGCAACCTGGGATAGTGAAAGATTTCCCTGCCCATGGCAGGAGTTGGAACAAGATGATTCTGAAGATCCCTTCCAATCCAAAGCATTCTAGGATTTTAAAAGCAGGGTGGGGTCAGCCAGAGCACCTGGAGTATTCCCCTGCTGGCACTGGCAGTGTCCTTCCAGTGTTTGACTTTCCAGCTGCTCCACACACTGGAGTGACAATTCCTGAGTGCTCTCACAGGTGATTTTTGGGGGGAATAACAAACCTAACAAGCTCCATTATTTAATTCTTGTGTTGGCACACCAGGAGGCAGCAAATAACCCAGAGCACCATGGTGCAAGGGGCTGTGTCCTCCTAGGAGGAACTCCAGCTCCAACGAATTTGCAGCCTACAAGAATGAGACAGACTTGGGGTGGGAGAGGGAGCAATGGCCAAAAGAGATCTGGTTTTGTTCAGCTCTAATCTCCAGGCAGGCAGTGATTTGCCTTCTCAAGGAATACATGTGGGATTTGCACCAAAAGGAGATTCCTGGCTGTGGGGTGGGCAGTTGCTTCTCCAAGGAGCTGTTCCCAGGACTGTGGCTTTTGAGATGCCACAGGCAGAGTTCGCAGTGAAAGACACAGCCTTGGGAGCACTGGGAGCGGGGTTTTACCCCTGCCATTGGCGGGACCCTGCATAAACCAATGATTGCTGTTCCTGAAAATCTTCTCTTCCTCCCCTCCAGGTCATTCCAGAGAGCTGGCACACAGCCCAGATTCCTGCACGGGACTTGCACACCCCACTCCAAGAGGGAAATAGTCCTTATCCCAACCTAAACAGTGAGGAACTCAGTGAGAGCCGTGAATATGCCAGTGCTCCACTTGCTTTTTTAGGATTAAAAAAAATCTTGAGAAGACACATTTCTTAGTAATCATTCCTGTGCAGGAGATAGGAGGCAGATTATGCTAATTGCCAGCCGAAGCGTAATGCTCAGCAAATCCCAGCAAATTCCAATGTGCTCCCAGACACATTCCATTAGCTCACTTGTTTATTTGAGGAGGATGCTGACAAAGGAGGGAAATTATTTTTTAAATCAGAATTCTTGGATTTTGACTCTAAACACGGCAGGAAGGAAGCAGACAACCTGCATGGATTGGATTTCCTTCCAGTGAAGGAAATGCAATGAGATTCCTCAGAACAATTCCCACTCTGTGACTCAGGGGAATGACCTAGGGGGGGAGGCTGAGGAAAAGGAGATGTTTGGGGGTTGTAAGAAAAAGCCAAGCCCAGAAGATCAATAGCAGCACATTTCTAAGCAATGGCACCAGGAGAGGCATCAATCCCCACAGGGAACTGTGCCCAGAGGGCTGGAATACAAGGAATGTGTCCTGTGCCTCCCAGGAAAACTGCACCTCCCACCCACTGCAAAGGGGTCACACAGCCCCGTGGGGCTTGGTTCCAGCAATTCCTCTGTGATAGGAAGGCCTGTCCCGAGGGCTGGGATCAGGACAGAGCTGGGAATCACCACGGCTGATATGCCCTTCTCCCAAGGAGGGAAAGACTCCTTGGTGTGTCCCAAGAGTCCCAGAGCTGCTGGTTTAGGTGGGAGAGAGTGTTCAGGCAGTTTTACAGAAATGTTGGGAAAGACCTCCAAGATCTGTGAGCTCTGCACTACTTGGTTCACCACTGAACCATGGCCCCAAGTGCTACACCCACAAGTTTGCTGAAAACTTCACACAATCCACCGAATTTCACAGATTTCACAGAATGTTCCCACCAGGGTCCCACCAGGACCACCGAGTCCAACCCTTCATGGAATGGCCCATTCTGGGATCAAACCCACAGCCTTGGTGTTATTAGCTCCATGCTTGCCTCCACTGCTGTGCTGGGCACAATACCTAACCACTCTTTCAGGGAAGAAGTTTTCCCTGGTACTCAGCCTGGCACTCCCCTGGTACAGCTTGAGGCCTTTTCCTCTCATCCTGTCCCTGTTCCTGGGAGCTGAGCTGCACCCTCTTGTTGGGGAGTTGTGGAGAGTGAGAAGGTTCCCCCTGAACCTCCTTTTCTTCGGGGTTCTGAGCATCCCAGCTGTTACCCCTAAATCCCAAGCACAGAATTTCCTGCCCCAGTGCTGAGACCCACGCCCAGCAATGCCCCCGGGGCGCTGAGCCAGCGTTGGGACACACACGAGGCCTTTATCCAGCCTGGCTGTGACACCAGACCTGTGCATCCTAATCCAGCAGCTCCGTGGAGATGAGAGATCTGGTTACAATGTGCTTGTGTCTGAGGCCCAGGTGCAGGGAAATGCAACGTTAGCCAAGGGTGAAATGCCACCATCACGCTCTGCTCTTTCCCCTGCTGTCCGCTGCAGTCACACTGGGACTGATGCTCCCACCTCTCGGTGGAACCTGTCTGCCTGATTGCTGATCTGCTTCTCAAGCATCACCAAACCAATGGAAGCCTCCGCACTGCAACCCCCAAGGCCAGTTTTGTTCACCATACAGGGAGCACAAACTCAGATTTCAGTGGATTGGTGATGGATGGTTCAGTTCCAACAGCCGCTTCATATTCAGAGTCATGGAATCCCAGAATAGTCTGGGCTGGAAAGGAGCTTAAAGCCCATCCAGTCCCATCCCCTGCCATGGGCAGGGACACCTTCCACTAGCCCAGGTTGCTCCAAGCAACCTGGATCTGCCCTGGATCCCTGTCCAACCTGGCCTTGGACACTTCCAGGGATCCAGGGGCAGCTGCAGCTTCTCTGGGCACCTGTGCCAGGGCCTCACCTCCCTCAAAGGGCAGAATTTTTTAGCTCAGACAATTTATGTTTCTGCTCAGGATTCCCAGCTCAGAGCCTGAGATGCCAGCACTGAGTCTCCTCTTCTTTATTAAATAATTACTGAACCTTCAGACTCCCTGAACAAATCTCCCCTGTGCCCCATGTGATCAGCTGGAGGCTGCTGTGTTGGCTCCACCATGGATAGAAACTCTGAAAATAATGCACACCAACACTTCATGCAGGCAGCTGCAGGGAGGATTTTCAAGGCATTTCTTTCCAGAGGGAGAGATCCATTTCCTTTCTCATTACCTGGCTCTGAGTAGAGACACTGGGCTCTGCATCCACAAACAGACCCCCACTCCTGCTTCCAGTGAGTCCAAGCTGCTGTTTGGGAAAGGCCACAGGTGGGGATTTACAATCATAATACCGCACACTCCTAACAGGACAAGATGGGGAGTCCTTGGAGGATTGCACAGGACAAAAACTTACAGGATAGAAACTGACCCAGAAAACGGGGAGATATAAAGGATGGGTGACCTCCTGATGCCATTGCTGCCACCAGGAATGTGTGGTTGTAAGGTGAGGGCCTGGGAAGATCCCTTCACTCTGCTTTTACCTCCAGCACATTATTTAATGAACGCTGGGACTTATCAGGGAGGCTCCAGGATTGTGCTGGAGATTTTTTAACCCATGGAATTGGATTCAGGCAGATCTTGGCTGTCAGGATGGCAAGGCCCTGGCACAGGGTGCCCAGAAAAGCTGTGGCTGCCCTTGGATCCCTGGAAGTGTCCAAGGCCAGGTTGGATGGGGCTTGGAGCAACCTGGGCTAGTGGAAGGTGTCCCTGCCCATGGGACACCATGGGTGGAATTCCAGAAAAAAAGTCCCTTCCAACCCAAATCATTCTGGGATTTCATGATATGCCCTTAGCTAAAATCAAATCAAACCAACCTTTGTGTGAAATCCCCAGGGAAAGGCAGATATACTTTTATTCCAAAAAGTGTAAGGATAATAGTAGAGGTCAGACGAGCAGTTCCTTTCTTGGACAGTACTTCTGTCCAGTGCACTGGAACAGGGGACACTGACACTGTCTTGAAGTGACAGATTTATTTGCCATAGTTTAATGTCAGCTCCAGAGAGATCGGATTTTTCCCGGCACTTCGTATTCTGGGAGTGACGAGGTCTGATGCAGGGGCAATGAAAAATGTGAGAGATCTCCATAAAGAGTAGCAGTCAGCTTTAAGGTTAGCTGGATGAACTGCTCCAAGGATTTATGGTGTGGAAGGCAGAGCTATGGCAGCTTCTGAAACCACTGCAGCAGTCACACAGGCAAGGGAAGGGACTCCAGCCTGGGTGAGGGCAGGGCAAGATCCAAACCAGGCTCATCCCTCATGGCTCACTCTGGACATGTCCACGTGTAAAAGTGACTTAGGAAAGTGAGTGCCATCACCTTTCAATCAGACCTTGATATCTCATTAATTACAGACTTAGAATCATGGAAGGGTTTGGGTGCGAAGGGACCTTAAAGCCCATCCCATTCCCCCCCCCCGCCATGGACAGGGACACCTTCCACTAGCCCAGGCTGCTCCAAGCCCCATCCAGCCTGGCCTTGGACACTTCCAGAGATGGGGCAGCCACAGCTGCTCTAGACACCCTGTGCCAGGGCCTCACCTCCCTCACAGGGAAAAATTTCTTCCCAATATCCCACCTAATCCTACTCTCTGGCAATGGGAAGTCATTCCCCCTTGGCCTGGCACTACAAGTCTTAGTAAAAAGTCTCTTCATCTTAATTTAAAGCCCCTTTTATATATTGAAAGTCCTCTATAAGGTCTCCCTGGAGCCTTCTCTTCTCCAGGCTGAACAGCCCCAACTCTCCCAGCCTTTCCTCCCAGCACAGCTGCTCCATCCCTCTGCCCATCCTGGTGCCTCCTCTGGGCTCTCTCCAGCAGCTCCAGGTCCTCCCTGTGCTGGGGCAGCTCTGCAGGTGGGGTCTCACCTGAGCAGGGCTGAGGGGCAGAATCCCAATCCCAATCCCTTTGCTGGTTCCCTTGCTGGGGGATCAGCCCAGGACTGGTTTGGGATCAGTACAGAAATCTCTCTCCTGCTCTCCAGACCCCAAAAGCTCCATAATACAAGACAAGGCAAAAATGGTCTTTTCCTGAATCACAAGTGAGGTCCTGTCCTCCCAACACCTCCACAGACCTTGCAGGCATCAAAAAGCAAAGGGAACTGTCCCCAGGAGGTTCATGGGGGAGAACCCTGTCACCCTTCCTGCCACCCACCCCTGTAGGGCTCTTGGGACACTCAACCCTGCTCACTTTGCTCTCAGGACCAGCTTCTCCTTTGTCATTTCATCACATTCCAACCAGCAACGTGAGGGAAAAAGAAGAAAAATCCCCTATTTTTAGCAGATAAAATGCAAATTTAAAGCATTACCTAATCCAGAGCATTTGTGGAACTGCATTTCATTGGCTGGCTGCAAAACTCTGATGTGGGAAGAAAGATAAAGCCAGTGAGCTCCCCCTTCCCAAATCCAGCCACACAGGTGTATCCATGCATTGGAATGAGGGGGTGGACTGGGCAAAACCAGGTTGGGGCAAATAAAAGTTTTACCAGAATAACTCATTTTATTGATTTGCAGATATGTCAATAATGATGGGAAGTTATCCTGGAAGTCATCCTGCAAGTTCTCCTCAAAGAATCCTGAAAGCCCTTCTTATACAGCCACCAATTTATATGAATGTCCTGGAATGCTTAGGTTTGCCAATCAAAAATGGAAGCATGGCCTTGCTCAGGAATTTGGTAATTAGCCATGGAACAGAATAATTTAGAAAGACCTCCTAGGTCATCAAATCCAATTTTTGCTCGATCCTCACTTTGCCACTAGTCCAGAGCATGGAGAGCATCCCTCCAGGGATGGGGACTCCCAGCCTCCCTGGGCAGCCCCTTCCAATGGAACACATCCCAAACAAATCTCCTGCCCCAGGAGCTCCCTGCCCAGGGCTCCCTGCCTGGGATAAGGGGCAAACCCATGCCAAGGTGGGAAAGAATCTCTGGGCAACTGGTCTAGTGGAAAGTGTTTCTGTCCACAGCAGGGGGGTTGGAATTAGATGAGCTTTATGGTCCTTCCAGCCCCAATGCTGTGATTCCCCTCCCTCCTCCTGCTTTGGGGAGTGGACAGCTGTCCCTGTGGTGTGCTGGGTTTAGGATCCCAAGCAGGGAGCTCCTGCTGCATCCCTGGAAGGTGGCACAGGGCATTCTGCCACTGGCTGCAGCAGATGCAAGCAGGGCAGGGAGGGGCTCTGGGCCCTGAGCACCTCCACAGGGAAGGTGTTTTGTACCTGGAAGCCCAAAATCCCTTCCAGTTAAATCCAAAACCCTACTCAGCAGCACCTGCCAGTTCCCCAAAATGTAAATTTTCCGGGCAGACGATATTGATATGCACTGACATCCCACAGGGGACTGGGGGAGTTGGGAATTTGCCAGAAATAGGCAGCTCTTACTTCTGCTTAAAACTCACTTTTCATCTCACATTCAATTATCAAGCACAGAATGTATTTTTAGCAGCTGGCATTAGGAGAGCGCTGTCACTTTTGTTCCAGCCTGACTTGAAAGTTGTGTTTATGGGAAGACTTGAAAGAGATTGTTGCTGTTCCTCTCCCAAAACTGGGAAAGAGGAGCAAGGAGAGGCTTGGCAGGTGTCTCTTGACCCCCAAAAATTTAAAAAGTCCATGCTGAGGGTGGTTCAGGGAATTGGGGTCTGATGCAGATCTGGCAGGGATGGCAGAGAGGCAGAAAATGAGGCAGCAGAGGAAGCTGACGTTGACAGTGACGTTTTTAACAGGATAGCAGTGCTCAGGATTCAGGGACCTTCCTGCCCCTGTTGCAGCAGCAGGAAGATGAAGCAGTTTGGAAGAAATCTGCCAGAAAGACACGGCTCTAATCTCTCTCTTGGAGGTCCCAATCCTCCTGACACCCAGTGCCACCACCCCTCAGCCCTCCCCTCACCCCGGGGGTCTCACCTGGGGCTTTGTCTGGCAAGGGATGGATGCCACAATGCTGTTGGGGGAAGCAAAGGAAGTTGTTAAAGCCTCTTGTTTCCCTCTCCCTTTCACAATGCACCTTTTATGCTGCTGGAAATATGAACCAGCCCGGTTAATGCTCGGGATTAGATTGGAAAGAAAGAAAACAAAAGGCAGCAGTTGCCTGGGTTAGGAGCGTTTGGAGCTGCCGTTGTAGCGAGTCCCTGCTTCTTGCCAGGTGTTTTGTTGAGTTCAAGTAAAACATCAAAGTCCATTATCTTCCCTGCCTTGCCCTCAGCTCCTCGAGCCAGCGCACAGCACAAAATTAATTTGGTTTATTCCAGCACACGCAATAGCCGCCTATCTTCCTGACTCCCTGGCTGGAAGGAAACAAATTTCCTCCTTAAGCACTTTCCACTTGACCTGCTCTTTTCTCCACGGAGAAAATTGAGGTCAGGGAGCTGCGGTTGTGCAGTGGCTGCCGTTCTCCTGATGCTCCGTGGCCAGCACGGGCCCAGGGTCCCTGCCCTGCTGCCGGTGGTGGCTCCAGATCTCCCAGCTGGGGCTCCTGCCTGCTCCCTGCTCCCACGAGACCCTGGCACATTAAGGAAGGCAACAACTTCATTTCCCACTTGGTCCCATTGTTTTTTAAGCCTCTCCTGTGCTGCTGGACAGGTTATATCTGGTGCGGCCTGGCAAAAAAAGCAGAGCTGTGGTGGGGGCAGAGCTGCCAGGAGGTGTTGAGAGCAGTCAGTGACTCCAGCTATCCCATTAACAGGCAGATGTTTGTGGGATGCACTGAGCTGGAAATGCAACGGGAGAGGGATTTGTCTCCACTTTTCTCTCCTCACTTTTTATTTCTGCTTAGGAAAGTGAGCACAGACCCCTGAGCCTCCCCAGACCCTCCTTGCCTGGGGCTGAGCATGCTTGGAGCCACGAGGAGGGGATGGGTGGCCACTTTCAGCCCATGGGACAAGTCCTCAGCTTCCCTGCCTGCTGGATTAGAGCTGCCAGGGGTCTGGTACTGACTGCCACCCCAGGGCTGTTCTCCAGCTGGGTGGGCACGAGAAGCAGAGCAGACCCTCTGGGCCCGTCCCCAGTGTCACCACACGGGCTCTGACGTGGGGACATGGGACAGGCCATGCCAGCTCCAGATGCCTGGGTTGTCCCGGCGGTGCCACAGGGATTCCCAGCACCACTGACACCACCCTCCCCTCATCCCAGCGCTGCCCAGCGGGGTGAGGAGGGCAGGGAAAGGAGATCAGCTGTGTTCTGCCAGGCAGCTCTCACAGCTCCTCACACACTGACTGACACCGCTCCCGCGGCTCCAGGCCCTGCCTGCTCCATCAGTGACTCCCCGAGCTCCTGCAGCCCTGTCTGAGGACTGGTTTTGGAGGATGGGGCAGGGATTTCTCCCTGCCAGAGCAATCCTCCTTTTCTTGCTGCTCCCAGCTCAGGGTGCTGGTGAGAGGGCAGTGTGGCTGCAATGAGGGTGCAGAGGCTGGAGCTCTGAACCATGAGAGGGAAGGTCACTCACCAGCACAAGGGAGTGAGAGGAATGAGGGATTTGTCTTTACAAAGAAGCTGTGGCTCTGCTGGTAGATAAAACTAGCATTGAGAGAGAAAAGAAACAGTGGGAAGGATTCCACTGATTGGTGAATGGATAAAAGGTATTTGCCTTACAAACAAACTGTAGGTTTGCTGATAAATGAAATTGGATATTGAAAGATGAAAGAAACAATGGGGAAAACCTGTAAATTCCACAAGAATTAAAAATTAAAAGGAAGAGTTATACATTGGAGGGGAATCTCAGGTGTCAAGCGTTCTGGGCAGTCTGTGCCTCTCAAGTACCTCAGCCAAAGGGGAAAGAGAGAGGGAAATGTGGCCGGGAAATTGGGATAAAAGGGAGGCTGTGTCTTCTAACAATTGGAGAGACTCCAGGGGAATGCCCCATGGCCTCTCCCTTTATCCGAATAAGGTAAGAGGACTCCTCTTCTGTCCCCTTTTTAGACATAAACCACTGGTGTTTGTGCATTAATTTTCCTGACAGGAGGGACCTACACTGTGTGTGAAACCTGCCTTGCTTGCAGGGATGAAGAGAAATCCACAGGTGTGGAGGCACTCCTTGGGTCTCCAGTCTCAGGGGGAAAGAGTTTGGCCTTGGCAAGGAAAGGGTCCCAGTCCTGCATTTTCTTTACCCCTCCGATGGATTCATCAGGTTTGTTCCATGTGCCACAGGCTCTGCGGAGAGGCAGCGGGGCCTCTGTGGGAATCCACAGTCCAGGATGGGCCCGACAGGCAGAGCCAGGAGTTTCTCCCATAACTCTTACTTCAGGAGCCTGTTAATGAGGATATGCAGGTTCCTGGAGCACGGCAGTGCCGGTGCATCGGTGCCAGCTGTGCGCTCTAATGACTGCGGAGCTGCCGGCTCAGCACCGCCATTACTCCGTGATTACCATCTACTTACTCCAGCGAGGTGCCTGGAGGACCAAAATAAGGCCAAAGCCCTGGGCAAAATCCCCTCAGGGCAGGTCCATCCCAAGAGATCTCCCAAGAGCTGCGGAATTGTGTGGGATCAGTGGGGTTGTCCTGGCAAGGAGTTGGGCTCTTTGATCCTCCATGATCCTAGTGGGTCCCTTCCAGATCTGGCTATTCTATAATTCTATGATTCCTTTTGGAAACTGGCAAGATCCATCCCTTCCCAACTGATACACAGAAGGGGGGAAACTGTATTATCATAATTTCAGCGTAAGAGAAAAATGTGGATAACCAAGGATGCATCAAGCTGGAGACAGCAGACTTCCTGCTCAGTCCTGGGGTGATACTGCTGCCTTTTACCTGTTCTCAAATACACTGTTGTATTTCTGAGGTGTCAGGTAAGCATAGTTTCCCTTAATCCCCAGATTTGATTACTGATTTCCAGGGAAAACTTCCTGTAAGATACAGCGAATAATTTCCAAGAAATTATTTTCCTGACAGATCCAGCCTTTATTCTCTGCTCCTGGAACACACCAGACCCAATCGTGCTTTCTTTGTGCTGGGAATGATTCCACACCTCGGCCGGTGATTTCTGAGCGTTTGTTTTTCCGCCATGCGAGCCGCTTTTGGGAAGAGCTCTCCCGTCGATGCTGGATATTTGCATCCAGATGATGGAGAGTTGTTCTCATTGCCTTCCTTTCTCTCATTTCACGGCAAAACAAACCCACCTAGAAGCGACAGCCAGGGATGCTGTGGCTGCCAAATAGTTCCTGCCCAAACCCTGAAGGATTTGCTGAGGCCACCGCGCTCAAAGCCTCCGCAGTCGCACAAAGGCCGTGCTGCCAAAGGCTAATAAAGATGCCTAAGTGGTGAGTGTATTATAATTACCCATCAGCTCGTTTGCGAAAGCACCAGCAGTTAAAAGGCAGCAAATGAAACGATCCCGGCCTTCCTCGGCTTCCCACATAATGAACAAACACATTGCCCATGGCAAGCTCACAGGAACAGATCTTTCATTACGATAAAAGAGTCTTAACCTTGACCAGCCGCTCTGCTCTGCCTTCGTGGCAGTTGTTCCACAACTCAAATAGTTTGTTTTCCAGCCCTTTGATGCCTGCAAAATGCTACAAAATCAAGCATTTCTTATTCAATAGATGCACACGAGGGTTTTTTTTTTTCGTATTTCTTCAGATCTTTCTTGCGCAGTTTAGAGCAGAAAGTGTCTGGCATAAATTCCTGATTGCATTATTAATGTGGAAAAGGGAACATCTGAAGTTAATCTATTCCACTAATGGGTGCTATATAATACATTAAGTCAGGTTAAGCGTGTGATATAATAAAGATCTGCCGGGTGAGATATTCTGAGATTACTGATTTAAGCATAATGGTTATTTTGGTCAATGGTTATAGATTTTTAATAGAATTCCCCTCTGAGTGCTGGCTGAAAGGGGGGGAAATCTTGTTCTGGACCACAATGAAACAACCCCTTGTAACCATCCTGGGGTAGTTTTGGATATGAGAAGGATCTAAAGCATCCAAAGGAGGGATACAAGGGTGGGGAAGGGTCTGGAGGGGCCAAAACAAGGAGCAACTGAGGGCACTTGGTCTGTTCAGCTGGACAACAGGAGACTGAGGGCAGAGCTCATCCCATCCCACAGCTTCCTCCAAAAGGAAGGGAGGAAGGGCTGCTCCAATCTCTGCTCTCCAGGAGCATTTGGACAAGGCTCTCAGGGATGCACAGGGTGGGATTCTTGGGGTGTCTGTGCAGGGCCAAGAGCTAGACTGGATGATCCCTGTGTGTTCCTTCCAGCTCAGAATATTCTATGAATATTAACACTTTTGTATTCCCCTGAACAAGTTCCCTGGCTGTTTCTGAAATCTTTGTATTAAAAGAATCAAAATGTAGAATTCAAGCATCTGATCAAAGTGATAAGAATTTCTTGGTGCTCGTATCACTCAATTCAAATGTCAGCTTAGAAGGTAAGTCTATGGGCTGGTCTTTAATTCAAAGGAATATACAAGGAAAAGGAGTATACAAAGAAATGTATCAGCTCTGCTTTAAGACATTTTTTTTCCTTTTTCTGACTAGATCAACAAAACTGAACATATTTCACCCTGGAGAAAGGGCCTCCTCCTAGATTCCAAAGGGATGAATAAACAGATCCATTTCAAGGACTCCACAGGCAGCAGGATTGCCCTGAACACTATTGCAGCTCCCATTTTCCTGCCACAAAAGCACAAGGTATCAGCTCACTTCAAAACGAAGAGAAAAAAAATTAATGGGATGCTTGGAGAAAACTTTTCTCCAATGCTATATTCCTTGGGGATTTCCTAGGGAAAAAAATCAAACCCATTTTAAGGCAGGGTGAAATCCCCTTGGGCTTCCTGAACAATGCAGGGAACGTTGGGTTTATTTTGTGCCAAATTTCCCCACATGAATCCTGATCCTTCCCTCTGCCCGCAGCAGAGCTGCAGAGCCAGGCAGAGAAGGGGCAGATGTGCACAAAACTGGGGATCCTCGGGTTTGCCTTTCAGCCATTTCTGACAAATGCAAGGCTGCCCATCCTCTCCCAGGCAGGAATGTTGTTAGGGAGGAGCTGGGAGAGGCTGAGGTTTCAGCGCTGCCCTCTGCACCCTCTGAACGTGCCACAGCTCCACTGCAGGGAGCAGAGGGGCACAGAAACACAGGGAATCACTGGGAAAAGGCCCCAGAGCCTTGGGCTGAGTGTAGGAGTCCTTGCTAGCAAAGGGAATTCCTGTCTGGGGTTGCCCCACAGCCCCAGGATTGCCACACACCTGCCACTAGCCCAGCTTGCTCCAAGCCCTGTAAAACGTGGCCTGGGACACTTCCAGGGATCCAGGGGCAGCCACAGCTGCTCTGGGCCAGGGCCTCAGCTCCCTCACAGGGAAGGATTCCTTCCCAATATTCCATCTATCCCTGCCCTCTGGCAGTGGGAAGCCCCCCTTGGCCTGGCACTCCAGGCCTTTGTCCGAATTCTCTTTTCTTGAGCTGTCTGGTAACCCTTTCAGGCACTGGAAGGCCACAGTGAGGTCACCCCAGAGCTTCTCTTCTCCAGGCTGAACAAGCCCAGCTCTTTCCTCCCAGCACAGCTGCTCCATCCCTCTGCCCATCCTGGTGCCTCCTCTGGGCTCTCTCCAGCAGCTCCAGGTCCTCCCTGTGCTGGGCCCCAGGGCTGGGGCAGCTCTGCAGGTGGGCTCTCACCTGAGTGGGGCAGAGGGGCAGCATCCCAATCCCAATCCTGCTGCCCATGCTGGGGATGAGCTCAGGACACATTTCCTTGTTAAAGGATAATATACTTGGAAATAATATAAAGAAGTGATTTGTATACAAATTATCTATTTGTACTGAGCTGCCTGTAAAGCCTGTGAAAGAAGTCGTAAAATATATCCAAATCAGCAGGAATTAATCAAGACAGGGCAGAGGGCAGAACTTTCTGAAAATACACATCTCCCTGAAAGTCAGGCATCTGTAATAATCAGTGATGGGAAACCTGCACTTCCAGGTGCATCCAGGCCCTTCCTTAGGTGGAGGAGCTGTGAAATGGCACTTCAGTTGTATTTTTATTCATGGACAAAGTTCCTTAACCACCCATGGCAGCTCTGGCTCTGTTCATGCCACTGAGTGGGATTCCCAAAATCAGTTGTTGTTTGGCTTCCTGTGTTGTATTGCCCCTGTGTATCCGTGTGTCAGTGCCCAAAGGGGCTCCTGGAGAGCTGGAGAGGGACTTGTGACAAGGACATGGAGTGACACAATGAGGGGCAATGGCTTTAAACTCAGAGGGGATGTCAGGATTAGAGATTAGGAAGAAATCCTTCCCTGTGAGGGTGGTGAGGCCCTGACACAGTTGCCCAGAGCAGCTGTGGCTGTCCCTGTATCCCTGGAGGTGCCCAAGGCTGGGTTGGATGGGGCTTGGAGCCACCTGGGATGGTAGAAGGTGTCCCTGCCGATGGCATGGGGTGGAATGAGATGGGCTTTAAGGTCCCTTCTAGCCCAAAACATTCTGGGATTCTCTGATTTGGTCTCAGTGCTGATCTATCAAACCCCCTGCCCTGTGTGGGGCTGTAATGCCAGAGAGCCCAAGAATGCTCCAAGAATTCCTGCAGCCCCGTGCTAGGAGGCCCTCACCTCTTTTGGAGGAAAGAGGAAAGGGGAAAGACCCATCTTGGCAGAGACCCACAGTCCTGAGACAGCTCCAGTGCTTCCAGTTGGTGTTTCAAGCTGGTGACAAGCTCAGCCATGAGTAGCTCCAACCAAAAGCTTGCCTGGCTTCCCAACAGTGTCTGCAGAAGATCACGGGCAGTCAGAGCTGCTGTCCTCACCCCATCAGATGTCCCTCCCAGGAGATGGTGGAACACGGAGTTGGGAGCCTGGATGTGGAACACTGACCCCGGGCTGGGTCCAGCCCACGCTTTCTACACAAGTTTAGTCCATTTAAAAGCCCTCCTGGGCACCAGCACCACTGACCTGCAACTAAAATCTTATTTCTCAGAGATCTTTGCAACAGCTGAGCCCCTTCTCCCACCCAGGCTTAGTGAAGCACAAGCTGGGAAACCTCTCCGAGCCTGTGCCCAGACTCCCAGTGTGGTGTTCACTGGGATAATCACTGGCACAATGTGTGAGCAGAGAGGAGAGCCCTTCCCATGGCAGGATCATGTGGGACAGTATCTGCTCCAGTGATATCATTTACTGGAGAGGGCTTGAGCCGGATCAGCTGCAGTTTTCATTTTGGATTTGCAACCTGCAAAGTAAACTGGACCTGGTTTGGTGTTGGATTTAGAACTGATGGAGAAAATCTCCCCCAGGCGCTCAAAACCAGGAAGAGCAAAAGGAAAGGAACTTCAGATCCAAAGGATGAAAGGACATCAGCAATCCGCGCCCAGCTCTTTGGCCAACCCCTGTGCCCTGGGAAGTGATCCCGGTGATTGGTGGCTCTCTGCTCGGTGCCCTCTGAAGGATGCGCTGTCCCGGAGCCAGTGCTGACATTCCAGGGATTGCAGAGTTCTCCTGCCCAGATCAGCTCATCTGTCACCCGGGACGTGTTTACGAGGCGCTGACAGCCCGCTCTGGGAGGTGATTGATACTGATTGGAATTGTTATGCAAATACACTTTGCTACTCTCTTCCCTACACATTCTCCCCGCTTGTGATAGCGGCCCTTTTCTCCAGGGATTTTTCCTCCTTTTTTTTTTT
>VYXF01012561.1:137816-184593 GCA_013397295.1 Polioptila caerulea
GATTTCTGACAGCTGTGGAAGGCACTGCTTGGAAGATGATTGTTCTTAAACATCCTTATTCTTTGGTGACACCACTGGAAGCAGGTGGGCTTTGGCTCGAAGGTGTATGGAGGTCACTGGCCATGAACATGGAAGCATCTCACTGTCCATAACTCTCCTCACTCAGTCTGAAACCCCAGAGTGCCAATTCCCTGTCACAACAGACTCTGGCTTCAGGCAGGGTGGCTGAAGATCTGAGGAAGATCTGGGAATCCCTGTGTGTGCTGGTCCACTGGAACGTGCTGTGCAGGGAGGTTGGGAGTCCCTATCCCTGGGGGTGTCCAAGGAACACCTGNTGGAAGAAGGTGGGCTTTGGCTCCAAGTTGTATGGAGGTCACTGACCATGAACATGGAAGCATCCTGTGCCTGCAATTCCCATCGATCCGCTCCCGCCTCCCCTCTTTAATCAGACACCTTGTAAGGGTGGGAAGGGACATTTACAGCCACACTCCCTCTCCTCCCAAACAATCAATGGTTATTAAGTGCATCTTTGGGTTGGGGAGGCGAGGAGAGAGACAGCGAGAATTCACATTGCTCATCAACCCGGAGAGACTTCATTTTCTATTAGGGCTGATNCCCTATCCCTGGGGGTGTCCAAGGAACACCTGGGAGTGACACTCAGAGCTCTGAGCTGGTGACAAGGTAGGGGGCAGACACAGGCTGGACTTGGTGATCTTGGAGGGCCTTTCCAGCCTCAATGATCCCAGGATTCTGTGATGTCTCCTAAATTCCCTGCTGTCTCAAGCGCTCTCTTCAGCCTCCAGTGACCTTCACTGATCTGCACAGACACAGCCATGCCTTGAGCTGTCTGCAAACTCAACAGCAAAAAATATTTGGGGTGCCTGAGAAGGGCATCCATGGGACCCAGCAGGACCCATCTGGGTCAGTCCTGTGCCTGCAATTCCCATCGATCCGCTCCCGCCTCCCCTCTTTAATCAGACACCTTGTAAGGGTGGGAAGGGACATTTACAGCCACACTCCCTCTCCTCCCAAACAATCAATGGTTATTAAGTGCATCTTTGGGTTGGGGAGGCGAGGAGAGAGACAGCGAGAATTCACATTGCTCATCAACCCGGAGAGACTTCATTTTCTATTAGGGCTGATAAACAAGCTGGGAAAATAAATCAGTTACCTGCTGCTACCTGACAGGCATCACCAAGGAGCTCCTCAGAATGTGATACAGCAGGGCTGGGTTCCCAGTTCACAGCTTCCCAAAGGGCTTTTCATCTTCCTTTTTGTGGGATAAAGCACTGGGAGGCTGATCTACCGTGGAAGCATCCAGAAAAGGCATCCCAAGCTCAGCCAAACACCAAGGAGGAGTCGAAAAGGCCTTTTAGGGAGTGAAGTGTCCCAGCATGGATCAGGGAGAGGAGAGGAGAGGAGAGGAGAGGAGAGGAGTCCCACTACTTCAGGAAACATCTGAGACTAAAAAGGCCTGTGGAATGGTTGAAGTCCCTGACCAGTCAAGAAAGACAACACAGGCAGANAGGAGAGGAGAGGAGAGGAGAGGAGAGGAGAGGAGAGGAGAGGAGTCCCACTACTTCAGGAAACATCTGAGACTAAAAAGGCCTGTGGAATGGTTGAAGTCCCTGACCAGTCAAGAAAGACAACACAGGCAGATCCTCCCTCACCTAGGAGTGGGTGGGAAGGGATTTAATCCAGGCATTTAAATCCCGAGGCTACAGTGAGTCCAATCAGGAGACAATAACAAGCTCCAGGACTTTCAGACTGTCACAACATGGATCAAAGTGCCGAGTTCCTGGGAACACATTTTTCCTGCTTCCCTAAGACAACCTGGCTCCAGATCCACGCCACTCATCCGTGGGAGCATAGAACAAATAGGAGCCTCTTCTTAATGGGAAATTGCAAATGCTCCATTAGCCGCCCCGTTATTCACATATTGCTCCTGCCTTTTGACTCCAGGCAAGCCTGCAGCTCTGAAAGGAAATTTTCAGAAATATCAACAATGTCCCTTAATCACTGCAGTGATAAATCATCCCTTGTAACAGGGGAACTTCAGTCTGACCGAAAAATGGAGGTTTAGAAAAACTACTGAATCATTCATGCCTTCTGTTCCTGAGATAGAGAGCAGAGTTACATTAGGATAAAGAAAATTCCAAAGAACTTGCAGGATTTGGTGGAATAAGGAGATGCTACAAATCGCTGTTGACAAAACATGCAGGAATAACCAGGCCTTGGCCATGCATGGAGTGAATGCATGATGGGAAACAACTTTGCATCTCCAAACCCTGCCGTAACAAGACGGGAGGAATGGAAAACTGACTCTGCAAATGCTGAGCAAGACAAAATAAAGGAGTTAGCAGCAAGGAGAGCTCTAAAATCCAGTTCCTGGCCTGTCCTCAGACATGGAGCAGCCTGAAACCAGCAAATCCCAGAACCCAAGAGCAGTCTGGGTGGGAAAAATCTCATCCTGTTCCACCCCTGCCATGGGCAGGGACACCTTCTACTATCCCAGAGTGCTCCAAGCTCCATCCAGCCTGGCCTTGGACACTTCCAGGGATCCAGGAGCAGCCACAGCTCCTCTGGGCACCCTGTGCCAGGGCCTCAGCACCCTCACAGCCAAGAATTCCTTCCCAATATCCAATCTAAACCTGTCCATAGACAGTGTGAAGTCACTGCCCCTACCCCTATCCAAATTCCACCTTTTTCCCCTCCCAGCACTGTACACATGGGTTAATTCCCAGGTGCCAGGTTTGCAATCCCGTTATCAGTGGGGTAAAAAAATACACTAAATATGGTTAGAAAATTCCTCATCTGTCCTGGTTTCAGATGGTGTAATGAAGATGCAGGACCCTTCAGCTCAATTCAATCAGCCCCATTCACCAGGCACCTTATGATCCATTAGTTCAGTCCCTCCAAATTTGATTGCAGCGTGTTTTGATTCCAATCAATTGTTTTCAGCTCTTCTCCATTGATTTCCATGGCCTCACATTATTCTGCTGAGATTTCAGTTAATCTTGGGGGTTTGGACCAAGACAGGAGCACCGTGGGCTCCTCATGGGAGGTGTCTGGGCTGGGCCAGCTGTGCCCAGAACAGGGCCAGCACCACCCTGCTCCCAGCAGACCAAGGCAAGATGACAATTCCAGCTCCAAGACTTTTCCTAACCGTGTTCCTTATCCCATGGCTTCAGGGTGAGCTCAGAACTGCAGCAGCATCAGAGGAAACCTTGTCCATGAAGCGTTGGGATATGAGAGGAAATTTTTTGCAGTGAGAACAGTCATCCATTGGAATAATCTTCCCAGGGAAGTGGAGGATGCCCCAATTTTGGGCAGTTTTAAGGTTTAGCTGGACAAGGAGCTGGGTCATTTTGTCTAGACTGTGCTTTTGCTAAGACAGGTTGGACCAGATGATGTTTGAAGTCCCTTCCAATATGTTATTCCATGATTCCATGAACTGTGACCTAATCAGGCATGACAGAGATAAGAGACACACACAAAGGAGCCTTCAGATTCTTCTGTAGAGTTGCAAACTCTGCGGGATGAAGAACCAGAACTAAACCAGAACTTTACTGAATCCCGAGCTACTGATCTGATTACTGGTCTAAAAGAAGTAAAAGGTCTGAATTGTGGACAGCCACCACAGAAAGCTCTAGAAAACAGGGATTTTGTCTCCTGGCACACTGGTCTCTGTCTCCAGCTGTGAGAACTTCTGGCTGGACAAGTGGCTCATGGAATCAAGCCAGGAAAGGGCCTCCTGTCCCCAGGGAGAGCTCTCAGGGGAGGCTGCTTCACTCCTCTCCTGCTGACACTTCCTCCAGTTTAATTGACAGGGAATAGTTCCTTGTGCACCCTCCTGAGCTGGCCCAGCTCATGCAGAACTGACACGCATCCAAGCAGGACGAGGCAGGAGACTCTCCCTGAGCTTTGTCACAAAATCAGGGCAGTGAAACAAACCCACAGAGGATCTTTCCAACACAGTGGAAAGGTTGCTGTCAAAACCCCAGCACTGCATTTTCCCAGGAAGCAAGTCTGAAATGCAGGCAGTGGCCTGGAGAGATTTTGAAGGAAATCCCAGGTGGAAATAAAGGAAAAATCAGCTGCCACTTTCCTCTGGAATGACAAACTTTGACAATGGCGACATTTGAAACACTGGTGACTTTTCTGAAGCTCAGTGAGCAGAGGAGAGGAAAATCCCTGAGCAACGGTGCGGAGGCCAGGGGATGTGACTCTTCCTGCAGGGAGAGGGATGTCCAGTTTACAGCCCAGTCACCACACTGGGATCCCCAGTCCCACCAGAACGCCCCAGGTTTCACACCCACCTCGGGAGCAGGGAGCAGGACACGATGTGCTCTCCTCACGGCCACCTGAGCTCCTGAGAGATGACTCCCTGTGTGTGACTGGGGGAAAAAGAGCTCGGAGAGAGCAGGAAAACCTTCCCGGTGCTGCTTAATGGAGTGCGAATGAATTGGACAGCACTCCTGCTAATGTGTCAGGATTATGCTTAGCAGTGGGAATGACCTTGTTGAAGCTAAAAAATGAACACATTCACAGCTCCACGAGCAGGAGCTGCTGGATGCTCCATGCAAATCCTCAGCGCTGCTGTTCTGATGCTGATTCCAGGGGGGTGGGTGGAATTCTCCTCTGCTCCTGTCCCAAAGCTGTGGGAGAATGGAGCCTTTTGTGGAGGGATCGAGAGCACTTGGGGAACTCTTTTTCCTTTTGCATGCTGTGTTCTAAGGCTGAGAAGGCCTGGAAAAGAGAGGGGTGACCTTAGAGCCCCTCCACTGCCTTAAATGCTCCAAGAGAGCTGGAGAGGGACTTTGAACAATGGATGGAGGGACAGGACAAAGGGGAATGGCTTCCTACCATCAGAGGGCAGGGATAGATGAAATATTGGGAAGAGATTTCTCCTTGTGAGGGAGGTGAGGCCCTGGCACAGGGTGCCCAGAGAAGCTGTGGCTGCCCCTGGATCCCTGGAAGTGATCAAGGCCAGGCTGGGCAGGACTTGGAACAATATGGGATAATGGAAGGCCCATGGAAATGGATGAGCTTCAAGGTCCCTTCCAACCTGAACCTTTCTGGGATTCTCTGATTTTAACTCTGGCCTTGTAAGAAAGCATCAAACATGACAATACAGAGTTCTGGGGTTGCATGTGCACTAAATTAAGCCTAGGAGCTAATGGGAATGGGCCTGACTCCTAAACAGGTCACTGGCTTCAGCTCCAGATGTGCCCATCAATCTCCAATGTGTTGAACAAAAACTGCAGTGAAGCAGCTACGAGTGGAGTTAACTGAAAAATAAAATAAATCCATGTGGTTCCTGGGAATCCTCCACATGCAGGAGGTCATGGCCTGTGCAGTCCCCTGGCAGCACAGACACAGCTCAAATTAGACATTTATTTAGTGTGCATTTACAACATGTGATTAACCTCATGTATTTAGATTTTGTCATGTTGGCTTTTGAAAAGAGTCTCTTAGGAAGAAGAAAAGCAAAGGTGATAAAACTGCTGAAATTCATGTTTTAATCTTAGTCTTTAAGCAAAACCTTTCACTCAACTCTCTTTAAATTCTTTTAAGCAAAGGGTTTCTTTCAAGAAATTGTTCTGAATGGTCTGTATACTGGCATTGGGAAGTATAAGTTTGGAAGAAAGCTTGGAAAGGATGGGAAAAGGAGAGGATCAGCATATAAACGATGATTGTGGGAGAGGGTAAAAAGGAAGGAGAATCCCAAAGCTCAGTCAGGACACATTGGCTTGCTCAGACTCAAACTCTACTCACCTGTGTCCAACTCCTCTCGCAGCTGTTAAAAACCTTCCCATATCCGAGCTGAAAATCCCAGAGTCCCAGAATCACTGAGGCTGGAAAAGATGTCCAAGATGATCCAATCCAACCTGTGACTGATCTCGACCTTGTCACCAGCCCAGAGCTCTGAGTGCCACATCCAGTTTTCCTTGGACTTCTCCAGGGACCGGGACTTCACCACCTCTCAATGCCTGGCCACCCTTTCCATGGGGAAATTCCTCCTGATGTCCAACCTGGCCCTCCTCTTGAGGCTGTTTCCTCCTGTCCTGTGCAGGTGGAAAAAGGTGCCCCGGCACCACTTGTGCTGCCTTGATACAAGAGGTGAGACAAGTCCCCAGATTTCTACTCCCAGCAGGAATTGCCATTCCCAGCAGGTGTTCCTGCAAGGCCCGTGTCCTGCAGGAAGAAAGCACCTTTCTGTCTAAATCAGGAACAAGGTTTAAGGCACAGGAGGGCAATAAAATCAGGAAGGGTGAGAGGATTGAGGGTTTTTTCTCCTTCCCTTTTCCTCCCTGATCTCAGGTTATTGATAGAAATTTTTCAGCAGGAAGGCCACCTGGTGCTGGCTGGGAGAAAATCCTCTTACCAGGAGCAGGGGGCTGCTGCCTCTGTGGCCCTTGCCCAGCGGAGCTCCCGCTTCCTCGGCTGCTGCGAGTCCGAACTCCGAGACTTTCCAAGGAACAGCACAGCCTAAGCAGGATTGATTGGTGCCCTCTCTGTGGTGTTCTCTGGATGCTCGGAATGCATTTGTATCCCTGGTCCCTAACAAGTGCTCCTCGGAGCTGTGTTATTGCAGAAGGACTTTCCAACACCCTGGCACATTCCCGCTTTTGTGCGGCACGCGGCCGATAACGGGTTTGTCAGTGGAATTGCCTCGCTATCAAAACAATAAAAGCCAACTGCAAGGTGACATTTCAGGGGAATTCAGCTCCCCCTTTGTGGGTTCCTCTCACTTTGTTTTATGTGTGATATCTTCTCCTCCCTGCCTCTCACTGGAAGGTCAGTGCAGCGGGGGAAGGAAGTTGGCGTTGAAAGGAAAAACTTGATTTGCTTTAGGGCAGACTTGGAGCTGCTCAGGAGGATCCCTGACAGGGGCACAGAGGATCAGTCATTTCTGAAGGTGTAGAGCAAGCATGAATCCCTTAAACAACACGCTGGATTTCAGTTCTTCCTCTTGCCCAGGAAGAACTAGGGTTGTGGATATAATCTCTGAATTTCCAGAGACTTTTTGTTGAGACTCTTCTCAACAACTTTGCTCACAACAACATAACACAACAGTTGCAATTAATTATGGATGCACTCGAGTCCAGACATGAGTTCATGCTGTTGGCTTGGCAAAGCAACTTAATTAATAAATAATGATGATGATGATGAATAAAGATGGGAATAAACAAAGGGAGCTCTATGTAAGGGATGAAGCATGAAGTATTCATGCTACAGGCTGTCAACAGACTCGTCCTACTGAGCCCACCTCACTTGACAGCACTTCAGCACTTCCCATCCACCCCCAAATTCTCTGGATTATATCTGGATCCAGACAGGAATTCATCAGCTATGACACCAGAAAAGAGTTTGACTTGGGATCCTTGGATAAATAGTCCATAAAAACTGGGGAACTGAGTCAACTCCTGCCATGGTGATGATCGAGAATGGCACTGAAACAAAGACAGGAGGTGGGGGCACCAACTGCCACACTCCCCATGACACTTCCATAGAACAAGGTTGGAAAAAAGACCTCCAAGATCTTCCAGTCCAACCTTTAATGCAAAGTCCTGCCTCTAAGGAAACTCCTTCAGAATCATTCAGGTTGGAAAAGCCCTGCAAGATCACTGAGTCCAACTGTTCCCCAGCACTGCCAAGGCCACCACTGACCCATGTGCCCAAGTGCCAAATCCACATGGCTTTTAAATCCCTCCAGGAATGGGGACTCCACCTCCTGCCCTGGGCAGCTGTGACAGAGCTGGACAATCCTTTTGGTGAAGAAATCTTCCCATTATCCAACTGGACCCTACCCTTGCACAATTCGAGTCTGTTCCCTCTCCTCCTGTCCCTGTTCCCTGGGAGCAGAGCCCAATCCCCACCAGCTGCTCCTCCCCCCCCTCAGGGAGTTGTGCTGAGCCACAAGGGCCCCCTGAGCCTCTTTTTCTCCAGGCTGAGCCCCTTTCCAAGCTCCCTCAGCCTCTCCTGGTGCTCCAGCCCCTTCCCCAGCTCCATTCCCTTCCCTGGACACACTCCAGCCCTCAATGTCTTTCTCAGAATGAGGAGAAATGCCAGAGGGTTTTGTTTATACCAAGCCCTGGGCACCACATCCAGGCTGTGCCCTCCCCCCTTTACCTCCTCTCAAAACCCTCTTGGGACAGCACATTTCCAACACTGACAAGTTCCAGGTTTGGAGGAAGCCGTACCTGAAAGGGTCCTGACCCACTCCAGGAGCATTCCATCCCCCCTGTCCTCTCAAACCACTCTCACACTGCTGTTCTCTGTCCCCACTGAGCTCTGCTTGGGAATGGGATGCTCTTCCACCTCACCATTCTCAGCAAGAGTGAGCAGGGCTCACACCATGGATGACACAGAGTGGGGAAGGGTGGAAGCCCTGCCAGGCTCAGGGCACTTAAAAGAGGCTCTGAGTATCCTGAAGGGTTTTATTTTAGACCACACCTCATTAACCACCAGTAAAGAAGAACCAGGAGCTCCTGCTGCTCATTCCTTCCTGGCCTCCAGACTCCAGCTCCTTGTTACATTTGTCCTAACAGAGGCATCGACCTGAATGGGAATGATTGATGAGGGAAAACACTGAGCTTAACTGAGCTTTTCTTGCCTTCAAAACAGGGCTTTCAGCAGGAACTCCAATCCAGAGGTGTCTCTTAAAAGGACACAATCTCGTTGTATTTTTGCCATTCATGAAGATAATCTAAGCAGGACAAGCTGCTTCCCCTTCAAAGATGAGGCAACACTCGCTGCATCCTTCGTGGAGACTTTTGGGTTTACTTCAGCTGGAAATTGGGTGTTTGGGGATGTAAGCCTCAGCTTGCAAAACCAATGGCATAAGAATAACCAGGCTAAATGCTGAAGATCACAGGAAAAAGCCCACCAGGAGAGGAGCTTGCAGCTGGAAATGACTGCAGTTCCCTCCTTTTTAATGTTTTTCACCATCACCACTGTTGTCAGTCATTGTTAGGTACTAAATTGCATAAAATACAAGCCCTTGGAAACAAACATCAGTGCTTATCAGCCTATGTCAAAAGTCAATTTTTTCTTTACAGCAATTTCACCTGGAAATTACTTCTGGGGAGCTGCTCACTGCAGCTCAGTCCTGGGCTCCAGAGGCACAGGGACAGGAGCCATCCTCTTCTCCCTTCTCCCCAGATCCTGCAGGTTGGCTTTAGAATCCTGGAATGGGTTGGATTGGGAGAGGCCTTAAAGTTCATCCCATTCCATCCCCTGCCCCTTCCACTAGACCAGTTTTTTTCCAAGTCCCATCCAAGCTGGTCTTCACTTAAAGAGAAAAATCTCCTGTCAGGTTTGACTTTTACTTTAAAAGGCTGAGGACAGGTCATATGTGAGGTCTAAATCACTAAATTAGCACCTACAGTCACAGGCATGGGGAAATGAAAGATCTTTGGGGATTTATACTGTTAATAAACCCCTGTGAGTGTGTGCCTGACAAACAGCTTGTGAATTAACCTAATAAACAACCAGTGGTGGTTGATAAATTGCATCTGGGTTAAAATTGAGAGAGTAGAGATGGCTTGAGATGCCTGCTGCCTATGGAATTACAATGGATATTATTCCTTTTTGATGTCAGCGCCCACTGGCTGGGACACACGAGCTGTGGGTCGCTTGCAAGGTGCTGAGTTTCCACCACTCCTGTGTGGTCCAGTTTACATCAGCTCCTCACAGGGCTCAGGAGCTGGAAAACCCAGACCAAACTTTTCCTGTCAGCTTTGACAGAGATGGAGGTGAAGCTTTTCCAAAATGGAAGAAAAGGCGATAATGTTGAAATATGGCATCGTTTTGTGGAGTTGACTTTTATTCAATCAAGCTCCAGAAAATGCTGCCTTAAATGCAATGAGGAAAGGCCCAGGTGAGTAGGTTCATGTAAATAGAACCATGGAATGGTTTGGGTGGGGAGGGACCTTAAAGCTCATCCAGTCCCACCCCCTGCCATGGGCAGGGACAACTTCCACCATCCCAGATTGCTTCACGCCCCATCCAACCTGGCCTTGGACTTTCCAGGATGCTGAGAGCTGTACTCAGGTATTTAAAATGCTGACGGGGAGTGTGGAGGAAGGTGCTTCTCCAGGTTTACCTGCAGCCTGCTCCAGGTGTGGCAGAGCACTCCTTTCCCTGCCCATCCAACAGCCTGGCTCAGGTAATCCGGGGCAAAGGAAACCTTTGGATAACATTTCCAGACAGGAGGCCATGTGTGAGGACACACATTATTAGCCCCACTCCAGAAACCTGAGGTCGCTTAGCCACTGTCCCAGAGCTTAACCTTGACCTTATGACCACTGGCTCCAGTTGCAAATCCTAAATGGGACATTTAGGATGCACCTTGTAAGAGTTGCTTCCTCACTGTGCGGACATGGAGCAGCAGACCCTTCAAAAATTAACCATTCCTGATTATACTATACTATACTATACTATACTATACTATACTATACTATACTATACTATACTATACTATACTATACTATACTATACTATGTAGTATGAACTTGTTTTTTTGGTTACTGCTGCCTTTCCATCATCAAAACCAAACCCCCACATGGCCTTATGTCCTTCCCACAGGAGCTGGAGTAATGTCCTTTACTAGCTAACAACCTCCTGGGTCTCAGTTTTTGGCAGAACAACCCAACAATAACATTTTCAAGGTGAAGACCTCAGAGGACAAGCAGGGCTGTTGGCCCTTTGTGGTTGTTGAATATATCCCAAAAACCCACCCAACACCACCCAAAAAAACCCCTCACAGCAGAACTTTTTGGCCTAAAGATTTAGGATGATCCACGGGTGTACTGGACCTGTCCTTGGCTCCTTAATCTGACGCTGCCTTTCCGTGTGACCTTGGGGAAACCACTTAGTGTCTGATAATTAGAGACTCTTAAACTGATTATTAGAGATTCTTAAACTCATAGAAGTGTTATGAGGTGGCCAAGGTGGGGTGGAGGTGGAAGAGTCTCCAGAAGTATGTAAACCAGATTGATTTGAAAATCAATGTGATGCTTTCAAAAAGTGAAATGCCTTTGATCCTCTGGCAGCCTCACCACATCTCCTGGATCCCTGTCTGTAACAGCAGGAGCCAAGGAGCGAGCAGCAGACTTCAGTCCTCTTGGAATTTTCATAAAATTCATAAAATAGTCCCTGAACTGAAGGGGAATGGCACTTTTCCTGCAGTGACCACCCCAGCAGGAGGAAAGAAGGGGTTGCCCAGCCCAAGGCACACTTGCACAAGCACCTTTGCATCTTGTCCCTCACCACGGGGACAAGCAGAGCCCACCAACCCTCAGGTTGTGCCATCTGCTCTGCCAAAATCATAACTCACTGCCAATAACCTTAATTAAAAATATTAATGCTGGAAAAGTGTGCCTGGAAAAGTCTGCAGCTCCATTCTGCTTTCCCTCCAGTTGCTGGGTAATTGCAATAATTCCTGTGTCTTGGGGAGGATCACTCCCCTGGGCCTGCCTTCCCGTGCCTCCAAGTGCAAAATCCTTTATTATTTTCCAGGCTGGCTCTGCCACCAAGGTGGCACCACTTCATTAGGGAGAGGGAGAATGGATATCAGGCAGAGCCCATTATGTGCTGGGAACGGGGCCATGCACAGGAGCTGCTGCTGAGCTGCTCATCCAGGAGCTTCCCACGTGCTGGGAGGGGAGGGAGCAGAGGACACACATCCCCCTTCCTGGCAAAGGCCTGCCCTGGCAGCAGGACGTGGAGCAGGACATTTCCCAGCAGCAGGCTCTCCCTCCTCCTCCTCCTCCAGCATCAGCAAGGAACATGCAAAGGAGCAAAGAGGAGAAAATCAGGCTCCAAAACGCAGAGGTTGGGGGAAATGCTGGGGAAAATGCTGCTCCTGCCCTCTGGAAAAAGTGGGCTGAGCTATTCCACATGGGAATAACTCCAGTGGAGGAACTACCACGAGGGAGAGAGAGGAGTTTCACGTGCATCATACCTTTAACTTCCTGCTTGTGTAAGAAACAACATCCTGCCATGTGAGGTCAGGATCTCAGCTGGAATAAACTGGGATGTTTCACTGCCTTTACTTAATTCTCTCCAAAAGACTTCTGAAAGCAACAACCCAAACCCTACTCCTGCTTCCCAAATGCCTCTTCCCCCAAAAACATGAACCCCCACTGACGCACCAGTGCAGCAGGGGGGAGTTTTATATGCAGGAAGATTTGAGACTTTTTAACTATGGAAACATATGGGAAAGCAAATTAATAGGATCATTTCCCTTAACGCAGCTTTTGAATTCTGAATGTGTCCTCTGATCTGTTTTTTCCCAGACTGTCCTGCTCTTAACACACACCAGAAAAACAGAACATGCCACTGAGTCTTCTCCCTTGTCCTTTCCACCAGGAATGCCAAGCAGTCAGGGACAGCCAGCCCCAGCTCACTGCTGCAGTCCCTGCAGGGATCTCCCCATTTCACAGAACCCCAGGATGGTTTGGGTTGGAAGGGACTTTAAACCCCACCTCATTCCCCCCCCTGCCATGGGCGGAGACACCTTCCACTGTCTCAGGGTGCTCCAAGCCCCGTCCAACCTGGCCTGGGACATTTCCAGGGACAGGGCAGTGCAGCTTCTCTGTTTTGGGTGCTGTCACTCCAGACACCCCCATTCCCACCTGCACAGGAGCCAGGGAAGCAGCCAGTCCTAAGGACAAGCTGAATTTCCCTCTGCCAGTGCTGTGGCACTTGCAGCAGTGCGTTCCCAGGCACAACAAATAAATAAACAACTGATAGCCCAAATTAATCCCCGTTCTCACCCAACTCGGGCAAGGCAAGGCCCCAGTTCTTGCTGGTGGGGCGAGTTAATTACCACACTGCCAGCAGATACTCCATGAATCCTGTCAGGATGTGACAGGCCCCGGTGCCCTCCTTCCCAGCAGAGCGTTCCCGCCTGGCATTGCTGTCACGTCGCTCCGTGATGAGCCCGTGATGAGCACCCCAGGAGCAGTTCTGATAAAGTTCCCCCATTCACAGCAACTTTTGTCTGCTTTATTACATTACGTATTCCTCGGAGACAGGCTGGGCAAGTGGGAATGATTAGTGTTCCACTTGCAAACACATATTCCTGAGTGCAAAGTGATTGCAGAGTATGTGCCCCTATAGCTTTAGGTAAAGCTGGGTTTAGCTCCACAAAGAAATATGGAACAGCGGTGTAAGGTACGGGAAATCTCATTCTCTATACTTCATAATGTGGTGGGGTAAAAGCTCTGGTGAAATCGTGTTTTTCCCACTTTATTTTTGAGTATGTTTTCACTCGGGAGAAATTTTTATTCCAAATGTTCAGAATTTTTCCCAGAGATGTGAAAATGTTTGGGGGCAGCAATTGCTCAGCAAAATGTTGCCTTATGGTACAAGAACCTCCCACCAAGAAGAGTCACACAGAATCCCAGAATGGGCCAGGCTGGACTGGACCGCAGTGGTCCCCTGGTGCCACCTCCCTGCTCCAGCAGGGCCATCCCAGAGCCCATGGCACAGATCGTGTCCGGACAGCTCTGGAACATCTGCAGTGAGGGAGGCTCCACAGCCTCTGTGGGATCTGTTCAGGGCTCGGTCACTGCCCAGCAAAGTTCTTCCTCATGTCCAGGTGGAACTTCCTGGGCTCAGTCTCTGCCCGTGGCTCTGGTGCCATTGCTGGGCCCCTGGAGCAGAGGCTGGGCCCTGCTCTGCCCCTCCCTGCACCCAGGGACAGCCAGGGACAGCCAGGGACAGACAGGGACACCCAGGGACAGCCAGGGACAGCCAGGGACAGAAAGGGACACCCAGGGATAGACAGGGACACCCAGGGACAGACAGGGACACCCAGGGACACCCAGGGCTGAGGGCCCCTCTCATCTGGGGCTCCTCTGGAGGCTGAGCAGCCCCAGCTCCCTCAGCCTGTCCTGGGCACGGGGATGCTCCAGGCCCTTCAGCATCTCCACAGCTTCTGCTGGCCCTGCTTCAGCAGCTCCATGTCTCAACAGAAATTAATTCCTGCACATTGGCAATGCTTTCCCTCAGGAAAGTTTCCTTCCTTGTGAAGATCCCACGTAGCACCGCTCTGTGACAAAAGCCACCGACTCTGCCTGATCCCGAGGCGAAACATCCAATCTGTGCTGTTTGCATTAACTCATTACATCCAACATGAATCCCTTTCTCCCTGAGTACCTTAAGGAAAAGCGTTCCTGGTCCGAAGAATCAGCTTTGCAATGTTGTTTCCAGGAGCTGTTTTCTCTACAAGCTGCAGCTGGAAAATTGTGCAGTCCTCACCCCTGGAACGCCAGGCTGGCAGTGGGCGATTCCCACGTGCTCCCTCAGGAGACAGGCTCACGGAGCCCTGAGAGCTCAGCAGGAAAAGCTGGACTGGGAATGTGAGAGCAGCTTCTGTGGCTGTTCTCAGCTTGGCCAGCAGCTCCCACAGCTCCCAGAGCTGTCCCCATGGGCTGACTTTCTCAGCAGGAGCAGCAGAGCTGTGCCACATCCACAGAGCTGTGTCTTTGATCTTCAGGATCCTGCAAATACTGAGCTTGGGATTTGCATTTTTCAGGAGCAGAGGTACAACAGCTCCAGATGCTTCTTAATCTCTTCATGTTACAGCTGTAAAAATGCAGGTGGGCTCCTCGAGAGAGCCCTTAAGAGCGGGGAAAGCCTGACACCATCTTCAGCAATCCTGTTAGCTCCAAAGGTCCAAGTTCCCAGGTCTAGGATATTGTTTTCCCGTATCATTAAATATAAATAAAAATATAAGTTTATACCAGGGTTATATTTTTTATTTGTATTTAATGCACAAGCAAAGTTGGCTGCATATTACTAAAACACCCCCCTTTAAGGAGGCTGCAAAAAGAAAAGAGGGAGAATCCAGCTTCCCTCTGAATACTCTTCTAATGGAAGAGGAAACCATCGTGGCTTCTATTTGTTCCCCTTTGGTGCAAAGGCCTTTGCAGCCCACTGTGAGCAAGACCCTGCAGGTATTGTGGTCTCCAGGTCCTTGATCCCCTTTCAGCAACTGGAATTTAATCTCAGCATTTCAAATGTACCCCAAACCTGCTCTGTATTCCAGAGGTGACAACAGGACCTTTGGAGCAGCAGCCCTTAGGAACAGGAAACAAGGACAACGCAAGAGCTCTTTTCTATGGAAGGAGCTATTTCCAACAGCCCTGCTGTGGCTTTGGGGGTTACAACCCTTGGACCGTGGCTGGGGGTCCTGGGGAGCAGCTCCCACCAATCCCCAAGGCAGCTGCCAGCATTTCGCAAGATGAATTTACAAATCATCCATCACTAGCAATTCCAATGACTTCATTAGACCCAAATTACTTTATGTCTTCGAAAACATCACAGATCTTGCTGGAGAAGATCCTGTGCATGCGTACGGACTTGCCAGCAAGGAATTGTTTCCTCCTGCCAGAAGTGTGGGAGCGCAGCATTCCTGGCTTGCTCCAGCGGCTGGTGGGCAAAGCTAGCGGAAGATTCCAGAGCCTGCCTGGACCGGAGCCTGCGGTGGAAGGGAGGCCATCCTTCATCCTCCTCCAGCGGAATCCTCTTCCCAGCGCGCTCCCCGCAGCCTCGCCGGGAGGTTTCGGCTCCTCGCCGGCGACGGGAGAGCGGCAAAGGCAGCGAAAGTTGCTCGGTGCCTCAGCCAGAAACACAACAAAGCGCCTGAGGGCTCCCTGATTTGTTCCAGACCGGGCTGTCCTCCGTGCCAGAGAACGCAAATCCTCGAACCCCCCCGCGTCAGGAGCTGCCGCCGCCCCCGGGGTCGCGCTGGCTCCGAGCGGCTCTCCCGTGTCCGGGCGGGCTCGGAGCTTCCCGGCACAGGGAGCCTGGAACAGCCCCGGCTCGGGAGCAGCTGCGGGGCTGCGGACAACAGGCTGAAGAGAGACTGGGGCTCTTGGGGCGGCTGAAACAATTGGCAGAAATCCGAGCCCAGTGGGAGCAGGATTATTCCCTGGAGAGTCGTGCTAGAGGCAGGCATCGATCTGAAAGCTGCACTGGGATGGTGCAGGCATGGGAAGGGGTGCAGGCAGCTCCTGGTCCCGAAGAAGCCTGCCAGGCACCTCCAGAGTGAGGTGCACAGAGGGGTGTGTGCCCTGTGTGCGACACGTGTCACTCGTGGGCAGGACTCTGCTCCTCCCTGCCTGGGGGACAGCTTTGTAAGTCGCGGTGCCATGAAAGCCACGATGGTCAAAAGCACCCCCCAGCTTTACCCCTGGGTTCCTTCAGGGAAAGGCAAGAATAATTAGTGCCAAAAAGGTGGCAAGACACCCAGAAAGTTGTTCATGAGGTGAAATAGGAAAATAAACCATGAGGCAAACACTCCATCCTCTGCCTCTGAAGAAAATCAGAGGTGCTGCTTTATCCCAGTCTTGCCAATTGCTGAGGCTGTGGCTGCTCACCCCTGGAAGTGTTCCAGGCCACGTTGGACGGGGCTTGGAGCAACCTGGGATAGTAGAAAGTGTCCCTGCCCATGGCAGGGGGTGACATTGGATGAGCTTTAAGGTTCCTTGCAACCCAAATCCATCTGTGATTCTGTGTAGCCCTGGATAAATACAGAGAAAACAGTGGAGAAACCCTTCGGAGAAAGGGTAGATTTGAATACACATCACAACTCTTACTATACTATTTGTTTTGTCCAACAGGAAGAAGAAAGGCCAGGAAGACACAGGTGTGGAGGCCCAAGGCTGGCTCCAGAGGGCCTGGAAGCAGAGCAGATGCCGAGAGGCAGCTTGTGTCCCTAACTGGATCAATCCAGGCAGAGCTGAGCCAGCCCTGCCAGAGGCACACACCACACAGCCAGGAGGGGCTGCTCTGCCCAGGAAGGCTCAGAGCTGTGGGATTCCTGTCCCATCCTCATCCTCAAAGGCACTTCATTGCCTGCAGCCCCACAGCTGGTGATCTGAGCAAATTCCCTGAGCACTGCATTCCAGAGCTGCCCCTTAGGAGGCAATTCTGTTAGGGGAGAACTCACTGCAGCCTGTAACTACGCTGTCCAAATAGCTGAGAACAGTCTGTTTTCTCCAAAATCCATAGGAAATCTAGCTTCACACACTCCTGCTTCTGCTTCCAGCTGTGTTTGGGAGCAGGGAAGCCTCCTGCCACCTGAGCTCTGCACCTTGGAAAGACCTTGTGTGCCCCAGTCATTCCAGCCATGGAGAAAGGCCACGCTGGCAGCAAAACATTTGCAGGCAGCTGCAAACCCACTGACCTCCATAGTCCTGGGTCCTGCTGCACTCTTTCCCACGTTTTACTTCTGTTTTTTAATCAGTGTGCCTCGTGTGATAGATCAAAGGACTTAAAGCCAAGGGAAGGCGCTCCAGCCCTTGGCAGGAGCTGGGAATGAGACAGCCAGTCCCACCTATGCAGGCAGCCCAGAGGGGCTGCAGATATTCGTTTAAAAATCACATTGCCAGGTTTGAACAGTGCCATTTGTTTCAGCCTTTCCTTCTCAGCTCTTCCATTTTCCTGTTCAATCGCAAGGAAAGAGCCCCACGGCCAAGAAGTCCCGCCCGGCTCCAGATCCGCAGGCTCCGGATGTTCGGCTGCTCCATCCCTGGCTGCATCCCTCCTGCAGATCCCCAGTGCTCAGTGAGAGCCACCGTGCAATTAATTCTCTTGCAATAATAGGGCAGCACAAATTACCAAGCAGACTCTTGCAGCAATAAAAATGTAATATACTGAGTCTGACTTGTGAAGTCCCGGCACTAATGTCTCTCTTTTGGAGGACTTCCATCTTTATATTCCTGCCTCTTAGTTCCTGTTCCTTTTTTTTTGCAGCCTAATATGAGTCTCACTTCCAGCGCGTTCATCCCAGAGCTATAAATTCCTTGTGTGAGCCATGTCAGACCCAGCAGTCCCTTGGCTGGATTGGGAACATTGAGTTTCATCATCTAGGTTTTGGCTCATGCCCAGCACGGAGGTTTTGCTCTTCCAAGATATTGGGAGGAGGGAAAAAGGTCCAACCACGATGATGGGGACCCAGGATGGATTTAATGGAGAAAACTGCAGGAAAGACGCAACTCTGAAGGGCCCCTGCCTGGAAATCTCTGCCACAGCAAGGTTGGGTGGCACTTAATGGCAGTAGGGGATGGGAGACAGCAGGTCCAAGGAAAACGGAGTGAGTATTCCAGGGGAGGGATCAGCAGGACTTCCAGGTGATGTGAAGGGTTCCCAGCAGTAACAGAGCTCCAGCAATGCCTGGAGGGGTAATTCCCTGCCACCATCCCTCTGTGAGGCTCACTGGAAAAACTACAAACTGCTGCACCCTGCCTGGGCTTAAGACATGTTTTAGTCTGAGCTTTATAACCCCATGGTTTGGTGAAAGTTTCATACTTTGCCCAGCCAGCCTGGGCTCCCAAAATACACATTGGTGTCCTTGTGCTCCTGTCAGCAGACACGGGGCTCTGGGATCAGCATTCCCTAGTTACAGGGCACAGGGCTCTGGGATCAGCATTCCCTGGTTACAGGGCACGGGGCTCTGGGATCAGCATTCCCTGGTCACAGGGCACAGAGCTCTGAGATCAGCATTCCCTGATTACAGAGCACAGGGCTCTGGGATCAGCATTCCCTCGTTACAGGGCACAGGGCTCTGGGATCAGCATTCCCTCGTTACAGGGCACAGGGCTCTGGGATCAGCATTCCCTCGTTACAGGGCACAGGGCTCTGGGATCAGCATTCCCTCGTTACAGGGCACAGGGCTCTGGATTCAGCATTCCCTGGTTACAAGCCATATCCCACTTTTCTCTACACTTTGGTACAGCCATCTCCAGAAAAGCCACCTGTGTGTTGTGTGTGTTTGCTTTTGCACCAACTAATCTCCAGAGCCTGCAGCACCCTCACATCCAGCCTGACCCTGCTGAGCAAATTTTGGACAAGACTGACCTTCCAGATTTAGCCTTTGTTTACCAATTCCCTATCAACTCACATTGCCGTGGTTCAGCTGGTTGCCTCCTCCCCTCTCTGCTCTGTGCCTCCCATCCCTCAGCTCTGAGATGATATTCCCCTCCTCAGTACTGGTGAATTCCTCAGGGCCCCATGGATTTGCCCATAACAGATTTTCCATGTCACACCAATGGGCACAAAGTCGTTTGCAGCTGAGCACAGACCCTCAGTGAGATTTCTGAGCCCAGGAGAAGCAAGACACGAGACAAAAGGAAGGGATGATCCCCTGTGGCCACGCAGGGAAGGTGGGGTGTTCCTCCTGGCAACACATCCATGCATGGAGAGCATGGACCAATCTTTGCTTTGTTTGGGGAAAAAACCTGAACTTTTCAAAGCTCAAATGAACACACTCTTCAAGTAAAGTCCCTGGAAGTGAAATTCTGATGAGGCTTCAGCACCCTGGGTGCCTGCAGACAGCCTCCTGCTCGATTCACTGCTCTGTCATGCTTGTTACTGGGAAATGAATTCCCTTCACACTGACATTTCATAGACTTCTTGATCCAGCATATAATGAACACCCTGCCAGCCCTGGCAGCCTCTTGCCAAACTAACTTTTATTACCTGTTTTCTCATTATTGTATTTAAATTTTCTGGTCTGTTGTCACTGTGGCTCTTTTTTTTTCCCCTCCATGTTAAAAGAGAAAGAGCAGGGTAAGATAACATATTTCCCCAGCAGGGTCCTGCACTGGGAAAGCACAGATTCCCAGTGTCCCAGCTAGCCCTCGGGGCTGCCCAGGATGAGGCAGCAGCACTTGCAGGCAGCTGCAGAGGTTGGATCAGGGATAAATGATGCAGTGCTGAAGCACCTTGCCAGCATTAAGCACACAGCAGTGCTGGCTGTGTGATCCTACACCTTCCTGACCCGGGGCTAATCACATCTCTGCCATCAGCAGGGCACTTACACCTCATATCCCTGACATCAGGATGACTTATTCCACACTTTTAGACTTATTTGCTTTCCCTCTCCTACAGTGTGTAGCAAGAGAGAGTGGCAGTGCTCAGCAGTGGCTCCCGGGCATTAGAGCTGAGAGATTCCTAATGAAAACCTGGAGAAGCTGGAGAATCATCCCTGCAGCACTCCAGCTCCAGGCTCGAGCGCTAAGCTGGCTGCTGGCTCCTGCTGGCTTTAGTCTGGGCTACATGCATCCCTGAGACCTCTTCTGGGCTGGGAATGGGCCTTAGGAGCCCAGTAGCAAGTGGGGTCATCCCTCTGGGATCATGGCCATCCAGGGGTCACCTCCTCACCTGACCTTTTCCCCTGGTCTAGAGCATCAAATAAACAGAGCAGACTACTCTGAAACGCCATGGCAGGAGCCCGAGACACCTGAAATAACAGAGAGAAGTGACAAGTGCTCCCAAGAGGGGTTTTCCTTCTTTCCCTGCTTGACACTTCACTGTCATCTTCTCTGCAGAAAAGTCTGATGCCTTTGCACCTTGTCTAACCTCCCTTAAGAAAACCAGAAGCCTCGTGGAGAGGAGAACCTGTTTTCTTAAGCTTTCAAAGGGCCATGAATGCAGAGATTATAAAAAACAAGAATGCATTGAGCAGCACAAAGTGCCGTGTGCAATTTCTCTGTTAACAATCAGACACCACAGTAGGAAACAGAAACCTCCCAACGTGAATAAACATCTCATTTTCCCCTCCATTTCCAGAAGAATAGCTACAGCACATCCCATGGGAGGTCTGTCAACCTGGACACCAGTCTGAGGGACCCTGCAAGGGGCAATGTGCAATTATGTGTTTAATTATGAAGTATCATCTTCATGGAATATTCCCTCTGCTACTCCTGTTGTTAAGCCCCACAATTCTTGTTGGATGGGACTTGGAGCAACCTGGTCTAGTGGAAGGCATCCCTGCCCACAAAAGGGGTGGAACTGGATGAGATTTAAAATCCCTCCCAACCCAAACCATTCCATGATTCCTCACGCTCAAGTCCTCCCCATGTTGCTGCTGCTGCTGCTGCTCTCCGTGCCTGTCCCAGCTCCTGAAAGTCCTTTGTGAGGTGGGTGTGTGGAACTGCACTGAGCAGACAAGTCCCAGAGCCCTGGCTGCAGTCCCTGTTCTATTCCCTGATCCTTTCCCCCTAATCCTCTTGCTTATGGAGAGCTGCAGAGCTGTGCCGTGCCATTTCCATAGAATAATTCAGGATGTCCCTGGGGAATGAGAGCCCAGCTCAGAACTCATCATTTCCATGTGAAGTTACAAGTGCCTGTTCCCACGTGCATCCCTGCCTTTCTCTGCATTGGATTCTCCAGTTTGTTCCTGGTCACTCTGTCCCACGAGGTGCTTCCCTTCCTGACCACCTTTTCTTAGCTTCATCTACCTTTCCATTCCATCTTGAATGAACTTCCAGGACTTTAATGAGCACAGGGAGCTGGGAACAAGCTGCAGACACACAGATCCCTGCAGGGCACCACTGCTGGCCTCCCTCCCTCCCTTCCAGGGGCCCTTCCTGCCTTTCAAGCACTTATCCATGGGATGACCTTTCCTCTTAGCCAAAAGGGGCTTAGTATCCTTAAGCTGCTCCACAGAGGAAAGTGATCAAAAGCCTTCCAGAAATCTAAGTGGATTTTTGTCCACTGGATTTATCTTGTCTGCGTGCCTTGTGATGCCTTCAAAGATTCCTGAAGAGATTTGTGGAGCCTGATGCCTGCCCTTTATGAAGGACGTCCTGTCCCACTTATCCAGGCACCTGTTGATTCTGTCCTTTCTTTCTCCCAGTTCTCCCAGTTCAAGCTTCCAGCTCTCCGGACCTCCATCAGTTGTGCCATGGGAGATTTAGATTAGATATTAGGGAAATTTTTTACATGGAAATGCTTGTAAAGCACTACCACAGCTGCCCAGGCCAGCGGTGGAATCACCATCCCTGGAAATGTTAAAAAAATAGTGGAGATGTGGCACCACATGGGCTAGTGGTGAACATGGGGGTGGCGCTGGGTTGGTGGTTGGACTTGTTGATCTAAGAGGGCTTTTCCAACCTTAATGATTCCATGACTGTAGGAAGGAAAAGGTGGGCACAGCAGCCTCAGAGTAGACATGATCAAACTGACAGATGGCAGAGATAGGTGGGACACTGGGAAGGAATTCTGTGAGGGTGGGCAGGCCCTGGCACAGGGGGCCCAGAGAAGCTGTGGCTGCCCCTGGATCCCTGGAAGTGTCCAAGGCCTGGCTGGATGGGGCTTGGAGCACCCTGGGCTAGTGGAAGGTGTCCATGCCCATGGCAGGGGGTGGGACTGGATGGGCTTTAAGGTCCCTTCCAACCCAAACCATTCTGGGATTCTGTGATACACCCCTGAAGTCACAGCACAAGAACTGTTCCAGTACTTTCCCACTGAAAATAGCCATAGATCCCAGGACTAAACATTCCTACCCAGGTTGATTTCAGCAGCCCCATGACACTGTTTTATCCCACACTCTTCCCCCCGGACACAGAGCACTGGTGAGAGGCTGGAGGAGCCGAGCTCCAGAGGGAATGAGCACAGGAGCAGCCGGTGTTTGCTCCCAGCTCCTCCAGCACAGCTCCCACATCCATCCCCTCCATGGGCACTGCCAAGGCAGTGTCCCCTTCGGGAATGGCTCCCTCAGGGACCTGCATCTCCCCGGCAGCCCGGGCACAGCTCCCGCAGCGGTCCCAGCAGCAGCGGCCAGTGTTCCCCTAGGCGGGAGCAGTTCATTATCCTCAGGGCTGGCGGAGCACGTTCCCATGGAAACAGGGAGCCTTTTCATGTCTGTTGACAGCTGTGGAGAGTTTTTTCTCTCAAATGCTTGGACACAGAACAGGTGTCTCCAAGCCAGGCAGTGAGCAGATAGCGCAGAGCCAGCGCAGGCCGATAATGAGACAAGTGTTTGTCTGAGATGAAACATTTTCACCCGGCGAGGGAGCTGGGCCGGAGCAGTGCAATCCTTGCTGCAGGGACACAGAAACCATGGCAAGGGGGGACAGGCTGCCCACACACCCAGCACAGCACGCTGGGAGCAGGGATGGGGCTCCTGAGCCTTCCCCCGGCCCCACAAGCACCGCAGCAGGGCTGGGAATTGGCCTCAGCATCCCGGGATCGCCGCCGGGAGGGCTGGCAGGATGGATGCTCCTTAACCTGGCTGAGCAGCAGGACTGAACTTCTGCAAAGCAGCAAATCCCCCCTCTTGCAGGGCTGGATTTTCTGTGAGCTGTACTGAAGGGAAAGTGTGGGATAATAAATGTGCGGCGGCCACGTCTCCCCTCACACAGGGCAGCCACGACACAGTGGCCAAACTGGAGGCAAACACCAAATATCCACCTCCTGTTTTGTTTCTCTCACAGCTCAGGTTGTTCCAGGGTCTGAGCTCAGCCAGGAGCACTGAGTCATTCTGCACAGAAAAATTCATAATTGTTAATGTGGTGTTACATCAAAAATCATGTCCAGGACATATCCAGGTTTCCCTGTCAGGCACTCAGAGAGTGGCCCATGCCAGGTTTAAATTGTCTGTGCAAATTGCATTGTGCTCACACATTGTGCTACAGCCTCATTACCCAATTGCCTCCTATTTTTCCCCCTCAAACACCTGCCTTGTTTGTGGAATGGATAATTGTTCACTGCAGACTTTTATCACCCTAATTATTATTTACTATACAACACCCAAACCCTCTCAACAGAGAACTGCTCATTTCCTCTCCAATGTGGCTCAACTTTTCTGAACAATGCAGTTGAAAATATTTCATTTCTCAGCACATCATGTATAAATGATTTCAGATAGAAATGATTTTATATATAAATTCATTTCCCAGCAATGTCACATATAAAAATGAGAAGCTGAGGAGTCAGAGATTAAAGCTCAAGCTCCTGAATATACCAAGCAGTTTTTTGCTATTCCAGGTGTCATCAGGCTGATGAACTCCAGAGCATTTATCATCCTTCAGCTCTGCCTGCACCGAGTCAAACCTCCTGTAAACTTCTGATGAGTTATGTGCAGTTCCCCGCATCAGCCCTGGGTCTGCATTCCCAAGGTGAGGATGCAGCTGCTGCTCCCTTCATCTCCTTGCCCTGCATCACAGAGGATGCACAGATAGAGATTCCCATCTTCCCTTCACCTTCATAACCCTGGGAGGCAGCTCCTGCCTGGCCCTGCCACCTCTGCTCAGTGCTCTGCCCTGATCCTGCACAGGGCAGGGATCATCCATCCCCAAATCCACCCCAAATCCAGAGCTGCCCTGAGGATGGAGCTGCTGAAGGATGAAATGAACTCTCCATTTCATCTTTTTACCCAAACAGAATGAGAAAGGCACAGAGTTGAGTTTTTTTCTGAGTGAGAGAACTGCTCGGGGTCAAGCGAAAGGTCTCATTTTTAGACGAGCCCTCTTTGTTTCAAACGCCTTGCTGCGAAATTCATTCCAATTCAAAAGAAAATCAACCCCACAGCCAGGGAACCATGTGGAATGGTCATGGTAAGAGGCCTGTGCTGCAAGGATTAAAGGTATTTTGGACATCAATACAATATCACATGGAAAAAAAAAAATCACATTAATTCAAGCTTTATTTTACAACAGCAGTTGGTGCAAGGAAGGTTTCTAAGCCTCCCTCATTGCAAGCACTGAGCAAGGTGCAGAATAAATAATGTGTGGCCATGTTATTGGAGATTGTGCAAGAAAACACCTGCAGAGAGCAGAAAAAATAAAGATCTGTCCCCAACTGCCTAAATCCAGGCAGGTGAGGCCACACCTTGAGTGCTGTGTCCGGGTTGGGGCATCTCATGACAAAGACCTTGAGGGGCTGGGGTGTGTCCAGAGATGGGAACAGAGCTGGGGAAGGGGCTGGAGCACCAGGAGAGGCTGAGGGAGGGGGGAAAGGGGCTCAGCCTGGAGCAAAGGAGGCTCAGGGGGAACCTTCTGGCTCTGCACAACTCCCTGACAGGAGGGGACAGCTGGGGGTGGTCGGGCTCATGCTCCCAGGGAACAGGGACAGGAGGAGAGGAAAGTCTCAAGCTGTGCCAAGAGAGGCTTGGGTTGGACATCAGGAGGAATTTCTTCACTGTAAGGGGGGCCAGGCCTTGGAAGGGGCTGCCCAGGGAGGTTTGGAGTTCCCATCCCTGGAGGTGTCCAACGAATGACTGAAGGTGGCACTCGGTGCTCTGGGCTGGGAACAAGATCGGGATTGGTCACAGACTGAACTCGATGATCCTGGAGATATTTTCCAACCTTTATGATCTTGTGGTTCTGTGATTTTAAGTCCCTGTCTTTGATAGGTCAAATTTATCACACTTTTCATCACAGGAGTTCCTTTCTTTTGCATTTCACTGGAACCTTTCTGTACTCCAGACTGAAAATCTCTGTGAAATCACAGGCAGAGAGCACACCACAGGGATCTCCTCCATGTGGGCACCCTTGGAGCAGAGGTTGAGTGTTTCAGGTCAGTGACAGGCCCTACACAACCTTCCTGGTCCCCAGAAGAAGTCCATGCCTGTTTTGCTTGCAGTGGGACGTCAGGAGGATGCTGCACTTTGTTGTTGCTGTCATGATGACAGAGAGAGAAAGGAGTCAATGCATGCAAAACATCGGGAAGAGAGGGCCAAAAGTGAGAAAAACAACAAAGTCATCCCTGAAAAAAGCTAGACTGAAAGGAAGATGAATGGTATCAGCAGTGAGGACATGGAAAAAGGAAAGAGGAACACCTGGAGAAAGAAGATGGGAAGAGCTTCTGTAAAATTGGCATTTCACTCTGTTTGGAGTAATGGGGGATTTGTGTGCCCTGCACTGACTGCAGAAACCATTTCCCAGCTTTCACCCAAGGACTGGCAGGTTTTTGCCCTCCACCTCCACCTCCATCCCTCACCTGCTTTGGAAGTCTCTTCCCCAAAGCCAGGCAAACCAGAGGCAGCCTTCTCACAGCCAAGCACTCTTCTCCACTCAGGATCTGCAGCACCTCAAAACCTCCAGGAGTCCTCAGCCCCATCAGCCCTGCTCACTGGTGCACCTCTGGAAAATGGAATTTTTCAATTTTTCAAAGCTCTGCTTTGCATTCCCACCTGGCTGCACATCCCATGCTCCTCTCCTCTCCCATGCTGGGTTACACCACAGCTTCCTGTGATGAGTGTTGGGAGAAGGGCTGGAGAGCTGCTGGGTCTTGAGCACTTCCCAAAATCCCAGTCCAGGCTGCAGATGGGAGCTGGTGCAGCTCCACACTGTGCAGCACACAAGGAATGTGCTTTACCTGGAGAAGGATGGATTTTTTTTTCTCTCTCAATTCCACTTGAGGATGGTGTGTCCCATCCCTGCCATTGCCAGCTCTCTGGTGACCAAAAGCACACAACAAACCACAATCCCTCTCTTTTGGAATGAGAGCCAGAGCTCTGAACCCTTTCCAAAGGAGACTTACAAAATATCCGTGGTTCATGAGATGAATTTCCTTCTGCTTATTATTCAGCTCAGCTATGGTTAAACCAATTTAGGCTACACAACATAAGAGTTATTAAAAAAGATCTGTGCCTGTCAACTTTTCATTACATTACTGCTCGACATTCACCTTGTACAAAATAAAAAAAAAAAAAAAAAAGGAGAGGGAAAAAAAAAAAACAACATCCGAGGAGACTTTAAAATTAAACTATGTAAGTGTAAACCAGGCACGGAAGAGGAAGAAATTAAAACACTATCACTGGAACACAGCTTGCAACTCTCCCCTCTCAAGCCCCCGGCAGCCCTCGGAGCCCAAGGGCATCCAAAGGCAGCCCAAGGAAGCAGAGCCCTGTGTTTGCCCCTCACACGGGTCTCTCTGCTGAGGCACTTTGTGCCCTCCTGGAGGGGGTCACATCCTCAGGGAGAGGCTGGACTGGGCACAACTGGTGCCCCCACACCCCAGCACCGACCTGCGGGCCTGGCGGCTCCTCCCTGTCCCAGGAGGGGTTTCCCTCCTCCTCTCCTCAGCCCTGGCAGCAGAGCAGGAGGGAAGCGCTGCCCTGCTGTGCCCCAGAGGGGTGGTTTTCCTTCCGAAGCGAGCCAGCACACCAGCCAAATTGCCGTTCTTTATGGCTCACCTGATGTTTACTGTCTCACAGAGCACCGCACTAAAGCTGCCCCTCTCCAGCTGCTGGGCAGGGCTGGGCCATCCCGCTCTGCATTCCTGCTGGATTTGTCCTTCCGTCTGCATGGACAACTGTCTGCAGCTTCCTCCGGAGGGGCAGCTCCGGTCTCTGCTCTCTGTGACCAGGGACAATACCCAGGGAATGGCTGGAGCAGTTTAGGCTGGATATCAGGGAAAGGTTCTTCTTCCGCAGGGTGCTGGGCACTGGAACAGCACCCCAGGGACTGGGCACAGCCCCAAGGCTGCCAGAGCTCCAGGAGTGTTTGGACAATGCTCTCAGGGATGCACAGGTGGGATTGTTGGGGTGTCTGTGCAGGGCTGGGAGCTGGATTGATGATCCCTGTGGGACCCTTCCAGCTCAGGAGATTCCAGGAGTATGTAAACAGTCAGGCAAGGCTAGCCCAGGGCTCAGGGGTGGCAGGAAGGGGAGCTCACACAGAGGTGCCTCTCATGCACCGAAGCATAAGAGAAGGAAGACTTGGAGTGCATCCACAGCTCTTCCCAAGTCTGCTCAGCCTCTCCAGGAGGCTCATCCTTGCAGCCCCGGGAGCAGCAGGAGTGCCAGCAATCCCATCTCCCCACTCAGGAAGCAAAGCAGAAGGTAGGAAGTGGTTCTCCAGGGGAGAAGGACAAAGGCAGCCCAGCACAGAGCCCTTCCCTTCCCTTCCCTTCCCTTCCCTTCCCTTCCCTTCCCTTCCCCTGTCCAGAAGCCACAGGGCCCTGCAAGCAAAGCCTTGCCCTGTTCTGCTCAGGGGTTATTTATCTGCATTTGATGCCAGATGAAATCCAAGTTTAGCCCCTCTAAATGTCCCAGTTTACAGAAAAAGGGACTCAGTTTGCTCCTGCCACCCCAGAAGGCAAAGGAAGGAGGCGAGAGCTGCATATTTTGGTTATTGGTTGTTCCACTCGAGCGAAACTCCACAATTGGGCGAGAGCTGGAGGCGCCTGCTCGGAGCAAACACACAGCTGTGAACACACCGACAGGATAATCCCCGCGGGGAATTACGGCTTTGCAGGGCAGGGGGGAAATCCAAACCGCCTGGTAATGAGAAAGGAGACAGAGCAGGGAAATAAAGACAGAGAACTCCAAGCTTTCCATCAAATCAGATCACTCAGCTGGGCAGAACAATTCCAAGCAGCCCAACCAGCGAGTTCTTCACGGTGATTGTTTCACCAAAGACCGAGACCAGAGCTTGCTTTAAATAACTCAGAAAGGTTTTCAGGTGTCTGATAACGAAGGCACTTACCTGGTGGAGCCTTTCCTCCCCCCTCAGAGCTGTGTTCAGGCAGCAGGTTTTTGTTGGCACTGCCTCTTACAGGTGCTCACCGGTTTAAGGAGAGATAAAGCAAAAATAAAGCCTTTGTTTGCAATGAAATTGGCCATCAGAGACCTGATCCTCCAACCCTACAGCCTACCAGCAGCTTTTCCTCACTTAGCAATTCCTGTCCAAGAAGCACTTTGCACGTGGAAGGGCATGGGGCTGGAAGCCAGGATTGTGCTTTTCCCAACAGGGATGGAGCACAGGGCTGGCCTGAAGCAGCAAACATCCCAGAGGTGGCACCAGGAGAGGTACTGCGTGCTGAATGTGAATCCAGGGCTGCATTCTGTCAGGAAAATTAATGCACAAACACCAGAGGTTTATGTCTAAAAAGGGGACAGAAGAGTCCTTTTACTTTATTCCAATAAAGGGAAAGGCCATGGGGCATTCCCCTGGGGTCTCTCCAATTTTTGGAGGATGCAGCCTCCCTTTTATCCCAATTTCCTGGCCACATTTCCCTCTCTTTCCCCTTTGGCTGAGGCACTTGAGAGGTACAGACTGCCCAGAACACTTGATACCTGAGATTGCCCTCTAATGTATAACCCTCCCTTTGAATTTTTAATCCTTTTGGAATTTATGTTTTTTCCCCATTGTTTCTTTCATCTTTCAATATCCAGTTTCATTTATCAGCGAACCTACAGTTTGTTTGTAAAGGCAAATACCTTTTTTCCGTCCACCAACCAGTGGAATCCTTCCCACTGTTTCTTTTCTCTCTCAGTGCCAGTTTTGTCTACCAGCAGACCCACAGCTTGTTTGTAAAAACAAATCCCTCATTCCTGTCAATCCCGAGCATGCATCCAGGGTCTGGGATGAAGCAGCACCCACCTGTCCCTCTGTAGGTACCCTCATTTGCAGGACTAAAGCTCCATCAGAGCTGAGGACAGAAACACCCCAGGAGGGAGGGGACAGGCAGGTGCCAGCAGGAATTATGCTGAAATGAGCCAGATTCCACCAGGATGTGAGCATTCCACAGCATCCCACGTGTGAAATATATCTCAAGAGACATTCACAGGAGCTCATCGTGGCCTTCGGGGTCCTGTGGGCCTCAGCCTCGAAGGGATGAAGGGTCAGCAGGAGTTTGAGGTGTCACAAGATCACCATAGCTTTTCTCTGGTGGGTTTTTGAGCAGCTTCCTCTGACCATGATTTGGTCTTTTGCCTGTCCCTGGGAGAGAGGAATCACTGTTGCTTTGTTATCAAGAAGGGAAATAAAAGGTTTCTGTTTCTGCTCCGGAGCAGGGAAGAGGGGCTGATCACTCCTGAGGAGAGGAACAGATCCCTGGAGCAGCATCTGCCCCCTGAGCACTCCCTGCTGCCAGCGCCCAAGGGACCAAAATCTGGGACTGCAGCATCCCCATCCCTGCAAGTCTGCTCCTAAGGGCCTATCCATGAACCAGAGGGACAATTTCTGTGGAGAATTAGCCCAGTGTTAGAGCAGAAACAGCAATTCCTCAAGCCCCGAAAGCACCTAAAGACTTAAATGCTGCAAGCAATTGCCAGGAAGCACATTTAATTGGAATAATACTCCCACTGAGCAGATAACAGGATAAACTTCACAAAATAGGATAATGAATGAGGAAGATTTGCAGCCAATATTTTGGTCGGGTGTTTTGTTGCGTTTCTACACAGTCTGTGTGCTCACAAATGTTAATTTTCTCCTATTCTGTGTGCTCACAACTGTTGATTCCCTTCGGAAAGCAGATCCCAGAGTTTTCCACAGCATCTTATTAGCAGGGAAATGGCTGTTAATGTCTGTGCTTCCACTCTGAGCTGGAAAAAGACGTGTCCCATTAATGGGAAGCCCTTAGGGAAAGAGAAATGAAGATATTTATGGCCAGGAGAGTTCCTGCCTAAAGAACCAAGCCAAAGCTTCATCCCAAAGGCACAGATCCACCAGGTTTTCCTCTAAAATGCAAAACTGGCCTTTGTGAGGATGGAAACAGCCAGAGGTAGGAACAAGTTCTCTCAGATTCACCAGTTGACTTTCTTTTAAAAGAATGTTGGAAATCTGTATTTTAGAGCAAACCCAACATGATTTCTGGATTACTGCTGTAACCTGCAACACCTGCCCAGGAGTTGGTTCACTTACATCCACACTTGAGGGTTTTGAATTCCAAGAAACCCCAAATCCAAAGGCAAAATCAAGAAGTTTCCTCAGTGACAAAATGAAGATCCCTATGAAAGAATGGGAAACTTTCCCATCTGCAGCTCCTCACTCATATCCAGTTGTTCTTGTTTATTCCAGCTTTAGCTGCTTAACTTCAGCTTCCCACCTGTATCATATATGATATGATATTTGATATGATATATCAAAAGTTCCAGTACCCCTCAGAGTAGAGAATGGCTGCCATTCCCTGTTCACAGGCAGGAAAATAAAGGATAAATCCACTGCCTTGTGGAGGTTCTGGAGCTCACCATGTACACAACTACTGCTTCAATCCATCATTATCTCGACTTGCCATGAAGCTGCTGCTCTTACAGTGCCACAAAGCCACCTCAGCCAGCATCAACCCAAGCCCCTGGGGAGCTCCAGCTGCCTCCTACTCCAAGGCTGCCGTGGGAGGGATCACTTTCCAGCCCCACATAACCCCAAATATTTAGTGCTGAGCCTGAAAGGGCTTCCCAAGTGTCAGGAAAATCAATGCACAAACACCAGAGGTTTATGTCTAAAAAGGGGACAGAAGAGGAGTCCTTTTACCTTATTCCAATAAAGGGAGAGGCCATGGGGCATTCCCCTGGGGTCTCTCCAATTTTTGGAGGATGTAGCCTCTTTTTAATCCCAATTTCCCAGCCACGTTTCCCTCTCTCTTTCCCCTTTGGCTGAGGTGCGTGAGAGGTACAGACTGCCCAGAACGCCTGATACCTGAGATTCCCCTCCAATGTATAACTCTCCCTTTGAATTTTTAATTCTTTTGGAATTTATGTTTTTTCCCCCATTGTTTCTTTCATCTTTCAATATCCAATTTAATTTCTTAGGAAACCTACAGTTTTTTTATAAAGGCAAATATCTTTTTTCCATTCACCAATCAGTGGAGTCCTTCCCACTGTTTCTTTTCTCTCTCAGGGCTAGTTTTATCTTCCTGCAGACCCACAGCTTGTTTGTAAAGACAAATCCCTTTTTCCTCTCACAGGGCTCTCCCAGCAAGAAGCATGAATTCAGCAGAGGGACTGAATTCCATGCAAGCACAAATCTATCACTGAGGAACTGGCACTGAGCACCAAAAGCAACAGGTGTGGAAAAGAAACTGGGAAAATTGCTATATAGGAATTGCTGGAGAGTCAACTGGGTGGGAAACATTTCCTGATCCTTTCATTCAAGGGGAACATTTGTGCACCTGAGTTCTGGCTGCTTTAATGCCTGGTTTGGTTTTCATCAGCTCTTGGACAGTTTTCTGGCATTACCATAAATCCCAGGAATTGTGAGGAATCTGTAAGTGCATGTGCAGGAGCCACCTGGGATGGTGGAAGGTGTCCCTGCCCATGGCAGGGGGTGGAATGGGGGAGATTTAAGATCCCCTCCAACTCAAACCATTCCATGATTCTGTGATCCCAGGGCCATCAGAAGAGGGATACAAAGAATCCCACTGAACCTGCCTCGGTGCAAACCACGATAAAACCTTCCCCTGTCCCCCTTCCCTGCTCAGAATCCAGCTGGGTATTCCTCCTCTGTGCTTTCTGCTTCCTGCAATTCCAAGCACCCAGAGAAGGCTCCAGAAGCACTCACTATATTTTATCTCCAATGACCAATAATAACCAAGGTCAAAATCAAGCAGCTGACCCAGATCCAACCTCCCTTGTATCTTCCTGCCTCATTGCCTCCCCATTTCTCTCTAATCTCAGCTGGAAATAGATCTTTTCCTGCCTTGGCCACAGCTGTTAATTTGTGTGTGTGTGTGTTGTTATTTATTATTTAGCACAGCAAAGCACCTCATGAAGCAGCTCTCATGAAAGGCACTACATAAAAGGAAGCTGCTTCTGAATATTTTAGAAACCCAGCGTTCTGCTATTGATATTCTAATTCCATTTGTTTGAGAATCAAGTCAGGCCCCAACAGGTTATTCAACAAATTAATAAATGTTGCGGCTTTTGTCTTCCGGAGGGTTCGTAGCTCCTGGGATTTGCACTTTCATGTTTTTCCTCTGGTAAAGTCTGCTGCGTTTGTTTGTTCAAGAGAGGAGCCCTGATGTTCTTGTGTGATCCCCTGACTCCAACAGCTGGGGCTTGGAAAGCAAACAAACACTGCAGGGAAATTGGAAAATCAGGGATCGGCCACTCTGCACCTCCCTGTGGTCAGTGGGATTTCCCAGCCTTCTTCTGGTGTTCTTGGGATCACAGAGTCTTGGGATGGCTTGGGTTGGAAGGGATCTTAAACCTCATCCACTCCCACCCCCTGCAGTGAGCAGGGACACCTTCCACTGTCCAGGTTGCTCCAAACTCCATCCAACCTGGCCTTGGACACTCCCAGGATGTGCCCAGCTTCTCTGGGCAACCTGTGCCACAGCCTTCCACCCTCACAGGGAAGGATTTCTTCCCAGTATCCCACCTAACCCTGCCCTCTGGCAGTGGGAAGCCATTCCCTGTCATGCTCCCATCACTCCACTCATGTTCCAGCTCGGGGCCTTGCAGAAGTTTCACATCCCTTGACATCTTGGGAGGAACGTTAGGGCTGGACCCACCTGCTCCAGATGTGGGATGTGGGAGCCAGGAGCTTCCTGCTAGGTAGCCAATATCCCTGGGACAGCTCATGCCTGCTGTCCTTGGGCACAGGTTATTCCTGAGGAAGATAACCAGAGTTAGGCTGTGGATTGAAGCTTGGCTGTGCTGCCTCAGCTCTCCCAGACAATCCTCCCAGGATTTCCAAGCTCCTCACTTCCTAGGCCTCCTCCTTGGTGGGAGCTAATGCCCCAAGAGTTCTCCACTCTTGCTGTCCCTCGTTCCAGCTGCTGGGATGTTCCCTATTTTGGGAAGCAAGCTGGGAGCTGTCATCTCTGTGGACGTGAGGTGCTGAAAACAGAGAGGGGCCAGTTCTGTGCAATGAGACCTTGGAAAAGCACCAGGACACGCTGCTGATCTCTGCAGCATTCCCACCTCAACCAGAGGGATTTTTCCCTACAAAGGACATGAGATCCTGTTTTCAATTAACAGGAGTTCCCTGGCCTCTTTGTGACCTAAAATTTGCCCTGAATGAAAACACAAAACCTATTTGTTTAACCTGAACATTTCAGCCTCCTCAGAAGAGAAATAAATGCTGTCCCCTCCTTAATCTGAGCCTTATTCAGACTTTCATCTTGTGCACAAAGAGGAGGGGAGGGAAAGTGGGAAAGTTTCTTCAGGGAATTAAAAAATAAGCCTCCATAGTAAGTAAAAAATAGCCATATATCTTGAACATCAGCATGCAGCTGTGCAAAAAGCTGTGCCTTGTCTTTCCTTTTCCCTGGGAAATAGCTCATGGATAGATACCCAATCCTTAACTGGCCCAGCCACAGCGTCCATCCTAACAGGAATGCTGAGTTAGCCTGGAGAAAAGCAGGAATTAGATCCAGTGAATACACTTCTTCCCAGCAAAGGCAAAGCCATTTCAGTGGCAAGTGGGCAGAAAAGCCACAGGAGTGGTTGCAGAGCAGATCTGCCCTTCCCACTGGAAAACCCAAACAGCGCCGGCACATGGGTGGGAACGGTGTCAGCTCCCAGGATAATGCCACGAGTGATGTCCCCACACAGGAGGTAATGCCAGGAATGATGCCCCCACCCAGGAGATAATGCCAGGAATGATGTCCCCTCAGCTGTACATTTGGAAGTTGCAGCTCCACAGAGGGACTCGGGGGCCACCAGAAAGCACAAGTGTTAAAGTGGAGCTTTCAGCTCCTCAAATTACTGCCTTAATTTATGTGCAGTAAAGTGCACCAGGCAACGTGTTCCACACTTAGATTCTAAAAGGATTTTTCCCACTTTGCCTCTTGTCCTCTCCTTTAACCTCCCAGTAAATTCCCATTGGCTGCTGCTACCATGCAAGCCTGAAATTTTAATTCCCTTCCAAATCTCCACAGCCCCGTTTCTCTGTGGGTGCAGATATTGTGAAATTAGCAAGAAATGGGGAAAATAACATTGGAAAAATTTCACCTTGAGGGTTTTTATCTCTCCACCTATCACAGGAGTAATGGAGCAGACGACAGGAAGATTTTAATGCTGATTTAACATCTATCTATTTATGCTGCTGCATATATGTATTTATTTGTGTTTCTCCCTGAGCTCAGTACGTCCACAGGAGCCAGGAAATGGAGCTGATTAATAGAGCTCCTTCCTCCAATTGCACAAAGTAAATTCGGCCTAAATGATAATCAGTGAGTTTGATTTTATTCTTCCCTCCAGTATCAAGTTGGAGGGAGTGTTTTGGATAAAGGAATACTGATGGAGCCATCCTTCCACAGTCCATACTTTTACTTCACATGGCAATTGCTTTCCATCAAAAAGGCTGGAGGGCTGCTGGTAATGTTGGTCAGCAGGTTAAATATTTATAACCTCTATAAAAATATATGCTAATTTGAAAATAGTAAACTAAGCTTAGGACATGGCTCGGGGCAAATTTAAACAAAGTCATCAAAGCGAGAGCTGTGTTTTATACTAAAGCCATAGGCAGATCACAACAGGTATAACTCTGAATTTCTTTGTGTTAAGGACAAGCACTAAACCCAGGGCACTGTTTGCATACCAAGGGCTGCCTGGAGCAGGGAATGAATCCATCCCCGAGCCTGAGCTGTGACTCTTTCCTAGAATCCCAGGGTGCTTTGGGATGGAAGGATCTGAAACCTCCTCCAGTCCCACCCACCCCCTGCCAGGTGGGCAGGGACACCTTCCACTAGCCCAGGTGGCTCCAAGCCCTGTCCAGCCCGGCCTCGGACACTTCCAGGGATCCAGGGGCAGCCACAGCTCCTCTGGGCATCCTGTGCCAGGGCCTCACCTCCCTCACAGGGAAGGATGCATTCTCAATATCCCATTTAACCCTGCTTTCTGGCAGTTTGAAGCAATTCCTCTTTGTGCTGTCACTCCAGGCCCTTATCAATTGTCTCTCTCCGTTTCCTGTGGGCTCCTTCAGGCACTGGAAGGCCACAGTGAGGGCACCCCAGAGCTTCTCTTCTCCAGGGTGAACAGCCCCAACTCTCCCAGCCTTGCCTCCCAGCAGAGCTGCTCCATCCCTCTGCCCATCCTGGTGCCTCCTCTGGGGTCTCTCCAGCAGCTCCAGGTCCTCCCTGTGCTGGGCCCCAGGGCTGGGGCAGCTCTGCAGGTGGGCTCTCACCTGAGTGGGGCAGAGGGGCAGCATCCCAATCCCAATCCCTCTCCTGCTGCCCATGCTGGGGGATCAGCTTGAACTACACCGGGGCTGGGATGGGGCCAATGACACTTGGGTAGAGAAAGGAGTGAGAGAAGGAAGATGTGTGTTAGCCTCATCTAGGGAAAGGATTTATTGGAGACAGGAAACCCCAGGATTTTGTGCTGGAAGAACATGGAGACCTAAAAAGCTGAGCCTTGTCCGTACTCTGTGGCAGGAAAGGGGATTTGAGCAGTCAGGGCAGCAGTGAAATAAGCACCAAGGGTCAAACACAGAGGGATTAAAACCCTCTGGATCAAACACCAAGGGATTAAACCCCTCTGGGTCAAACACAGAGGGATTAAACCCCCTTGGATCAAAATCAAAGGATTAAACACAGAGGGATTAAACACCTTCCTCAGCCAACCACAAGCACATTAACTGCAAGGCCATCCCAGGATTTTTCGGGACTTTGAGCCAATAAAAAGGGATCCTCCCACAAAAGTCCAGGAGCTTTTGGCCATGTGCACAGTCTGGGGCTCTGAGTGCAGTGGTGGGGAGATTTGTCCATCACTCTGCCCAGGAAACCCACAGTCCATAAACAGCTGGAGCTCGGGACTCCCCTTCCTTGATATCCAAGGCTGCCTGAGAGGAGAATATCCTCAATCCACAGGTGCTGCTCAGGATGAGAGGTTCCTGGATGCCTTTGCTCTCCCTGCTCCCAGGGAAGCTGGGGGGCAGTCCCTGTGCCCTTCAACATTACCATAACACCAATGACAATCTGAAATGTCCCTTGTACACACGGTGTTGTGTTTGCTTTGCTGCCTGCTGCTGTTGAGGTAACAGATGTTTTCATTGAGCTGCTCACAATAACCCCTGGGCCTTTCCCCTGAGTGGTTCCAGTTAATTTAAAATGCAGCAATGTGGATGAGGAGGTTGGATTTTGCCTTCCAATGCACATTAACTTGCATTTGTCAACATTTCATTTCATCTGCCACTGCCTTGCCTGCTCACCTGCCTGGATAGAGCCATTCCCAGCTTGAACTACACAACTAAATAAATTTCACTATGTAACTGTGGGCAACTATTATTTAGTCCATCTTTTCCTCCCCTCTAATTCTGGATTATATTTTTAAAAGCCTGGCTCAAGCTTCCAGATTGCCTTCTCTTCTACAGCCACACTGAAAATTGGTTGTTCTTTTTTGTTTAACTCACGGCTGCTTCCTAACCTGTGCCAGTCATTCCTTTATTTAAGGCTGCCCTCTTGTTCCACTGCCTCCTTCTCTACTGGGATCTTATCTTTAGATCCCTCTGAAGTCTCTTCCCATGGATATTCCCTGCGTAGTGTTTTCAGCAAAATCTGCGAAGAGGCAATTAGCAGAGGCCTCTGCCTCCTGTCTATTCCCAGATTAAATTCTCTCACCAATTTCTACTTCCAGTCCCTCATACAATCGCTTGGTAGGAGCTATTTTTCCTCTTTATTCAGTGGCAAAGAAAGGATTTAGAGTGCAAAAGCAACTCTGCACACAGCATTTCCCTTGCCCTCTCTTCTGAGAGGTTTCCAGAAAACCCACAAGGGAAACAGCCACTGTGTCCAGTTCCAGCCCCTCAATTTGGGCAGGACATTGAGGGGCTGGAATGAGTCCAGTGATGGGAACAGAGCTGGGGAAGGGGCTGGAGCACCAGGAAACGCTGAGGCAGCTGGAAAGGGGCTCAGCCTGGAGCAAAGGAGGCTCAGGGGGAACCTTCTGGCTCTGCACAACTCCCTGACAGGAGGGCACAGCCCAGGGGTAATCGGGCTCTGCTCCCAGGGACAGGACAAGGGGAAACGACCTCCAGGTGTGCCAGGGGAGATTCAGGTTGGACATCAGGAGGAATTTCCCCATGGAAAGGGTGGCCAGGCCTTGGAAGGGGCTGCCCAGGTAGGTTTGGAGAGCTCATCTCTGGAGGTGTCCAAGGAATGCCTGGACGTGGCACTCAATGCTCTGGGCTGGGGACAAGGTGGGGATCGGTCACAGGCTGGATTTGATAATCTTGGACATCTTTTGCAGTGATTCTGGGATTCTCTCATATTGAGATAATTGCTAAGGAAAGGCAGATCCCATGTCTAATCCCCTCCTGGTTTCCTGGAGATGGTGTCCCGCCCTGAGGCTGCAGTTTTGAGGACAAGCAGCAGCTTTGCTCTGCTCTCTCTTTGCCAGACACTTGCCAGATTTCAGCTCCAGCATTCCCACCTCTGGATAGACATGGCACAGCAGCCAGGGATCACAACTGGAGAGGTACAATTTGAAATTTACCCCCAAAAAGGGAGAGAAGGGGAGACTGGGATAAGGCTTTTTAAGGAATGGGAATGGATCAGCTCACAGGACTCCACAGAGGTGGGGCACAGCCAGGGCCTAGCTGAAGAAAAAGAAGGAATAGTTTTCCTGCTGAACTGAGCCATCCTCCCCTCCCACCAGCTCTGCCCCACACCAGACTGTTCAGGCACAAACCTCCGAGGATTTCCAGGCACACACCTTTGAGGATTTCCTGTTCACTTTCAAATTGCATTTCCATATTTAAATTCAAGGAGGAAGAAAAGAAACCCCAAATCCAGTGCTCCCTAGAATCCACCAGGGAAACCTGACATAATAGCTTTGACCCCTGGGCACAACTATGAATTCTGAGCAACCTTTTATTTCTCCTTAAAAATCGAATGCAAGCTCTGGGAGGCAAGGAGCAACAATGTTCACTGCAAACTTCATATCCTTGTCAGAAACTCTTTATAACAGACTCTGGATTTGCACTCCCTCTGGCCAGAGGAAAATGCTGCTCTAACCTTGCTCCTTCCAAACCCCCAAGCTCTCTGTAAAATCACTAACATGAAAATAGAGAAGAAACTCAATATTTTGGCAGTAGGAAAGTGTCTTCTTCCAGCCACAGGAAGGCATTTCCCTGTTGATCCTTGTGTTGTCGTAAAAGCAGCAACACCCCTTTGACAAGTTTTGCTTTCTCTCTGCAGAACCTCATGAATCAGCTTCCAAATCCTCCTTTCCAAAAGTGTGAGCACCAGGAAATCATCTTTTGTGTCTGGATAGTCAAGGCCACTTCTATTCCTCAGCTCCATTCCCCTGCTCTTCCTCCTCCTTTTGTGAACTGGGGGAAAGAAGCCCAGCAAAAAATTGCTGTTGATTATTCCTATTAATGGGAGCAAAAGGACCCTGGGGATTATGACCTACACACATTTATTATCCACATCCAAGCAGCTTCCATGCTGACTGCAGCAAACAGCAGAGGCCAGGAGGATCTGGAGGAGGGAAGAGGAAGGAAGCCATCATCCCCTTGCATCTCACACTCATGGACACCAAGCTGCTAGAGAAGAACCGAAGCAAAAAATGCACCAAAATGTCCCCAGGGGACCCTCAGCACTCTCCAGTTTCCCAGATTTTGGAGGTCTGGCAATATTTTCAGCCAGAACTATCCCAGAATTTTTATGAGCTCTTGTCCAAGCCCTGTAAGGTGATGCCAGGAGAGAATGGTGTTTCCACAAGGAGGTTTATCTGACCATGGAAAGGAGGGCAAAGGAGGTAGAGTGGGATGGAATCTGTGAGGTCCTGGCTGTCTGTCTCAAGGATCACAGGCTCATCCTGCTTTCCCAATGTCCCCAAGAGTTTCTGAAGTTTGTTCATGGATTTAAGCCACAAAGGCGTCTGTGAGCACAGAGGTGAATACAAGATTCACGTTCACCTCTGGGGGAACTTGGCACTTGAGCAGGTTCTCTACTGGGAAAACACAAGTTTATCTTCTTTTCCCACTCTCTGTTAGGATTTCCACCCTCTCCATGGATCAGCTGCCCTCTCAAGCACGGACACAAACTCCCCAACTCCTGCTGGAGTGCCTGCAAAGCAAGCAGAGAGTGACTGCTGCCCTCATTAGGAAGGACAAAGCCTTCTCAGCAGAGGATAAAAAAAGCAGCTCACGCCGGCGTTTGCAGGGTAGGACAGGGGCTCATTCCAATGCTAACCAGATTATTGAGCTCGCTAAAGGCTATCTCTGAAGGGATAGTTGGAATTAGTTGATAGTGATTTAATTTGTGTTGCAGATTGCTAATTAAGCATGTGAAGAGGACGAAAAAAATTAATCCATTCAGTTAAGGAGATACAATGAGAGATGTGGTGATACTGGAGTCATTCCCAGCCAGGAATAAATGGAAAGCTTTGCCACACCTCACCTTTGAGCACGGAGTGTGTGTGGGCATGGAGGTCTGGCCACACCCACCCATCCCAAATTCCCTGAATTGCAGGGTATTGTGGAATTGTGGAAACATTAAGGTTGGAAAAGACGTTTAAATCAGCCGACTAAACCCTGGCCTCCAGTGCCACACCCACACATTCTCCACCATTTCCAGGCATGGTGGCTCCATCACTGCTTGCTTCCAAGGCATGACAACGCTTTCCATTAAGAGATTTTCCCTAATATCCAAGCTAAACCGCCCCTGGCACAGCTTGAGGCCATTTCCTCTTGTCCTGTCCCTTGTCCCCTGGGAGCAGAGCCTAACCCCCCCTGCTTCCACCCTGGTGGATCCATGTGGGGCTTTGACCACCAGCTCCAGGGCTTGATCCAAGAGGAAAATTTCTCCAGGGAAGGAGAGGTAATTAAAAGGCATAAAAAGCACCCAGGGATGTCCTGTGGGAATGCTCCCAGAGATGGCACAGCTTCCACTTTAATCCTGTTTAATCCACCTCTCTCAGGATTCCCAGAGATTCCCAAACCACCCCAGCCCATCTTGATTTTCAAAGCTAAGTGATAGGAAGTCAGCTCACACCTCAGTGAGTTGCTCCAACGTTTAATTAACCTGCTAACCCCGAAATCACTCCAGGCACTGGAAGTCATTTTACAAAAAAATGCCCAGATCTCTACAAAGAGGAAATTTAAAAATTATTTTGGAAGGCAGAATTCAATTTACTCATTAAAAAAAAACCAAACAAAAAACCCTCCACAAAAACACTGAGTGTTTTTCAAAGCTCTTTAAAACTATTGAAGGACCGATTAAATCAGAAAGTCATCTTGATTTTTCTTCTATGTGAAATTTTCAAGGAGACTGCTCCTTTTTCTTCTTCAATATGCTCCAGATTTCCAGGGAAGCTGCTTCACAGCTGGCTGGATTTTTATCACAGTTTGGAGAGGCACCAGGAGATCTGAAATTTGATGTCTGGCTGGCTGAAAGTTGGGAAGGGCTGTTTGAGGGTGACCCACATGCTGCTGGCAACTCCCCTGATCTGACTCAGCCCTGTCCTTCTCCTCCTGCCCTGCCCAGGTTTTATCCTTCCATCCATTTGGGTTTGAGCTGACTGAGGGCAAATCCCGACCCAAGGAGCCCCCACCCCACTGGGATGCAGCCCCAGGGCTGAGCTGGGGCATTGCAGCAGTGGATCCCAGTTTCCACAGCTCACAGCAGCACATGGAAACAGGATCCTGCTCCCATCAATGCACCGAATCATGGAATGGTTTGGGTTGGAAGGACCTCAAAGCTCATCCAGTCTCACCCCCTGCCATGGACACCTCCCACTGTCCCAGGTTGCTCCGAGCCCTGTCCAGCCTGGCCTTGGACACTTCCAGCGATCCAGGGGTAGCCACAGCTGCTCTGGGCACCCTGTGCCAGGGCCTCCCCTCCCTCACAGGGAACAATTCCACAGAATCACAGAGTACTCTGGGTTGGAAGGGACCCACAAGGTCACGGAGTCCAACTCTCAAGTGAACGGCCCAGCCAGGGACCAAAGCCACAGCCTCGGTGTTTGTGGCACCAGGCTCTGACCAACTGGGCTGATTCTCCCTCAGATCCAACCCAAATCCACCCTCCTTCAGATTAAGGCCATTCCTCCTTGTCCTGTTACTCCAGGCTCTTATGAAAAGTCCCTCTCCTGCTCTCTCATGAGTCCCCTTTAGGTACTGAAGGTTTTCCCAAAGCCTTCTCTTCTCCAGGCTGAGGGAACCCCAAGATAAGAAGGGCTGGATTGTTCCTCAATGCTCCGAGTTTCCAGGAGACCACCTCAGCCATCAACCCCTTCAATAAAAGCACAACCCAAAATCCCTTTCTGGAGAAGCTGCAGATTTCTGGCCAGTGAAAACCACCACCCCCAGCTACATCCCAGCTCAGGACAAAGAACATCAAGTTTATCCCCACGTTCCCAGCATCAGGCACACAGCTGGAAGCTCCCTGGGAATGGCTGATGTCACTTGTCACACAAAACCCCCAAGAACCACGCCAAGAGCAGGGTCTGTCCCTGCCGATGAGAATGGGGCAGCTGCAATGCCTGTCAGGAAGGAATAATTCAATTCCATCCTGCCCTCCAAGATGGAAAACGCAGCAGAGGGTTTTACTCTAACAACTGTTACTAGGCCTCAGCCAGCGTGGCTCTCTGCCTTCCTCTGGCAGGGATTTTGGGAGCACAAACACATCTGTCTCGGCAGCTGGGCCTTCCAAAACACACCATCCCCATCCCCTGGTCTCAGCTCTGCAGCTGCACGAGTTTGTGCAATCCACAAATCATCCAGGGGCGTTCAAAAGGCATTGAAAGCACCAAAGAATCCCTTCAAAGCCCAGTGAATCCCCATATTCCAAGATCCAGGAATGCAGAAACGCTTTTCCTGCCTTCCTTTTCAGGGTGGTGGATCCTGCTTCTTGCAGCCTTGATAGATGCAAAGTAAACTTCGTGTGGGGAATGACAGGCACCTGAGGGTGTTAGTTCAGGGGTTGAGCTCTTCAAACAGCATCTTTGCCAAAGAAAACATTCCTGGCCTGGGGAACTGCTCTGTTCTTCCCAGAGAGCCGGACATGGAGGGTCCGATGGAGGCACCCAGGTGAGCACAGACAGAGCAAACAGCACTGGTCAGGTGTCCCACAGCCCACAGATCCCCCAGTCTGCAGAAGTCATTCCTAGAGGCATCATACCAAGGAATTACTGGTAAGTCCTGCCTGGATTCCGTGCCACTTCATCCACTCCCAGCAGCTCCTACAGCTGGAGCAGCTCCGCTCCTTTATTCACCCTGGGATGGTTCAGCCCTCCAAGGGAAAAGAACTTCTTTGTTTCCACATCTCTTTAAAAGCTTCGCCAGGGAAGTTGCAGCACCTTTGAAGCTGCTCTGAGTCCAGGGAGATGCCAGGCTGTTCCTGAGTGATAGCACGGCAGCACAGCTCCGGGAGGAGGGACAGGCAGCTTGAAAGCAGCTCCAAAGGAGTTAAAGCCCAGCACTTGCCTGTGGGAATCCTGCACCACACAAGGCCTCAGAGATACAAGGGGATTGTCTGGATAAAAGTTGATTAGTCCACATTACAGGGATTAGCATTCCCTTTGAACTTTTAACAACTTTGTTATGTCTTTTCCTTGCCTTTTTATGTAAAAAAATAAATAAAAAGGTGGAGGGGTTTTTAAGCCGATTTTTTTTTTTTCTCTTAAAGGAAATGATTAATTCTCCCTATTACCAGCAGATAAAGCCCTGGCCACACTTGAAAGGGGGAGTCAATAACGGGGGGAGGTTGGAAGAACCACAAATCCTATTGGACATGCTCTGGCTGGCTTTAGATGTTTCCTTTGGAGCAGGGGCAGGCTGGATTCCTCAGCAGCTCTGCAGCACATGCCGGGGTGGCACGGGAGGGGCTGGACTGGCAGAGGCCAGCAGGGAGGACAGGAGGCCAATCCTATTTGGATAGCTCCTGGAAAGCCAAGGAAATGCCAGCTGGAAGTGGTGCAAGCAGGGTCAGGGCAGAGCTGCTGCCTGGGGAGGGTCTGTCCAGACTTCAGCAAGGAAGAGGCCAGACTCAGGGAGCAGCAAACCAGGAATAAAATTCACACTTGGAACTGGACAGGATCAAGGGAGAGCTGCAGGATGAAGATGGTGATAAAGGGGAGTGTGAATATTACCCTGGGCCCACAGCAGCCAGGAGAGTGATCCTTTATGGAGCTCTGGTGGGGGAGAATCCCTTTTCCCCCTTTGCTTCTCTGATCACTCCAGCCTGGGATTTACCCCTGTCCTTGTGTCCAGGATTTGGTGCAATTGCAGATGCCTTGGGAGGGGTAATAGGAGAGAGAGTCCTCGAGGAGGGAGAGGAGGAGCAGGAGCAAACACAGAGGGATCTCCCACAGCCCCTCTCCAAGATCTATTAACAGGTTAATTAATTCCCCTGGGAAATGTGTTGTTCCCCTCTCTCAGATACATCTCCACTGAGATCAGGACCCCAGGGCTGAGTGTCCCTTTTATCTGAACAGCTTTAACAACACAGGGCTTGAATCGTGTTCCATGGGTAGCAAACACAGCTTTTCCCCTGCTCTGACACAGCCTTCACCAGGAACTGGGCTGGAATCACAAACCCATCCCTCCTGGGCCTTGAGCTCTGTGGGAACACAAGCTGACAGCCCTGAAAATCCTCATGCAGCACCACACAGCCCCAGCAGGAATTCCTGCTTGTTATCCAGGACCACGCTTGCCTCCTAACAGGATCACCAGGGCTAGGAATGACCCAAACCTGTTCCCTTGTGTGCCAAAGCCCCTTCCTGCTCCTGCATTAATGATGTTTAGTGGCCAGGTTCTGACACAGCACTTCTGGGGGATGTTTTAACCAGCCCAGGAAACACAGGCAGCTGCAATAATCAACTGCTCGACAACACAGTTCAATTGACTGATGACTAACACGCTGCCATTTTAGCTCCAGATAAGCAGGAGAACCACGTTTTCCAGCTTTAAACACACTACCAGCACAAAGAAATCCATAGAATTTCAAATGCCAAACCCCTTTCAAACCGGCAGCCAATATTAGTTAGGAGAAAATGGGAATATCAGGCAGAAAAAGACTCTGCTGCCTTGAAATCAGGACAATTAATAATACATGCAGCTACCCCTCAAACCACCTTTTTCTCCCCTCCTACTGCAGGCAGAGAAAATGAACTGAATTGGAAATTCTGTCAGGAAAAGTACATCCTCCAAAATGGAAAGACAAAAGCACAGAGAGAAAATGAGCTGTGTCAGGCTCGCTTACAACAGCAGCAGTACAAGGGACACAGAATTGCCTTCAGGAGGCAAAGCAGCCTCGGGCTCACAGCACCTCAGCAAGGCCTGCAGGCTGAGCAGGAACAGCCCCGAGCTCCAGGGGCAGCTCCTGGAAGAATGTGAGATAAAACCCGATAATCTGAGTGTTCAGCTCAACAGGCAAAGTGAGGAAAATTCCTCTCCCTATCCCACCTGCAGAGCTGCCCCAGCACAGGGAGGACCTGGAGCTGCTGGAGAGAGCCCAGAGGAGGCACCAGGATGGGCAGAGGGATGGAGCAGCTGTGCTGGGAGGAAAGGCTGGGAGAGTTGGGGCTGTTCAGCCTGGAGAAGAGAAGCTCTGGGGTGCCCTTCCAGTGCCAGAAGGAGCCAACAAGGAAGATGGAGAGAGAACGTGGACAAGGTCTTGGAGTGACAGAAGGAGAGGGAATAGCTTTAAGATGAAGGAGAGTAGATTTAGATGGGATATTGGCGAGAAATCCTTCCCTGTGAGGATGGGGAAGCCTGGCACAGGTTGCCCAGAGAAGCTGTGGCTGCCCCTGGATCCCTGGCAGTGTCCAAGGCCAGGTTGGAGGGGTCTTGGAGCAGCCTGGGCTAGTGGAAGGTGTCCCTACCCATGGCAGGGGGTGAATTGGATGTATTTAAAGGTCCCTTCCAACCCAAACCATTGCACAATTCAGTTCTTGCCCTGCCAGAGAGCCCTTTGTCCCTGTCTCCAGGAACACAGTATTCCCAGGAATGTACCAAACTTGCATGGCACCCACTCCCCTCAAATCAACCAAGCAGACCCCAGCACAGTGCCAGCTGCCCCTCAGCCTGATCCCACATCCTCCTCCTGCCTGAGGGAAAGCAGGAAAGCAATCCTTGTACCCACTGTTGATCCAGTTGGCCGTGGACTTCTCAAACAAGGCAAGTGACCCTTGCGCCCTCCCAGCCCCAGGAATCGTCCCAGGAAGCAGGCAGGGAATGCAGGAGCCCTGCAAGTTCACATGTGCAGGGAAGCTTAAAATTATTAATGGGCTTCTTGCTCTGATGGTGAGCGCTGTCCGTGCTGTAAGGCAGGATGCAGCCCCGGAGATCAAAGGCTGCTGCACACGCATAATCAGGGAGAGCTGGTGCCCCAGAGCACGGCGGAGAGCAGGGATGTGACAGAAGCTGCCGGAGAACAGAGGGCTGAGGGGAGCTGTCCCAGGTCAGGAGGAGCTGTGCTGGCGCTCTGCACTCAGCATGTGCAGCCTTTTAGGGACGGGCTTTGTTCCTGTGATGATGTGGGAATGCCACAGCTCTTTGTTCCGGATCAGCACTGGCAGTCTCCGGAGTGACAGATCATCCCTTCATGACTGCAGGAGATGCAAAACTGCTCAGGATCCTGACTTAATTAGCGCTGTGTTGTATCCCACAAAGTGAACATCAAACGTCTGAAATGTAAGGGAAGGCTGGGAAATAGCAGGAACTGCTGGAGAACAGCGCTCTGCTGAGCTCTTCCATAATCCTGGCATCTACTGCAGAGCAGCAGCAGCCTCAGGCTCAGCAAGGGAAAGGTGGCTTTCAGTTCAGAGCCCTGTCTGCCAGTCCCAGAGCCTCCTTTTGCTGCAGACCCTCTGGAGGGACAGGCACAATTCACTCTTTTAGACATTACAATAATACAGAATGTTTTGGCTTTGCAGACACTCTACAAGACTACAGAGTAATTCCCCCGATTCCTTCTAATTCTGTTTCTTTTCAGCAGCAACCTCAGTGCAGCCAGATTGCCAGGATGTTAAAACTGCAGTCGGGGAGAAAATGCCCTGCTTGTTTTCTCCCAGCTTTGGGAGCAGAAACCAATTCAGTGGAACCTAACATTGATGAAGGGGACTGAATCTCAGGGGAGTTTAGGTTGGATCTCAAGGAAAGGCTCTTCCCCCAGAGGGTGCTGGGCACTGGAACAGCTCCTCAGGGAATGGGCACTGCCCCGAGGCTGCCAGAGCTCCAGGAGTGTTTGGACAATGCTCTCAGGGATGCACAGGCTGGGATTGTTGGGGTGTCTGTGCAAGAGCTGGATTGATGACTCCTTCCAACTCAGGATATTCCATGATTCTATGACTCATATGACACATCCCAATATCCCAAGTGGCTCCAAGCCCTGTCCAGCCTGGACTTGG
>VYXF01012562.1:1047-22661 GCA_013397295.1 Polioptila caerulea
ACGGGCCCAGCCAGTATGTCCATCGTCAGAGCCTTTAGGGATTGGCGCTGCTGGACATAGAAATTTTGAGGAGCTTTTCTTTCAGAAGCAGTCTCTGTGGCTTCCCCCGCCCCCGCTAAAAGCCAGATTGTGTTAAACTAATATATCTTTTAATGATGTTGTCAAGCTGTAAAGAAAAGATTCTATTTTTATAAATCTAGAAGGTGAGACTGACATCAAGGCTGCAAAATATTTAAGGATGGGATTTTTTTTCCATGTAATTGAAGGTTGCATGAAGAGTCTAATTCAAAAGGAGTACCTTGCCCCAGGCTATTTTTAGCCTCTGGAACTGCTTTTTTTAGCAGTGCTGCAAATTGAATCACCGGCTGCCAGTATCATTTAAAGCAAGTGAAGCTCAATTACGTTCTGAGTCAGACGTACCTGAATTAACCTGCTTTTCAGCAACAGTTGTGTGACCTCTCCTGCTGCTACTTGAAGACTTTAAGCCGTGAGTGAATGGTAATTTAACACTGCCTAAAAGTCTTGAACAGATTTGTCAGTGCTGAATAGTGTTTGGATTTTTACATCAGATCTGTTAGAGGTGTGGAAAAAGCCTTGTATAGTGTGTTGACTAGCTATTTTTTATTTATACAATTGTTAATGAGAGAGCTGAAATTCTCCAGGCTCGGTGCCATTTCTGCCACAGCTGCCTCTTGACCTTGGATGACTCCAGAGCTGTAGTGTAGACTAGGTTGTGTTACTAAAACACAATTGCAATCTCTGTCATGAAAACAGGTAGAATAAGATAAAGAACATGATTTTCACAGATGAGTAATATTCCTGCTATTATTGCAAGGGAGGCTGTTACAGGACTCAACAAAGAAGTATATCTGGTTTTGTTTGGGCCCTGTAAGCTATTTTTGTATCAACTATTGTGGCATTTATAATTGCTTCCTTCTTTGCAACTGGGTTCTAGGGGTGGTAAGGTGATGGGAGTTATGGACTGCCAGAGCATTCTCTGGACAGTGCTTTGCTCAGTGCTGTAGCCACAATGAGCTGAAAGGATGGCTTTGACCCTTTGCTTAACTTGCACCATTAAACATTGCTTAAATCTGGCATTGTTTTTGAAATTAAAAATTTTGGTGTGGATTTAGTAGGAAGTAACAATTCCACAAATTATTGCTCACATTCCTTATTTCATTTCACCTACTCTCATCATTCCAACCTGGTAGTGTGGTCGTCCTTATTGTTAGGATTGCTGAATAGCATTTAGGTAGTTAGTTAAAATTTAGTCAGTGTTTTAAAGATGGCTTCCATTAATGAAGAAATACATTAAAAGTCTGTGTTGCCCTGGTTGTGCCCAAGTTAGCTGCTTATGAAACTACACCTAAAAACTTGACAAGTATACTGATGCTAAAAGTGTCTGCCTTGAAGTTCCTTCTTCTGTGCTTCCCACATGTTTTCCCTTGTTTCCAGGACTTCTTAACCATTTAACAGATCTGGAACATCTTTTGGGGCCTGTTAGAAGTGAATGTGAGGAGGAAGGGAATGTGATTTGGAGAGACTGAGGTCCTTAGCAGAGATGAAGCTTGGGCATGCATAGTACTTTCTGTGAAGTAGTTTAAACTTGCCCTGCTCTAAGCCTATGCTTGAAAATGCACTGTAAATGCTAAATAGGTAAAGTTTTAGTATCTGTCTTCCTTGGATGTAAAATGCAAATATGAGTCTGGATGCTTGGGTCCTCCACAAGGCTGAGGTGCTTAACACATACCAGTTTATTTGGAGAGATTACATTCTGTTGCTGCTGTGCTAAATCTCATTTGAAGTATCTTGTAGGCAGTGGCTGTGATTTGCTCTTTGTTTACAGCCTGTTTACAGCTGTATTTTCAGAGAGTCAGAGTGGGTCAGGTTGGAAGGGACCACAGTGGGTCCCTGCTCAAGCAGAGTCATCCCAGAGCACGTTGCACAGGATTGTGTCCAGACAGGTCTGGAATTCCCCCAGTGAGGGAGACTCCACACCCTCTCTGGTCTCTGTTCCACTGCTTGGTCACTGCACAGGAAAGAAATTCTTTGTCATGTTCAGGTGGAGCTTCCTGGGCATCCATTTCTGCCCACGGTCTCTTGTCCCTTTGCTGGGCCCCCAGAGCAGAGCCTGGCCCCCGTTCTGAGCCCTCCCTGCAGGCAGGGACAGAGAGGGATGAGGGCCCCTCTCAGCTGGGTCTGAACAGCCACAGGTCCCTCAGAGAGCTGCTTCATGCCCTTCCTCATCTCCACAGCTTCCACTGGACCTGCTCCAGGAGCTCCAGGTATCTCCTGTCCTGAGGAGCCAGAGCTGCACACAGCATTCCCAAGGTGTCTCCCTAGGGCTGAGCAGAGGGGCAGGATCAGCCCTGGAAGAGCTGGCAGTGCTCTTCCTAATGCATCTCTGAATACCATTGGCCTTCTTGGCCACAAGGGCACTTGTTTAATTAGTGTTTAACAATTCTTTTAGCAGCTAGGCTTGACTGATCTGGGAGAGAAATGAGGAAAACCTAAATTATCTTCTCTTAGCAACTCCTCAGGCTGCCTGCCTCAACTTTCTGGTAAAACTGCAGTGTTGTGGTGAGCACAAAAGCATTTTGTTGTGCACATTGTTTGTAAATGTGCATCCTTTCTCTGCAGCTGATGGGGCTGTACTGTCTCATCACAATGCAGAAATGGTATCATGTGCTTGACTGAACAGATGCATGAAGCAGAGGAGCTGATTTCTTCAAACTGATACAGTTCAATAATTCTGTATCAAAATCTTTGAGAGAGAACATGTAATGGATAGAAATACAGTAAGGCTCAGAGGGTGAAAGCAATATTCTTGGTCATTGTGAACTCCTGCTATGATAAAATGTATCTGCCAGAAAAACTGGGTGCTCCATTGCCTTTTGAAATAACATTGCATAGTCTAGAGGTGGCTTTGTATGTAACATAGAAAAAAAAATGTGCTTGTGATGTTTAAAATGAACTTGTACATTAAACAGGCAGGCAAGCAATTACATTGGTAGTTTTGTTAAAAAATTCTTTCATTTTCACTGCTCCTGACTTTCTGCTTTTATTAAAAGATTTTTTTTGATGTTTAAATGCAGTCTTCCAAAATAAATTTCTTTGAAGCTAAATAGAATAACTCAAGCTTTATGAGAGAGTACTGTTATGTAAACTGCAGTTATTACATGTTATTAACATGAAACTGTTTGACATCTCTTTTTAAAATGAGGGTGACATTTACTAAGTTACAAGAAAAGCCACCTCCCAATCAGAAAAATGAGAAGTGAGAAGAAAACACTATAAAGAAGTCCTGAGACTTAAGTTTTCAGGTGGACACTGAAAATGTTTTCTGAATACCTGTGGAGTTCTTTGTAAAATAGGATTTTACATTTCCATTTGACACTTTGAATAACAATGAAATAGAAGCCTCTTATTGCCTGTGCTGGGCAGTAGCATTTCTGTTCACTTAACACTACTCTTACAGTTTATTTCAGCATTTCCTTACTATTGCACCTAGAATTTTTGGCATATGAGTTTTGGTTTTTTAAGTTTGCCACTCAGTTTGAAAACAAATGAATGGGAGAGTGACAAGTGTAATGCCAACACTTGGACATGAGGGGAAGGAGATGGGGAGGAAGTTCAGACTATTGCTTGATTTTTGCCTTGTAATTTTATCAAATAAAAATTTTCAGAAACACTTTCACAGTACACTACAAAAAAAGGAAAATTTCTGGATTATTTTTTCTTTTTTGAGACAGTATTCTTACATAAGTTTACTGGGGAGCAGGGGATGGGGGATAATTATTAAAGGTTGTATTATAAGTTAGAGGGCTTTTTTGAACAGTTTTTGACCATATCTCCAACTAGACTGTCTGTCCTTCTGTCTCATTGTTTGACATTGCAGTTGTAATGTTGTTGTAGCTATAGTGCCACTGACATGAAAGCAGAATTAGAGCTGCTGGATGAAGTGAGGAGAAAAGCTGTGTCTGAAGAGTGGGTGGCAAGCAGTGCCTGATACCTTTTTGTTGGATTGGGGTTTTTAGTGCTTTCTGTTTCCCTGAGTTTGGCTGGATCTTCTCCATGATTCATGACTAAGGATGGATAAAGGCATTGCAGTGACACCAAGATCTTCTCCTCTCCTTTCCTTTCCTTGTTTTTCATTTCCATCTGCCAGATGCCTGTAGTAGTAATTGTTAGGTAACTGCAGATTATTCTTGCANAACTTGTTTTTCCTTTCCATCTGCCAGATCCTGTAGTAGTTGTTAGGTAACTGCAGATTATTCTTACATGGAAAGTAACAATACTGGTCTGAGTGATCCAGAACACTCCTCACTTCAATTGCTTTCTCCTCCTGAAGTCTACTACTTGGAGTTACTTCAGACCAGCTGTTTGTGTGGCTGATTTGTTGCCTTGTTTTAGTTAAAATGAGGTATTGGTTGTGTAATTGCTGTCCACCCACATTTCTGCCTACCTGTGTGTATTAATAAAGATCTATGTTTAAAACTTCAGCTGGGACAACTGTGCAACCAGTCCAGCTGGAGAATCTTAGGAAGGAGTGAGAAAGAAAGGGCAGTGACTTCTCTAGCTGACACTGAGGGGTAATCTGTCTGTACCCTTGAATCTAAAGACATTTATAAGCTTGTCCTCTTTATCTTTGCCATGGCTTTTTTCAAACATGTGCTTCTCTGGGAAAAGCAAATTATTAGCTTGCCTCCCTGACAGCAGGGTTGAGAGCTCTTAGATTTGACCAGTTGAACCCAAGTCCCTGTCCTGAAAACTACTGTGGATTTTTGAAGTGCCTTCTGCTTTTCTTCTCTTAATCTATTTGGTTTTTCCTTGATTTTTTTAAACACTGGTTTAATCATTGTGTTACTGTTACAGTTTTTGTTGACAAATGCAAGAACTCATAATTTGAAGTGAAAGAAACATGTTGTAGAGCTGTTGTCTGCTATTAACTCCCTAGACTTTGTCATCTCTTGGTACAAAACATTTTCTAGGTGGTAGATCATAAAGCCATTTGCTATTAAGAATTGGTCACTTCCTCTTCTAAATAAGCTGTAAGGGATGTATAATATCAACCAGAAATTATGAAGCTGCTCATGTATATCTTCCCTGAAAATTTATGCTTTTATTCACGTGCAGGTTTTATATTTTGGAGGACATGAGCAAGAACACTTAAATTTTGTCTACACATGTTCTCTTTTAATGTTCATGACCCTAATGGTGGTTGGGTGAGAATAGGGGTCAAGAAAATGATATATCATGTTTCAAAAATGATATATCAGCTTTCATTCCATGTTTTTCCTGTTAAACACCATATAAATAACTTAATTCAACAGTTTGCTGTAGGAAGACATGAGGTCTTGCCTCACAGGATGTTGGGAAGCTTAAATCATTGTAAATTGCTTTTGGAGTGTCTGTTGGGGAGGTGCTGTGGTAGAGTTGTGATGTTGATTGTTTGGTTTTCTTGTTTTCCTTGTGTTATTACTAGGCAGGAAACTTCAAATAAGGAATAACATCTTGTTCTTAACTGGCCCCATTTTCCTAAGGTACTTCACTCTCTACCAAGTAAGAGACTTTTGTCTGAAATTACATTAAATTCTCCCTTTGTTTTGGCAGTCAAAAATTACTGAGGAAAAAAGAAAGTAGATCTTGAATCTGATTTAACTGAGCTTCAGTTACTTTGGGACATAGTTTTGATGACACTCATGATTTTACCTTTGCTTTTTTTTTTTTTTTTTTAAGAGCTTTATTATCCAGAAGGAAGGGTGGGAATGTGCTTTGCCTACAGATGTGCAGGTTTTGGTGTTGGGTGGGGATTTCTGTGCTGGGGCTCTGTGCTGTGGGCAGTGTTCAGTGGTGCTGGGTGTGTGCTGGGAACACGCATGCGTGGGGCAGGAATGAGGAAGTCGGGCACTTGCTGCCAGCAGAGTTTACTGAGAAGTTTGAGCGAGCAAACAGGAAGGGGAAAAACCCCTTGAACTGTCGGATAAACTCTTCTGGGCTTATGGTATGTGTTGTTCATGGAGCTTCCCAGGCAGAGGTAAGAAGCTTTTTTCTTCTACCTACCCCCCTCTGATCAGGTATGGACTTTCCCTCTCTCTTGAAAATTTTTCAGAATTTTTTCTGTGGAACTGGATATGGAAAACATGGCTAGCATGATTTATCCTTTTCTGTGAACCAGAAAGTTGGCAGTCCAGGGTGCTTGTAAAAAAACACATTACTTTTAGCTGGTCAGGGCTTCCCTAGGTTGTCAGGTCAGTTTTTCCCTAAAATGAAATTCAGAACTTTTAAAAGTATTTGCTTAGGGAAGAGAAGAAAGCTACTTAAGTGCCCTCAGAAATACTGTTTATTACAAGGAGCACACTGGAGTAGAAAACAAAAAGGTTCTGTGAAGCACCAGCAAATAATTTGTCTGTTTGGCACTAGACAAGAATGGAGGAGGTTCAGCTGCTGGAATTGTACTATGGGTGTCTGATAATCCTTATGAGTTAGGAATTGCTTTACTGTTGTCTGTTAATTTAATGTAGGTTGTTGATTTGTTTTTAATCTCAAGGTTTTAGAGAGGTTTTGAAGTTGTTGATGTACCACAGAATCAGTCTCACAGAAGAGAGAAATGTGCCTGGTTACTTTTTGTCAGAAAAGTGTAAGTTATTATCAAGTAGTAAGAGTCCTTAAAAGAACTAATGAAAATAATTCATGTTTTCTTTTTTAGAGTAAATAATGATTACTCAAGAGTTGTATCTGCAATAGCAGTTCAGTTGGCAAGCCTGAGTTTGTTTTGGCTCTGAGGAGCTGCTGTAGTGTTAAGCTTAGCACTAAATAGGCTTTACTTGTGTTCACTGGTAACTGCGACAGGGAGCTCCACTTGCTGTAGCTAGGAGTAAAATTCAGCAAAAAGGAAAGAACTTCAGCTTAGCTGAATTTTGGTTAAGAAGGTAATGATGCTGTTTGGGTAATGAAATGCTCTGGGAATACATAAAGCTCAGGAGTGAGTGCTGCTCTGGAGAGCTGTACACTGAATTTCAGGAGTGAGTGCTGCTCTGGAGAGCTGTGAATACCGAATTTCAGGAGTGAGTGCTGCTCTGGAGAGCTGTATACTGAATTTCAGGAGTGAGTGCTGCTCTGGAGAGCTGTACACTGAATTTCAGGAGTGAGTGCTGCTCTGGAGAGCTGTAAACTGAATTTCAGGAGTGAGTGCTACTCTGGAGAGCTGTACACTGAATTTCAGGAGCGGAGCCAAGGGTGCCCCTGAGGTATGCTGAGTCATCTGCCTGCACGGTGACACGGAGTGCTGCTGGCAGAGAGCAGCGCCAGCTCGGTGCTGATGAAACACCATGTGATGTGTCCGTGTGAGAGCCTGCTGGGACCCAGGAACACGTTTGGGAGAGAGCTTGGGGTGTGCTTGGAACCTGCACTGAAGGACTCCCTCGGAGAGTGCACTTAATCCAAACTGAAAGCAGAGGAGTTTTCCTGTGTCTGTCGTGTGTGAAACTCGATGCCAGTGGATGTTGGTACAGACTGTTCTGCATTTTACAAACATCTTTTTGTCAAGAGTTGAATCTGCAGAGGCCATGGGGAGGATTCTGGTTGCCACAGACATAGCACAGCGTGGACATGAGGCTACATCCATGTCTGCATTGTAGTCCACCAGAGTAAGGGCTGAGTGGCTGTTTCCATGGTTTATGGAATAATCATGTCTTTCTCTGAAGCACTGGCAGGGCCCCAGAGGAGACAGGTCACCGATCTGATTACAGCGTGATATTTCCAGTCTGGGTTGAAGGATGGAATTTCAAGGATTTTTGGGGGGCTGGGAGGCCCAGAGGAGAGGAGGAATTTTTCCAGGTGGTTCTAGATGTGGGTAAAACAGCTTATACAGGGCTAAACAGGAGGATGAGACTTGCATGCAGGTATTTTATATTTTCAGACTCAGAAATAACAAAATGAATCTGTCTCTGGCTTCAGTGTAGGATTCAAGGTCTGTGTCTTGGGGTGTCTCCATTCTTAATTACACCTTTTTGTCTTCCAGTTTATATACTGCAGATGTGTCTTCAGTTTTTTTGCTTTCTTGGGTTTTGACATATCTATTTCCTTCAATCATGCACAAAGAAGCATGTATGGATATGCATTTTATAGTGTTAGAAACTACTGAGTGTGAAATACTTAGTGAATTTAGGGTGAGTTAAAAATGTGATATTATGAGGAGGTGAGCTATTTAGATAGTTACATCTTTTATAAATGTTTGCATTCTTTATGTTTTGCTTACCTCTGGTATACTACTGGAGAGAAACATTTTTTAAAAAAGCATTGTGCTATAAAAGTGAATATACTTTTCCTACTGTACTTGTTCAAAGAAATGTTCTCTTTCTGTAGTGGTGGTGGTTCCAATAGCAGACAGTGACAATGAAACCATCTTATTTCCACTGGTTTACTGCTGTTTGTAATGTCTCCTGTTTAAAGGAGCTCTTTGAAGTTAAAGCCTGGTTTTTTCCAGTCATTTCCGAGGTCAGAGTGAGTCACAGATCTTGATACAAAGGTATCTTCAGGAGCTTCATGTCTCTGCATCTGTAAGCTCTGTGCCTGGAGCAGATTTACATTGTATCTCAGATCTGGTGGGAAAACTGGGCCCTATTCATGGAAAGCTGTGGCACCAGCAGCAGTACTTGGTGTGGTGCATGTGGCTTGGGAGTCCTCAGTCCCTGTGATGCCATTCCTGTCTCGTGTGGGATCAGAGGAATTTCCTCAGTTCTGTGCTGTGGAGATTCAATAGAAGCACAGGGTTTGTTGTTCCAACACCTATTCTTTTCTGTGGGGGAAAGGTTGGCTGCATCACACCACTTGGCCATGTGTTACACCACCTACACTGCTGTAGTGGATGGCTTTCTGAGCCTTCTCACAGCTCTGTGTTCTGTTGTCAGTGGCCTTTTGGCCTTCAGGCACCAGGACACAACCCCAGGCACTGCAGAGGCCCTGAGAGCTGTGCTTATGTGCAAGCTTTGCTTCCCTTGTTCCCCAGCCCTTTGAGACCTGTCTTGACATGAGATCATGGATGCCACTAATTAGTCCCTCTGTCTCCAGGCTCCCCAAACTTCTCTTTCAACTGTTGAGTTTATAAACAAATATGCCCTATTCCATTATGCCAAAGGTACAGGTAGCAACAATATGGCTCTATTTGCTGGTTTGTTTTTAATTAGTTAACTAATGTTAAAGTTGCATTCAACTCCTTTCTTCCAGTTCACAACTTTGGACAGTGATGTCTCCATGTCCACATCTGCTTTCTACACTTGATGGTACAGCTCATGTTAGCTTCTGATTTTAAGTCTCCTCAGTTAAGAAAAATCTTCTTTTCCTCAATGCTTGGCTAATAATTTCTTTTAAATAGCCTGTTCAGTTTGTTTCTGAATTGCAGAGGAGTCTGGGAAATTGTTGCTAGGTACTCTAATTGCAGTGTGGTCAAAAGAAAGAACTGTGATTTAGTTCTGAAGTTTTGATCCCCAAAGGATATTTCATAGCACAGCCATACAGCAGATTTACCAAGCTGTGTCCTGCTCTTTGCAGAAGGATTTCTGTGGAGTTTCTGGGTAATTTCTGCTGCAGATTTGGTTTACAAAGAATAATTCTATCTTGAATGCTTGTTACCAGAGTTTACTCAGTATATAAGAGGGCAGATAGCCAGAGAAGGCTTGGAAATAAATTTGCTGAATGGTTTAGGATATCATCTCACAGTGAAGTAACCTAAAAGTGTAGAAGATTTCATTTAGATTGTGGTGATACATTAGTAATGGGAATTGACTCTATGCTGACAAGATGGAAAAAATGGCTGATTAGCCATTCAAGAGGTATTTTGGAAGGGGGAACCCTGAACAACCTTGACATCTTGTTGTGCCATGGTGGTGGTAGGGTCAACCACATCTGGTGCCTCTTCCTTGTACCACCCTGCCCGGGTAATACTGATTTTTGTATTGATTCCTTATGGGCTGGGAACCAGAGGCTGTGTGGCATTGTACATTGTCTTTTGAAGAGAGAAAGAATTATTTTTTCCCTAGAATCACAAAGCATCTTGAGTTGGAAGTGACTCAGGGATCATCATTGTACAACTCCTTTTCATTAGCTTTAGAGCTAAGGTTAATGTGTTTGATGAAACTCAGCTGAAAGCTTAACTAGTGACACTTCATTGTTTGCCTTGGCAAAGTAATGTTAACTGTGAACAACATTGCACTAAATTCTGAAGAAAAAACCCCTTTTCCAGAAAAAAGTGCCAGAGGCTTTTCAGAGTCTTTATTTTAGCATTAGAGTTTTTTGTTGTTTTGAAATGCCTTGACTCTGAACTGCAAGGTCCTGATATAAAGTTTCTCTCTTTGCCTTTAGAATTTAGATTTTAATTGTAAATATTTTTTTAAGCCTAAGATTTGATAAAATGTTGCTGTTTTGCTTATGGAAGAACTTTCTGTCAGAACAGATACTTGCCAGCAAATGTGCAGTCCTTGGTTTGAAAATGAAGCCAGTGGTGTGGGGGAAAGAGCAACTCATATATATGGGTGATTGGGGTGGGATTTTTTTGTCATTTTGCTGCTTGATTTAGAAAAATTGGTTGTGAATCACTAACTTGCACTTTTTCTTTCCAAACTCCACTGGTGAAAGTAAGCCAGACGTCCGAAATTATTTTATTACTGATCTTCTTTTTGATGTTGATTTTTTCATATCATGTGATCCATCTACTCTTCTACATTTCTCCTCTTATGAGTTCTGCTTTTTTTCCTGTCCCAAAGGAATATCTTACCTTCTATTCCCTTATAATGACTAACATTTGATCTTCTTAGTATTTTGATTTGAAAATGCTGAGTAATAAAGACCTCCCAGCTTTTCTTCTATTGTAGTTTCAGTGTGGTTTCTCTATCAATATAATCTCTAGGCAGGCAGTGAATGATATAAATTGGGGTTACAAAAGGAACCCTTAAGAAACAATTGTCAGTCACCCAGTCATAAATGACTACTAGAATTTATGAAGCTTCTGAAGGATGGAGATGCTTGGATGGCACACAGAGGGAAGTTAACAGTGCTGAATTCCAGCAGGAGTGCTTGCAGATGCCCAGGGTAGCTGAGATGTGCCTGGATGGGTCCATGTGGTAGAACTCAGCTCAGCACACAGCAGGCTGTGATGGTGCTGTAGCAGCAGCACACAGGATCCCAGAGTGACCTGTGAGAGCTCTATTGCAGTGTCTGACTGACCCCGAGCCATTTATCCTGCCCACCTCGAGGCTTGGGCAGCTCACACATTTCCAGAGCCATCATGTGCCAATCCAGAGCTCCCTGGACTCTGAAGAAAGGTTGCTTGTGATAGAGGCTTTGGGTGAAGCCTTGTCTAAGCAAAATTATTTAAATGTTTAATTATTTTGTGCAGTGGATATTGTACAAAAGTGGATTAGTGGAATTGTCTTTTTTATTCACATTTTGTTGATGTCAATTTGCTCATTTATAAAGAGGACATAAGAGCTAAAAGCTAATTAGTCTTATAGCTTCAATGTGATAGTTATCTTCCTTGATTTATTTTAAGCTGTATCACAGCAGAAATGGTTTACAGTGGCTTTTCCAGAGCCAGAGACTAGCTGGAATTAAAGCAAGTCGTGACTTAGTCCTGGATTTAATGTCAGCACTGCACTCTTAGTTCAGCCACAGCTCCATGAGTGGTGCTCCCCAGCACAGAGGAGCTCATGTGCCTGTTCTGGTACAGAATCCTGACTTTGTGTTTCTGTTTTCTTCTAGGTTATGTTTCACACTATGTGCAGACTGTCTATACTTACAGAAGATATTTAAAACCAAACAGACTTTCTTGCAAAATTTTGATTCCAGTGGAATCTGTGCTTTAGATTTTTGTCTTGTCAATTAACTCCTGAAGCAATGCCTGTACAAGCTCCACAATGGACGGATTTTCTCTCCTGCCCGATTTGCACACAGACTTTCGACGAAACCATCCGGAAGCCCATCAGCTTGGGGTGTGGCCACACTGTCTGCAAGATGTGCCTCAACAAGCTCCACCGGAAGGCATGTCCCTTTGACCAGACCACTATCAACACAGACATTGAACTCCTTCCTGTGAACTCAGCCTTGCTGCAACTGGTGGGGGCTCAGGTATCTGTGCTTTTTTTGTTGGTTTTTTTCCAATCTGTTTTGGTGTTTTCCTTCTAAAAGAAGGAGGACAAGTCAGGAATAATAAAGAATATTTTGTCTTAACAATGGGAAGAGAAGGCATCTACCTTTTTGTAGGTGTCTCTGAGAAGTAGTAAAGGTGCCTGGAACTATAGTTGAAATCTTTATTTAGCTGGTGACTGTGACATTTGTTACATCGAGTTCTGTAGGCTGTCACCAGAACAGGTTTGTTGTGTTTCCTTCCTCTCCCTTGACTCTTACCTAGCCATGCTGTGCCAAATGGATGAGCTGGATCAGTGAGTTTATTTTGTGGGCAGACATTTCTCTGTGGTAGGTTATGTGCTTTACTGTGTTCACCCTGTGAGACCTGTGGTTGATTGTCCCAAAAACAGGAGGGGAGTGTAAAGGATGTGGGACAGGTCTCTCTGGTAGCAGCCTTTATACAGCTTTATTTGAAACTATACAATGGAAATACAACTTCCTGAGATGGCAGATTGCTCTAAATCCATATTGGTGAGGGGAGGAAGCCTGCTTGAGACTCCCTTTTTTGCTGGAATAGGTACTGGTGAGGTCACTTGAAGTGGTGATACGATGGGGATGAGTGGCACTGGTACTGACAAAAACCCCAAGAAAGGGCAGGGATGTGTGGAAAGCAGGCTCACCCTGTTCAGTTGCAGCACAGACTTAAGCTGGCAGAAGCTCATTGATGTTAGATGTCAGGTAGCTCCCTGTGACCTACACCTTCCAAGGCTTGTGGACAGGATTGTGGTCTTAGGAGAGGAGGGGTAATCCTGTCTAACTTCAGGCTCAAGAGTGAAAATGTAGCTGGGATGCAGTTCCCATCAAGGGGTTCCTGTTTTATTTTGTACTGCTTCAGTGTCTGAGGTAAGTGAAATTAAATGCAGCAGAAATTGCAATGACATCCCTAGATTGCAGGAGAGGAGAGAATTGTGGAAGAGCTGTAAAAGGTATGGAGGAAAGAGAGATGCTCTCACATTGCTTTTTATTAGGTCTTGCAACTTACAGGTCCAAGAGTGCTTTAGCCACTTCTTAGTTTATCAAGTAATGTGGCTAATTGGTTGTTTTTCTTTTGTGATGTATGGCATAGGGGTGATTTCAGAAGCTCAAAATCAAGTGGTGTTTCTGGCTGTGCTGAGTGACTGATCCTGCTCTGCAGGAGGAAGCAGTGACATTGTGCACTCCCATTCCTGGGATGTGCTGCCATCTTTGCAGAGCTTCCAAGCAGTAGGAAATCTATGGGTGATGTCACTTACAAAAGTTGTCATTCTCTTTCTCTCTCATATGTTCTTCCTTTGTCTCTGCAGTTTCTTGAGTATTTCCTGTTGCATCTGAATGTCCACATTTGTGATAAATGTCTTCCTCTTGCATTTTTTGGTTGTTTTGTGTGCATTTGTTAAGCTTTATGAGAAGCTGTATGATAGCTTCAACTTGACCTCTGCCAGAATTTAAATTTTTATAAAAACAAGATTCTCTGGAATGAGATGGAAACCCTGCCTGTTTTGTATAGTACTGAGATTTTTTTTCTGGTTTTACTAGTTAGCCAGCCAGAGTTTTCTTATCCATGTGTGTGAGGTATGAGGAATGGTTTTATAGTATAGAGTTTGACTTCTGAACTTCAGGTTCTGACTTTGCACTAGTGACATTGTTTTGTGTTCCCTTTTTATCTGAAAATTTTGCATGATTAAGTTTCACAGGACCTTGTTTCATCCTGACCTTAAAGCTGCAAATGCCCCCAAAAGATACATTATTCCAGCCCTAGTTCTTTGTCACTCATTTCTGATTGTTTGTTACTCCCAGCATTCTGTTCCCTGTAACCATAACCCTGGATCCTAGCTGGGTATTTATTACTCACAAACGTTCTCCTTAAGAGAAGTTTGAACCTCCTTCCCTGCCAGCTCCTAATTTCAAATGAACATGTGAATGAAATCAGTGTTCAGTATAACTCACTCACCTTTCTCTTCCCTTTCCCATCCTGGCAGCTGTTGTGGGCTACTAGAAAATAAATACAGCTACTTGCCTGTGAAGGACAGGGAAACAGTTGCTAATTTCCAAGGGACTGTCTAAGGCCATTTTTAAAATCTTTTTACCAAAAAAGGCTTGCTTAAGGACAAATTTAGAAAAAAAAAAAAAGGCACTTAAGAGAAACTGGTGATTTTGAACTTCCTCACTAAGAGAGTAGACTCTTGTGCTGTTTCAGCAAAAATGGTCTGTGAGCAGCAATCCAGCTTTCAGAGCATGAGTAGTGTCAGCTTCAGTTCAAACTGATTCTGTTTGGTTTTCCACTTCCAGGTTTCATTTCAGGAGCATGTATGTGTCACCAGTGTCCCTTAATCTCCAACAAACCTCTGTACACCTTAACCCAAGTCAGCAGAGACCTGTAATACTTCATTTGTAAATGCTAAATTTAAAACAAAACAAAACAGGTTTCATTCTGGAAGGAAATACAGTAAAGCCCAACTAAAGCTTTTATCTGTGAGGGGGTAGAACAGTTTGTTCTTTTCCCTTTGGAGTGACTTCTGAGGAATTCACACATTTATACTTGTTAAAGTGCTTTTTTGCTGGAGGTGGAGGAGGAGATCAGGCAGTTTAAACAAATCTATTCTGCTGTGGCTGGCAGCAGTGGCAGGATTCCAGGGCAAGTCACTTTGGCTTTTGCACAAGTACAGCAAGTGAATTAAGCAGGACTCTACTGCTGGGGAAAACATACTGAGTGTCACAGTCACCCAGGAAAGCAGTAATGCATTTCTGTGACAGTGGCATTCTCTCTCTGGACAGATTTTGTCACTCTAACAGTGAAGAGTTGGTTTCTTACTTGAAGTAGGCTCTTTTTCAGTTTTCCTTCTCCCCACCCTTTCTGGTGTGAAACCCATTGCCCTTATAGCCACCCTTGGTGAAAATGAACCATTGGAGATTCAGATTTCTGCCTGCTCCCCTGTAGCATGGTACACATCAAGGCTGTTATAGGGGCTGTTCTGGAAGGCAGTGGTCACAGAATCACAGAATGGCTTGGGAAGGACCTTAAGGGCCATCTCATTCCAGCCCTGTGCCTTCCACTAGACCAGGAAGCCCTGTCCAGCCTGGCCTTAGACACTTGCAGGGATGTGATATCCACAATCTCTCTGGCTGGGTAGTTCAGACCATGTCTAGATAAGTTTTGCTACATAAAATGAGGGGAGGAATGGGATCATAAGGGGAAAAGGAAACTTATTCCTGGGAAAGCTGGATGTGCTGAGTACCTAAGCAGGAGCTGTGAGGGAACAATGGCCTTGGACACAAATCAGCAAGGCATTCATAGGATACCTTGCTTCTTGGACTTCCTGGATAAAGGAATCACTTGAGTTTGTTTCTGTGAGAATAAGGTTTTGGATTTTTAGCTATTCAAGCATCCACATATTACTCACTATTTGTAACTATTTTAAACATTCCCCTCTCTAGTGTTTTGAAGGTACCTAATCATGGAGCTGTCATCTAAGCTCTTCCCTCGTGTTTTTTTAACCCATGACACATCAGCATGCACATTCCAAACAGGTGACACAGAGTGGCAGAAATGCCTGTGGTGCTTTAATTTTGGCATGGTCTCCTACTCGACATGATAAATAAAAATCTGGAACATTGGAACTGTACATGTTTAGAGACTGAGTGATCTTAACTCACAGTCCTGTCAAAAGGGGAAAATTGCAAGTGCAGAGCTATTAGAGACACATTTGATAATTTTTTATTTTAAATTCTGATGAAATGAAGTGCCACAAAAGAGGAATTATCTGTGAAAAGGTTGTCTTTAATGTAAACTTTTGAGGAACTAAAAATGATAGGCTTTGGGTTTTATTTGGTTTCTTTTGGCAGGAAGCAAAACATTCATTTGCAGGGAGGGGAAGTCTTGCTAGAAACAATTTTCAAACCATACAAAAAGGGGTTTGGTCTGTTTAACATGTTCTCATTCTGTGCAATTAGATGTCTAATGGTAATTACTGACAACTCAAGCTGACTTTCTTCATGAAATCACACTAAAATCGATTCAAAATCACTGCTTGGTATGAGAGGATGCTTTAGCATTCTTTTCCTGTCCCCTTCCTTATGCTGTCATAACCTGTCTCTTCCCACAGGCACAAGCCATGCTGATGGGTAACATTCCACTGCCAGGATACTTGCAGTCACTGCCAAAGCAGATAACATGCAGAACCATCACAGATTTAAAGCAATTAGACATCTGAGATCATTTTTCCTGTCTTGCTCTCATCCCCTTTGGGAGGTGTTGATTACATGATGGGAATATATTTACAGTGGAAACTGTGAATAGAGTGTGATGTCTGAGAGAACAGAGTAAGGAGTGAGGGTGAGAATAATGAGCTCACTCTGTGAGGCATCTATTCTGAGCCTGAGAGGCATTGTAACAGCAGTGACCATAGGGTCATGCATGCTTTTAAAAGGATATTTTGGGAAGGGGAACTGAAAATGCTTTCGGTTTGAATTATTTCTCATTTGTCCATCAGCAATTATATGATGGAGCCAAAGTCAAAATTCGCATTTCCTGTCACTTTTATGTGTTCTATCTTTATGATTTTTCTCTTGGCAGATTCTATTTTTACATTCATTCTAACCCTAAAATGTTAAAATAAGTCTTGGAAGTGCATATAATAGAACCAGCAAAAGCAAAATTGCTTTTAAATTTTATTGTGAGGTTCACTGCATGAGTGAAGTGTGTGTGCATGAGAATAAATTCTCTTCTCCTGAAAACCACAGAAAAAACATGTTGTTTTACTCTTCAGTACTACATTTACTCCAGCTTCAGATCCAAGTTTAATCTCTTTTGGGCTCATTTTGCAAACAGTACAGTTGTACAAAACATTTAGATTTTTACGTTGAGGCTTCCCTTCAAAAGAGCAGGAATGGGACCAACATGCAGATAGTGCTTGAATAGCTTGATTAGCTCTTGAAGTTTTACTCTGCCAGCTTTTCCATGGGGGAGGGGGAAGCTTTCTGTTAGTTGCTAGACAGTCCTTGTGTCTCACTGGTGGAGTTGTGCTGTGTCTGGCATTCCAAACCACTGCTTTTAATGTGTGCTAAACCCACTTCAATTCAGGGTCCAAATCCAGGGCTGGCCGTGGCTTCCTGTCCCACGTCTGTTCCGAGCCCCCTTTGTGTGTGTTTGGGGTTGTCAGCGGTGCAGGATGGAATGTTTGTGGGGGCAAGTGGGAATGGGTACAAAATTCAGGACTGCAGTAGATGGGGCAGAGGTGGTGCAGGATGCAATGCTTGTAGGGACAAGTGGGAATGGGTACAAAATTCAGGACTGCAGTAGATGGGGCAGAGGTGGTGCAGGGTCTGGACACGTATGCTTGAGATGTGGCATTTGCTCAGTCAGCCAGTTCTGCTGTGGGATTTCCCTGGCAGGAGCAGACTGCTAAAATGGCAGTGCCTTTGAAAAGGAGCTATGGAATATTCTGTTAAGGTGCAGGCAAATATTGCAGGAGTTAATAATTGTTTCCGAAATCCTAAGAAACCGCTCCAGGTAAGGCTGTTGTGACAGTTTACAGCTGACCACTCTAACACGCAGAGTTGCAAAATCCCATTTTGCTGAAAAAGTTCTTGCTTATAGACACAAAAGCTCCTCAAACCCAAAATCCAAAATACCCCAAACAAATGCTGGCCCAAAATTGAAACCAAAACCCCACAGAACATCACGAGATAACTTCCATCAGTGAGAAGTATCAAGGCTGGCCTTGTTGTCTCAATGTGATTGAACTCGGGGATTTTCTCTTTAGTAGGAATGAAAGCCTAGACCAGACACAGCCTCTATCTGGTTTGTTATCTTGGGATGATACAATGTTTATTGTGGCTGATGTGTTGCATTCTGAGACTTTTCTTTGTTACCTGCTGGAAAAGCAAGATAGTAACTTTTTATTTTGCTCTATGTGTCAAATGAGACATTTAGCACGGAATTTAGCATGGTGAGACTGTTGTGTGATCAAATTGCTGAAGCATTGCTTTCTATTAAAACTGATAGGAAGGCTGCTCACATTGGTGATGGCAACCATATAAGAGCATGTATATAAATTTTATCTATATTTTCTGCTTTTATTTGGTGCTGCCATCATAATGCTGCTCTTGCCATGACTGGCTTACACATGAAGGTAAGCAGGTTTGTATCTGTATTTAACCAAAGCATTAAAGGCTTTTGCTTTTAGATTGAAGGCCTGGGTTGGTCCCTGTAAGCAGCTATGTGGGATTAGCCTGCTGTTATTGTCACTGGAGTGGGGATTGACTTGGAAATAGAAGTCTGAGATCTATTTGTACTTTGACAGCAAAATACAAAAAGTGTTGTGTTTAGTCTTCTGAGGGATTCCAGTTCTCTGTACTGTCATATTGGGTGGACTGCTGAACAGTGATGTTGAAAAGTGTTAGTACAGTGCTGTACTGCACCCTCAAATTTGATAAAAGCTTTAAGAATTTACCAAGAGGAAAGTAGAAACAAAATGATAACTTAGAGGGAGGTGGTGGTGCAAATCCTTTGGTGAACAGAAGAAGAAATAAATGTCACCTGACAAAAAACCAGCACAAAACCTCAAGAATGTAATTGGCCTCTGTCATCAGATAAGTACTCACAGGGTGTGTTCATATGCACTGCACAGGATAACATGGTCATGCTGCCTGTAACTGGGTCTACTCAGAATATGTTCCAAGGCTGTCTTAGTGTCTTTGCTGCTAAGTCTTTCTTCCACTAATCTTAAGTAGCTGCAGTCTCTTATCCCTGGATGATTTTAGAGCTGTGAGACTGTAGATATAAATTTGTGCTTACTGACAGACCAGGGTTCTCCTCAGTTTTTTTGCCCCACCTGAGTTTTTTGGCCAGTCAGCTTTGGGGATGTTTCAATGTGTTCAATTTTAACCAAGATTTTATGGTTATAGGAAGTGCCATGTTAAGCCTTCTACTTCTAGTTCCTTTCAGCCACTAAATAAAAGAAGTCTGTTAAATGTAAATTCTATCTTTTTGTTTTCTTTTTCGCTGGAGATTTTTATGCTTATTTGTTCAGTACATAAGCTGAAAAAAATGCTCAGTAATACAGAAAAATCACAGAAGGAGAACAAAACAGGAAATGTGCTGTAGTAATAAGAGTTTCTAAGCATGGTTGCCACTTATTTATGCATATTCATGGTGGATGTACATGTCATCTCTCTCCAGGTTCCTGAGCAGCAGCCGATTACTTTATGCAGTGGGGCTGAAGATACCAAGCATTATGAGGAGGGCAAGAAATGTGTGGAAGAATTGGCATTGTACCTCAAACCACTCAGCAGTGCAAGAGGTAGTTCCTGCATTGCTTCCTTGGAAAACAAAACCAAAAAAGATGCCAGACAAACTACCCAAATTATTAGTTAGTATGTTTGAAAAATTGGTATAAATCTAGTTTAGAAACAAATTGAAACACATCTCTTTAACATTCAGGTTATGTTTTCATGGAGGGGAGGGGGATTGAAAGGTGTCAAAAATAATTCAGAGAAAAGGCTGAGGTGTTTGACTGTGTTGTAGTGAGTTGAGACAAACTTTGATTTGATCTTTGCAGAGCAAGTAAAAATAAATAATTTTGCCCTTTTTTCAGTTCTGCTTTGTGATAACTGTAGTGATGCAGCTGTTCTGTAGAGGATGAATAAACTGATATGAGAAAGTTATTGCCTATAAGATAGATAAGGAAAATTATAAGCAATACTTGGTCATATACAAGAGCTGGGTCAATCTGGGTAATTCTAAGTTAGCAAACCTGCACTGTGTTGAAGAGTATGGATTTTATGTATATTACATGTGCTGCATTTGGACAGTCTGTCAGCCCAAGCAGTGGAGTTGAGCATCATGGGCATTAGGGTATAATTAATGATTTTTTTTGAGAAGCTGAGTCTTTTGCAAGCAGTGCAGTGTGACAGCAGTATCACTCTGGGAGCTGGTGGCCCAGTGAACAAGCTCTGGCTGTAGAGCCAGCTCAGCATTGCAGCTGCAGCTGCAGTGAGTCACTTGTTCCTTCAGCCTGAATTAGGTGGCTCTGGGCTTGTTTGTGCTGCAGAGTTTTGGCACATGGTTAAACATCACCCAAGCAGTTCAGGACTCATTTAAGCTCTAAACCAGAGCAGTGGAGGTACCACATGTAGGCAAGAAACTAAATGTGTTGTGAAAACAAATGTCCAAGTGATCCCTAAAGTCCATGAATAAGGGATGAACTGGGAATTGGTATGGGAAGGTGTGGGACAAACTACCAACATGGGGAAAGGATTCACTGGAGGTTCCATCTTCTTAAAAAGCCAGATGAGTCAATCACAAGATTAAACCTATGGGGAAGCTGACTGCCAGAAAACTGCTTTTATTGCCAAATGGAACAAATTAAATGAACTTCTGATATGCCTTGACTGGTATTCCCTTTGACAGAATGGACACCAGGAGTGCTAGGTTTGCACTTGTCCAGTACAGTCACTGAAGACTGGCACAACGAGAGGACTGAGGTATTTTATCATTCTGTCTCATTTTCTTTTGAAGGTGTGGGTCTGAACAGTACTACCCAGAGTGTGCTGAGTCGCCCCATGCAGAGGAAGCTTGTGACTTTAGTGCATTGCCAGCTGGTGGAGGAGGAAGGGCGCATCAGAGCCATGCGTGCAGCGCGGTCACTGGGTGAAAGAACAGTCACAGAGCTCATTCTCCAGCATCAGAACCCTCAGCAGCTCTCCTCCAACCTCTGGGCTGCTGTGAGAGCCAGGGGCTGCCAGTTCCTTGGGCCAGGTAGGTGGCATTGCTGCATCACTGCTGTGCTGGAAGTAATTTAGAATTGAGCTGTTGATAAATGGCTGTCCAATTGCCCAAGTGATTTTATTAAGCAGCAGCCTAATTTCTTAATAGTAGTCTTCAGGATTAATTATGTATCTGTTGGGCTGCTGCTGTTGGGTTTTCTTGTATTTTTAATGCTTTTTCAAGTCTTCTGTAAAATTCAGAATAGGTGTCCTATTCTTGTCATAAGATAAATGACCAGTTGCTTCTCACTTGCTGTTCCTAAAAGATCTTTCTAGAAAAAAATAATGTTACTGGAAGTGACTGGCATGGCTTCTTTTCCTTCTCTAGGGCAATAAACATCCAAAACAGTAGTGGGGATACATTTGTTACAGTTACGTGTACACACTTTTAAGAAATTGTTTATTTATAAATTAAATTCATTTGCTTGAAATACTAGAAAGAAATCAATGTTGCTTAAAAAAAATGAAGTCTCATTATTGAAAATACAGACTTCACCCATTGAGTCTTGAAATATGAAGCCACTTTCTTAAAGAAAAAATAGTGAAGCTTTTCCTGACTGAAACAGGAGACTAATTTTGAGATACTGACGTTCATACCACTTCAGGGAAGAGAGAAGTTGGTTATGTAGCAAAATAGCTGTGCTGCAGCCTTGTTGGTTGGTGTGGGCACTCTTTTTTTTTTTTTC
>VYXF01012562.1:22705-45202 GCA_013397295.1 Polioptila caerulea
ACCTGCATGAAAATGAACCTTGCTCTTAGCCTGTCAGCTTTTCCTTCTGGGATAAGTGTGGGATGCAGGCAATATACTTTGAAAACTCCTATTAATGATCGAGAGGTGTACAGACAGGAATCTTGTTATCAGATGATACCCAAAATAGATGTTGTAGTGGTAGTAGTAGTAATATTAATATAATATGTAATGATAAATCATCATAATGAAAATGAATATTAAAGGTAAAAGGTCCTGTTTTCCAAAGTCACAGTCTGAGAATCTGGAAGGGTTCCTTCTCTCTTTTCCCTCCCTTCTTGCTCAACTCCGTTTTTCCTCTGTGGATTTGTGTGTCTGTTGGTGGGAGTTTTTAGCTGTTATCCCAATTGTAGGTGAAAAAGAGACTGCAAAAATTTTCCTTGGGCTCCTCTCATCCTTTATCTCTTTTTGCATTTCCCCTGACTCTCAGCAATGCAAGAGGAGGCTCTAAAGCTGGTTCTGCTGGCTTTGGAAGATGGATCTGCTCTGTCACGGAAGGTCTTGGTTCTCTTTGTGGTGCAGAGACTGGAGCCGCGCTTCCCTCAGGCTTCCAAAACTAGCATTGGGCATGTTGTCCAGCTCCTTTACAGAGCCTCGTGCTTCAAGGTATGAAGATTCTGCCCAGAGGTTTCATAATGCTTAGAAAACGTTCGGTTTTCAGTTTTCGTTATCCTGTAACATTAAATGTACCTAAAAATATGTGTAGTTACAGAAAGTATTGCTCATTAAGTAGCACATGAATTTAGAGAGTTGTTTGTCATTCAGCTGTGATGGCAGAGTAGGGTGAAACAGTGACTTGGGGTTGTAAAGTTAGGTTTTGCCTCTGTCCAGTTTCAAAACCTGGATGTAAGGCAGCATACTTATCTTCTTAGAAGTGACTTAAAGCCAAAAAAATCCCTAATTCTGTTAATTCAGTTGTGGTGTGGTTAAAGTCAAAGGAATAGGAGGCTTTTGGGTGTCAGCTCTATGAAGAAAAACTGCTTAATGTACTTAACAGTATTTAATATTTATTACTTGATGCTCAACTTAAATGTCATTCACTCTTGCTAAATGAGTAGAAAAATGCTTTGGTTTTGCAAATTGTACCCTCAAACAAAATTCTGCAATGCAACCAAAATACCTTGTTTGAAGGTGTGGATGCTGTAAAGTCATTTAGGAAGTGTGGCACTTTGACCAGTGTGTGAGTCAGAGTCTGAGTAAACAGTGTTTTGTATTCATTCTGTAGTGGTTGCACTCTCTGAGGTGTGTGTTACTGTAGTAGGAACTGGTGTTCACTGAGGTGTCATCGTTGATTTTCGTGTGGGAGAAGGACTCAGTTACTGACCGAAGACATCACTTGCCTCGGACTTCACATAATCTTGGGCTTATCCTGCTTAATTGTATTTGGCTCCTTTCTCCTTCCTAGGTGACCAAGCGAGATGAGGACTCCTCCCTGATGCAGCTGAAGGAGGAATTCCGGACTTACGAAGCCCTGAGGAGGGAACACGATTCCCAGATAGTTCAGATCGCCATGGAGGCCGGTTTGCGCATTGCCCCAGACCAGTGGTCCTCGCTCCTATATGGAGACCAGTCTCACAAATCCCACATGCAGAGTATCATTGACAAGGTAAAGCCACCTGAAATCAGCCCAGTCCGTCTTGTTTGCAACTGTGGTGATTTAAATGTTTGTAACATTGGACTTAGAAACTGTGCCCACATGGACTTGCCCATTAATCATTTGTCCTGTTAGTTCAAAACCTGTTATGTCAAAATAATTGGAATATATATTTGTAACCTAATGAATCTTGCTCCCTCTGCCATCCTGACATTTTTACTACTTTACTGCTTTCTGCAGATGGAAACCCACAAAGTTTAGCTAAATAACTGGGGGATGGCCTTTATGAACAGCTGATAAGTGCCAATGTAGTGACTGAGGCTAATGGTCCAGGATTCCAGGCAGGAAGTTAGTGCATAAGTTGGAAAAAAAATGAGTCCCTGTGTCTGAAGTGAGACAGAGAGGTGAAAGCACATTTTGTAAATAAAATACCTAAACTCTTGAAATGCCCAGGTCTCTTTGTGTTCAGAAGCAACATGGGATAAATGGGCTTTTAGATGAGGGAATGCTTTTGTAAGTGCCTAAATTAGATGGGAAGAACTGGACCTTGTTGAATGGTCATGAAAGCTGTGAAGCAGCTGCTTTGGCTGCTGTGCAAGAGGATTCACTTCAAGATAGCTTCTGCTATTTTTGCCTTTGCCCACCTTTTGAAGTGGCAAACATCTTCTGAAGGATTTAGGTAGAATTAACAGTTTTAAATACTGGAATTGTGTGCTGTTAGGAAATGCAACATTGCTAGCTATCTTTTCCTTCAACTATCTTGTTCTTTATTTTGTGCTTGCTGTACTCAGTTTAAAGCAAGGGGCAAACCTCTTGGTTTGGGGATTGGATATATTATATATTATATATTCTCCAGAAATCTAAATTAAATGGGTTTTAATAGGGCACCTTTTTTTTCTTTGGTGGCAGCACAAAAGAAATGGGTTTTATTGCTAGAAATAATACCAGCCTTTATTTTGTCTATTTAGAAGTGTAATTTAATGCAATGTCAAAGAACTGTGCATTTTTAACAGAAAGGGTTCACTGGAATGGGCTTCTGTGAAAGATATTTATCTCCAGTTTTGGAAAACAGTTCTTGTGAGCCTGTGGAGCAGCCTTCAGAAACCATGAGGATTGCTATGCCTGTAGAAAGTTAATTATGATAATTTTTTTAAGTTGCAGACCCCAGCCTCGTTTGCACAGAGTGTTCAGGAATTAACTATTGCTCTTCAGAGGACTGGAGATCCAGCTAACTTGAATCGTCTTAGACCTCACCTAGAGCTCCTAGCAAATATTGATCCCAGTCCAGGTAAATCTGGATGTTTTTATGTAAACCTTCAAGTTAAGCAAGATGAGCTTAACACTGTTCCAAGATTGAAACTGATCATCAAGTGTAAGGAAACATCTTTACTCATCAACTTCAGACTTTTGGATTCCAAAGTAGAATTTTGATAGATTGAGTAGAGAGAAGCTGGGCAAAAGTCAGTCTAGGCAAGAGTGATTTGTTACCATACAGAATTTAGTATTTCTCTTGTTCATGTGTAATTCTGCAAAACTAGGAAAGAGTCTGGGAGGTGGAAGATAGCTGGAAAGAATTTAACTGGGAAATAAAACCTAAGCTGTTGATGGAGGAGAGAAAGATAGAAATCATTGAAAAAGTCAGCAGTGTTGTAAGGATGGACCACCTGAGGGAGAAGGGAAGGGACAAAACAAAGTCCTATGGCTGAAGTTTTATTTTATACCTGCTAAAATTTGTAAAATCAGTGATATATATCAAAATATAAAAAGATATAAACTGCAACTTCGACTGATGAAAAATTGTACTTCATTTTTGTTCAGACAAACAGAAGTTAAACTTCCTTTCCAATGAGGGCCAGTTGTACTTCACAGCTAAAGGACATGCAGTGCTTTCTTCCTAAATCTTTCATGCTGGAACAAGCTGGGGACAAACCTGTATACTGCAAATCTGTTGGCAAAAAACTGATAGGGAAGGTGGCATCACTAATAGCCTCCCTTGATTTCAGTAGTCTGATCTTGTTTTTTTCTGTACTGTTGAGCTGCCTAAAGAACAGCAGGGAAGCACCTTGAAGTGCTTCTGGAAGAATTTAGTCCCTGTGAGTGAAATGTAATGCAGTTAATTCTGCTAAAGATCTTGAAAGGCTCTTTGAGGTACTGTGCTTTGCAGCAGAGTGTGCAGGCACACAGTGGGAGTGTCAGCTGCTGGAACTAATTCAAAAACCTAGAGAAGTAAATTGGCTAAAAAGAAAAGGTGCTCCTATAGAATGGAGACTGTACAATTTATTCAGTGTTTTAGATGGTGATCTGATTCATAGATTTGCCTTGTGATGTTTTTTCCACATGAGAGGCATTAATTTCTGTTGCTGTTCCACATCTATGCCTGTGTAATCAGGCTAGTGATGACTGTATTCATATGGAATGATTTTACCTCCTAGAGTCTGAATGCAAAGAGGGATTTTGAACCTGATGTTTTTCTTAATGAGAAGAGTTTGTACAGTGCCTTTGCTCTGGAGTTCTTGTCAGATGTGAAAGTTCTTGTAAAGGGAGAGAATTGAACATGCTAATAATGGTCTTACTGGGTCATTCAGTGTTTTGTGCAGTTCAGTCTTATGCCTATAGATACCTCTGTTCTGTAAGAGCTAAATGTCCCAGAATTAAGGTGCTGAATGCTTTTTATCTACTGATGAAATGTTTCTCATGAACTTGGCTAGTCAACTTTTGTGATACTGATGTGAGGTTTTGTTACCTGGTTTTGGAAAATCCTTCTGATTTTTCTTTTTATATTTGGTGTTTGTTGTCCATGCAACAGATGCTCCACCTCCAACATGGGAACAACTGGAAAATGGACTCGTTGCTGTGAGGACTGTGGTTCATGGCTTAGTTGATTATATCCAGAATCACAGCAAAAAAGGAACAGATCAACAACAGGTAAAAGCTAAATCATTTGGGAAATATGTACCCCTAAGTTTTATTGGCTGTATCCCATAGTAGAGGTTTACTAATGTCATCTGGAAAGATCTGGTTTGACAAAGAGCTATTTGAAAACATCACTACGAGTCATATTTATCAAAAAAGAAACAAGAAAGGAAAAAGTGTGAAACAGCACATATTTATCTCCAAAACCTGTTGGATTGATTTGCACAGCTCACTAGGATGGAAAAACAGTCTGATCCAGCTGCAGGCTTAGTGAAATGAATAACAACCTTCCTGAGTAGAGGGTGGGGAAGGGACACTGGGTGCTGCTGTAATTTGTGGGAATTTTCTTGGTTTTGTTATAATGTGGCATATTTCAGCCAGCTGGCTCTCTGTTATTGGAATCATCCTTATACCTGTTCTTAATGGTCTGTCAAAGCTTGAAGATTTAACAACAGTTCATTTGAAGGTACAATCCAAGTTCCTGAAACATTTTTTTTTTTTGTTTCAGCAATGGTGATACAATTGTATATTAACCTTTCTCATAGTTACCTTATCACACATTCCTTTGATGTCATTTTATTGTGTAGCTCAGTTGATATAAAGGCTGCTGAAATACAGAGCTGCATGTCCCAGTCCTACTCCTCTTGGAGAGCTGGTTTGGGGAGCTCAACTAGTAAAGAGATTCTCTCTGCCAAAAAAAAAAAATGGCAAAACTAAAGCGAGTTTTTTCTGCTGTTCCACCTTTTTGCATTACTTGGGATGGATAATGAGCACTGTCACCAGCAAAAGGAAAAACAGTAGAAATGCATAGGTGGGAATCTGGGAGGGGAAAACCACAAGAGTTTTTTTTGTGGAGAGCCTGTGGTACATGTTGTGCTGCTTGGAAGGGAGCCCAGAGCCTCCTGAGTAGGAAACAGATGAGCTCTGGGTAAACTTGTGCTACCTGGCAGCAGTGGCCAATAAAAGGCTGTGGGGCTTTTGTTCACTCTGCCTGGATCTTCTCAGGAGATGGCCAAAAAACCAAACAAGAACAAACAACCCCCCTCCCCCCCAAAAAACAAAGCCAAAACCAAACAAAAAATATGCACAAAACAACCCCAACAGTTTGCAGGTGACTTCTTACAGATATTCACCTTTCAGCTTCTCAGAAAGCACATTGACTTTTACAGACCTTTCCCTTGGTGGGAACTATTGACAGGGTATATCTGATTTTTGGTTATTTTTTCATCCTGTATCAGTTTTTCCACTTAACTGTGTCCTAAAATGTACAGCTGTGTTCCAGTCAAGCTCTCCAGCAAGGAGTTTGAATAAAAATGCTGTAGAAAACTGAGAGTGTCAAAACACATACTCTTAAATCTGTTGGCTGTGTTGAAGGACCAAACTCAAGTACTTCAGGCATTTATTTCATATCAGGGATTCCAGAAACACTTCAGTTTGAGGAATGATCAGCAGTCAAACATCAGACCCTGGATAAGATGATACCTTCAGCTTGGTTAAGTGCTCTTTGACATTCAGGTATCTCACCTGGTTTCTTTACCCTTGTCAGCCCCCTCAGCACAGCAAGTACAAGACATACATGTGCCGAGACATGAAGCAGAGAGGAGGATGTCCCAGGGGGGCCAGCTGCACCTTTGCACACTCACAGGAGGAGCTGGAAAAGTAAGTGTACCTCTGCTGGTAGAAAGCAGTCTGATCTTTGTTTCATCTTGTCTATAAGAGTTATTTCTCATATCTAGGAGTGAGGGGGAAAGGAGGGATCACCTGGCTGTTAAACTAGTAAGATGTAATGTGATAAACTTGTAACAGTCATCTCTTGGGTTTTGGAGCTTTGCTTGTTCTTCCATACAGCAGGATATTTGCTTTGTTCATCAATAATGCAGCTCTGAAGGTTTGATGTTACACAAGTGTTGTCCAAAGTTTTTGGAGGTGGGCTGTTTTCCCTGTTGCTTAAGTGTGACTAAACAGAATTCAATTGACAATATATAATTGACAGTATTCACAGTGGCTGTTTTTTGGGAGTGCTTCTCATCTTCCCTTTTTATTCAGGTAGGTTACTGCCAGTTACCCAAATGTAAGGAGTGTGTTGCTGGTTCTCCAAAAAGCTAAACATAAACTTCCCAAGATTTTTTCCTGCAACAATTCTTTGTGCAATCTGTCAATAAGTTTCATGCAGGTATCTTCAATTGGTTACATCTATTGTTGTAGAGTTAAAAAATTATGGTCATATGAAGTCTGCAGTCTAGACCTGTTACAGATTCAGGAGAGTTAAGAGCAAGATGCTGTTGTTTTGCAGGTTGTTTTAATTTTTTATAAGTAAAATGGATAATTTGGGAGCTAAAAGAAGTACAGTATATTTTATGTAGTTTATTAGCTTGTTACTTCCTTTTTGGGCTAAAATAATTCAAAGAAAAGGTGCTTTGAAGGAATTGGCATGCAGTGTTTCTTTTTCCTTTCTTCATCTGAAACTGAAATCATTCATGTCAGTTCATGGGCTGTAAAGCCAGCATGCAGTGCACAGACAAAACACAAAGAAGAGAAGAGCACATGATGTTAGAGTGACAAAGACAGTTTTCATATGAACAAGGAAAAGGACTTCAATACTTGTGTGCTGCAGAAACACGTGAAGAGGTTTTTGCTTTCTGTCATCTTGCTAATGAAGTGGAGATTGGTAGTGCTGCTTTGGGATGGTTTTGTGAGCCTGTGTTGGGTGTGAGTCAGTGCACCTCTGAGCCAGTTGTGTGTACCAAGGCTTGTTTGTGAGCTTTGCAGCAGGGCAGAGGCCACTTGTAGCCAAATTGACTTGCATGCCTTGGTATTAATGTTGTCCTGGGCTGAAGAGAATGTTTGTTTAGTTTGGGATTTCAACAGTTTCTGTGGGTGGTTGGGGAACTTGGAGTTCTGATTGTTCCTTGTACCTTTGCTTAATTCTTTTAAGTAGCTGTTGTGTTAGTGCTCCTCCTTTTTAGAAATGCTCAGTGTGAGTAATATGCATTGCTGTTGCTGTTTGACTCCTGTATCTCTCTGAACAGCTTGAAGTTTGGAGGAAGGTTATGGGGAAAGGTGTGGCAATGCTTTAGACTGCATATTATAGTGCTTAAACAGCAGCTCATTCCCCTCTTGACAAGGGACAAAGACCCTGTGTGCATGGGCAAACAGTGAACTTTTTAAAATTAATCTATGTCCTGCATATCTGGAGAGTGCAAAAACATCTGAAAAACACAACAACCCCTTTTTACCTCTGTTGTGTTGCTGTTAATGCATGTGGGCAACTACAAAGATTATCTAAAGATTGAGTAATAAATGCCACCTTTTTCTGCAGTGATTTGTGTACCTTCCTAGTCTGGATTCCCATCTCACTCTGTTATTTATGATATGACAGTGTTGGCTTCAGCCCTGCTGAAGAAATAGCCTCTTGTTCAGTGAGAACACTCAGGGCTGCAAATGTGTTCTCACACTTGTGTTCTGGGGTCTGAACTTGTGGCAGGGTACTTAGTGGAGGACCTTCAACTCTGGAATTTGTTCTCCAAAACCATTGGCCTACTGGTTTCTCTGGAACTTTGGTTAAAATGCCTGTGTTTGTTCAGGCTTTAGTCAGAAGCAGTTAGATTTTTGGAATGGCTGCATGTTCATAGAGTTTTTACTTCTGCAATCACTTTATCAAACAACAGAAATGTTGTAAGCTGTATATTGATATAGTAACATAAATTTTAAACTGTGCTTGAAAATATATCACATGGTAGTAAATACTTGGCTTATTGTTGGGCAAATAGAGCAAAAGGGTAAAACTTCATATTTTTTCACTTAAGTTTTCTGCTATTAGTTTCTTCTCTGAATAAAACAGGCTTGAACAGTCTGTGGTTCTTATTCTGAAGCTTGTATTACTGTATCTTATGTGATGCTTGGTTTTGGTTTTCTTCTCTTGAGATGCATGTGTGTGAAGAAAGTAGGATTTGTAAATTCGCTGTGTGAAGTTTACATGTGAATTCTTGATGTACTTGTCATTAAAAGGCCATCCTTGTTCTGATTGAAACTGCTGTTAATAGATCAGCTATCAGGGAAGTTGTGTTCTAAGAGGTATTCTCATGAGCCTCTTGGGGAGCTTGAATAAAAGACAGCTTTCAGTAAAATCCATGTTTGAAAAACCTTGAAAATATAGCTGCCTTTCCTTTTTTTATTTTCAATTTTTGATCTGTGGCTTCTCTTTTTGAAGATTCCGTAAAATGAACAAGCGTCTGGTTCCCAGAAGACCCCTTAGTGCCTCCCTGGGCCAGCTGAACGAGGTGGGCCTGCCTTCAGGAGCTATCCTCTCAGAGGAAGGGGGAGTGGACTTGCCCAACAGGAAAACTCCTGCTCTGCCAAATGGAATTGTGTCAACAGGCAGCACAGTGACGCAACTCATTTCTCGAGGGACTGACTCTGGTTATGACACTGCCCTGAAGCCGGGGAAGATGGACCATCTGAGCAGCAGTGCCCCTGGATCCCCTCCTGACTTGTACGGCTCTTCCTACCTGTTGTTCCATTTGTTGTGTGTGTAAATATGGAGTAGAAACAAAGTCAATTAGTTCTATAAAAATGAAACAGAGCTGGGGTTGTGGTTGTTCTTGTGTTTGGTTGGGGGGTTTTTTGTGGTTATGTAGTAGAGTAGAAAGCTAAAGCTAAAACTCTAAGCTGCCTTAGTTCCCTGTTTGCTTCTATTTTAATTGGAGAAGGTGGTAGAAGCCTTCAGAAGGGGGAGTGGAGACAGATAACTGTGTTAGAGTACAGTGTGCTACACCAGGCCTTAATGAGCAGTGCCATCTTTCCACTTCTTTAGGCTGGAATCTGTTCCCAAGAGCTCTATCTCTGCCTTGCCAGTGAACCCTCATCCTGTGCCTGCTCGGGTGCCAGCAGACCTGCCCTCAGTGTCTGTCACCAAGCAGTTGCAGATGGTACCACGAGGGTCTCAGCTGTACAATGCACAACAAGCTGATATGTTTTATCAAGACCCCAGAGGGGCTGCCCCATCGTTTGAGCCAGCTCCCTACCAACAAGGTAAGATTGACACTAAGCTCTTTCATCCTCATGCTGATTTTAGGCTTTCTTCCTGCTCTGCTTTTTAAGCCCTTTAATTGAAGTTTTCTTGCAAATGACATGGACAAAAAACACTAATATGGTGATGTCATAATAAAATGGAAATTGGTGGGATTTTATGCCTTGGCTGAGGAATTCAATGCAAGTGAAAACAGTGCTTGTATCTGTCCAAGTGTTGCAAGTCCTTCTGTCTTCAGTTCTTCCTAACTGGGCTGGATGAGGCATCCATGTGGTAAATATTAATGCACTTTGACTCAGGGAAAATGGAAATAAAGTGCATGGAATGACTAGAGGTAAATGAAAATAGAGAAGGGTGTTCACAAAAAAAGAAAACATTGTAAAAAAGGAACTAAGAGGGAAAACTAACAATAAAGAGAGCATGTGGAGGAAGATAATATTGAAGTGGGTTAGAAAGAGAAGATATGGCTAGCTATATGAAGGCAAAGAATGATTCTTAGGCAATGTGAAGTTACAGAGAGAAATGAGATAAAGTGAAGTTAATATGAAAGAAAAATAAGCAGTGGAAGACCAGAGGAAGTTAAAAGCAGAAAAAGCTCTAGAAAGGAAAGGCAAAATGGGGGAAACCATTTCTGAGAAAGTTGCAGAATGTTTTGAAAAAAAAAAAAACTACTTACATTTGTTCATTATGTGCCAGTGAACATCTGAATTGTCCACAAAATTTGATGTCGTCCACATATTCATGCTTATTTTAAAATTACCCAGAGATCCTGGATAGAAAATCATCAGGAAACCAGGCAATGTGATATTAAAAGTCATTGGTGATAGAGAGTTCTGAAATGTCTTTTTCCTGTTAAAGACATAGAACAAATCTCTAGATAACTTTAAATCCTAATAATCCAAGTTCCTTTACCCAGCCAGTGGCTTTGATATGTTGAGATAAATTGAATTTACAAATTGCATGGATGAAGATATACAGACTAATCTTCAGTTTACTTTTTAGGTCTTACCTAAAAAATATTAGTAGCAATCTGCAGAACATTCTGGGGATTTATTTCTCTTTGGTGTGCTGGCAGGACTTGTGGGGCCATCTGTCATGGGTTCAGTCTCACCTGCTCTTCATCAAATGTACTGTGTCACTTGAGCTTTGGATCAACTGCGGGGTTTTCTGTGATCAGTTTTTGTGGGGAGCTGTGATAACCACTTTGTGTATTGTGTGTTCCCTCCCCCTGCCTTGCTCCAGGAGTGTACTACCCCACTCAGTCCATGTCTCGCTTCGTCCGGCCTCCTCCGTCCGCCGAGCCGGGCGCGCCGTACCTGGAGCACTACGGGCCGTACCTGCCGGAGCGCGTGGTGAGCCCGCAGTACCCGCAGGGCTACCCGGCCCTGGCACAGCCCGTGTACCCCTCGCACTACGACGGCCGCCGCGTGTACCCGCCCGTGCAGCCCTACCAGCGCGAGGACGTGGTGCGGGCCAGCCCGGTGCCCATCGACATCCCGCAGGCCGCCGTGCCCCTCTACGTGCCCGAGGCCAGAGACAGATACCAGCAGACAGAGGCTTACTGCCCCGTGGCTCCGCACCTCGGCCAGATCAGACCCTCGTGCCACAGGGTATGGGCTCTGCGCTGTGTTCCTGGAGGTGTTTGGAGAGAGAAACTGTGAACTGCTTGAGGAATTGAATATTTGTGTACTAAGGGAGTGGTCCTTGCAAAAGTCTGAGCTTTAGGAAATGGTTAAAAAACGGGAAGGTAGTTTAGTTACTGGTCAGCTCTGCAGTTGTGATGGTGTTAATATGTAAAAGTAGGCTTCTTTAGCACTCTTAGTAGAAAAGCGTTGTAATGCTCTTTGGAAATCTCAAGTCTCTCACTTCTCTGGCAAAGATTAGGCTGGAGAGGGCTACTCCAGTGCAGAGTAAATAACAGAGTGTGGAAATGGTCACGTGTGCATTCCTGTACTGCCCATCTGGGACTGACCAACTCTGTACCTAAATAATAAACATTAAGCATACCTACCTGGATAAAAGAATCAAAAATTCTGCTCTTCTGAATTATTTCTTGTTAGCTAACTGGAGAGTCTTCCTATTGTAAGTTTACAAATTTGTTTTGATAACTCACCAGCTGGAGTTGAGTTCTGTAGAATAGTTGGACTTAGGTCATTCAGATTAAAGGCTCTGAATCCTATGGCTGAGTACAAGAAGTGTTTTTAACCTAACTTAGAGATTTATCAGTTTGCGTGGGCCATGTTTGTGTTTTATTCTCTTGCAAAGTGGATAATAAATGTGACTAGTGACCTGTAGAGTTCTATCAATTTACCCTCTATGACTGTAATGGGAACTTGCCATGCTGAACATGTCCCAGAGGGAACTTTGCTGAGTTGTAACACGTTGCCTGTTTGTGGAGTGTCTACACTCTGGCCAGTGTAGGAACATGTATGTCCTGTTTGAAAGTTAACAGGTAGACTTTAACAAGTGATCATTACTTGTTTAATGATTCTGTCTATCCTCTGTATTTCCCTCTCCTTGCAGTATATAACTGCCTTATTTTGTTCAGGCAAACAACACTTAGAAAGTTATTAATTTTGTACATTAATGCTCTCCTGTCTTCATTTCAGCCTCATCCCAGCCTGGATGAACTTCACCGACGCAGGAAAGAGATCATGGCCCAGCTGGAAGAGAGGAAGGTGATTTCTCCACCTCCTTTTGCACCATCACCAACCTTGCCTCATCCTTTTCACTCAGAGGAGGTAAGCATATTTTGACAAAAACGTGAGATACTGGCATGTTTAGAAAATACTTGGGCATTTACATGCTGATAGTTGTAGACAGCAAGAAAATCAGAACAGTAGAGCACTGGTGAGTGTTGGGGAAAGTAAATTTTGTGCCTAGATGGGAAGCCCTTGTAGTACAGTCTCCAGTATTTCAGCTGGCTGTTGATCCACCACTGGTCCTAAGCTCTCTGCTTTTGGTGCAACCAAGCAAATTCATTTTGAGCCATTACTAATTGGAGTAATGGCTCTTCACAGTTTCCAGACTTTACTCCTGACATATTTAGAATGAAGCAACAGCTTGATAGAGATTTATTTTTTTAACCAGTGTCAAAATATCACCTTTCAACTGGCCAAATGAACAGTCAGCACTGGGAGTGTAGCCAGGGGCTCAGAATTTCAAGCATGAAGTGCATTCTCTGGCCCAATTCCAGAGGATGATGTATCTGATAACATAATCCTGGTGATGTTTCTCAAGTTCACTACTGTTGAAGTGAGCAGGGATGGCTGTGAAACTGCTTCTTCCCTTCACTTACAGAACCAGATTTTTGTTTTTGTACAGTACTTGGATGAAGACCTGAAGGTAGCTGGGAAATACAAAGGAAATGACTACAGCCAGTACTCTCCCTGGTCCTGTGACACCATCGGCTCCTACATTGGAACCAAAGATGCAAAACCCAAAGATGTTGTGGCAGCAAGGAGTGTGGAGATGGCGGTATGCAGGGATAAGGGGAAAACAGAAGAAGAGTGGATATTTCTGTGGGTTGGGAAGGACTTTCCTTTGCTTTCCATGATGATGACAGTGCTTTTATTTAAGCTCAGAAGTGCATTGCAGTCACAGAAAGCATTCACAGGTGTGTGAAGCACTTAACTTTCAAAGTTATGAACAGTCCTACCCTTGTGTAGCTGGTACAAAATTCTGCATATTGATGCAGGATAACCTCTCTGATCTGAAGCCATGGACAGCAAGAATATTTTGCAAGGATTATTGTTTGCACTTACTTGAAATGCAAAAATTATTCAGTCCTGGCAGCTTGTTAATTTAGCATGTCCATCTGTTGCTGCCTGTACTTCTTTCTGTCAGAGGAAGATGCTGTAACAACTTTGGGCAATTAATTCCTTTTAAGGTGGCTGTTACTGCTATTACTAGCTTTTACTTGAAGGACTGTGATTTTTGGCCACAAGAGTACCTAAAACTTGCATGAAGTTTTTGAGAAAAGCACAATCAAAAGATTATATTAGGCTGTTTCTTCTTGAAGGCAATTTCTGTGCTGCACTTATTCAGCCCTTCACTAAACTTTGGGAGGTGGACTGTGATCTTTTGTGCTGCTCTGTTTCTGCTAGGTCAGTGTTGCAAACTGAAGGGGCTGCTTGGATGGTACATGGGAGTCATGAACAGAGAAGAAAATAAAGAGGAGTCTTACTTGCCACCACTATTCAGTTTCTTTCTAACATTCAGGCATCACTCAACACAAGAAGTAGGCTGGTAGCCCACGCATGTAGGAAGTCATTCAAGCTCTTCAAGAGAAAGACTTTATCCCCAGGAATTATTTTACAGAGACTCATCTATTCTCCTTCACCTCTCATCTACAAAATTGATCTCTTGACTTTTATTTTTTTATTGTTGGAGTCATGGTGACCTTTCTTTGGCCAATAAGAGGTGTGGGGGGTGGAACATTTCTGATCAGAATTTGTTTTTCTGTGGACAGATGCTCACCTGTTGCCACCACTTAATTAAATCAGGATTCTTTTGGTTCAGCTTCTCCTCAAAAAGGCTCCCCTTTTCCCCTCTGTCCCATTGGAATTAAATTTGTCTTTTTTCTTTCTGCTGAATTACTTTCTTAAAACCTTGAAAACTATTGGAAATGGACCCAAAAAGGCAGCTGTTTCCTGAAAAATGCAGAACTAAAAACTGCAGCTTTGGCCTTTATACCTGTCCTCTTGCTCTCAGTCCAGTGTGGTTGCCTGGAGTTATCACAGTGCCACGTTTGACCTGGGGAAGTACTGAGATTACTGGGAATCAGCTTATTGCTGTCCAAGTGGTGATATCCAAGAATGATAAACAGCTCTTGGCTTTCATCCCTGCTGCTAGAAAACTCTGTAAGACCTGCAGCTCAATTAAGAGAAGTCATAAGGTTCTGGAGAAGTAACCTCCTTTTCAAGGCTAAACAAAGTATTCTTCTACCCTAGAGCTACTTTTCAGACAAGCAGAATGAGATCTCTGCTGCTTTTCAGTTTTTGTCTCCTCACAGGAAAAAAATTATCATAAGACCTTTACTGAATTAATTCTTCAGTAATTTTTTTTTTTAATCATTCATAAGAGATTCTTTTTTTGAAGGACAGGAGTAGTATCATCTGAGGGTGCATAATGCTGAATATTCTGCAGATGACATGCAGCTTTACTGAGTAAATAGAAATATATTAAAATTGGTACTAACGTCCTATGGCCTCAAGATTAAAATGTAATTTTTTTCCAGAATTCCAAAGTAGATTTTCCCTAAGGTTTCAGTTTCCAAGTATTACATTTCTTGAGTTTACCTCACAACTTAGTTATTACTGACATTTTTCACCCCTTTATCCTTGCCTCAGATATGTTGACTGTTTCTAGCAATCTTTATCCCCACTGAAAGCTTGCAGAGTTTTATTTTAATGTTGAAGTATACCAAAGGTTGTAGCGTTTAGATAATTTTCTTGGTGTAGTGGCCCCACTTACCCTGCTCTTTTTGTTTTACTGTGTACAGTTTTACTTCATTAGCAAAGTATTACCTTGATTTTGGCAGTTCTTACCACGTTAGATATTCTGGGAGCCAACAGATAGCTTTCCTATTTAATTCAGCTCTTTGAGGAGAGAGTGAACACTTTCTGTCTTCATTAAGGTGTTTGAGTCTGAAACTCAGTTAGAAACCAGGATGTTGTGAACAGTGCTGCTGCTTAATGAAAAATGCCTGAAAAGGTGTACTAGACATGTCCAAGTAAATTCCCCTTCTTTTTCCCCCTATTTTCTTTCTTTCCAGAAAAATTCCCATTCTAAGTCATTTGCAGGCTGTTAGGTGATACATTTCTTAACACTGGGCTTCAGAGAAATTTCTTTTTTATTCTAGAAGGAATATGTATTCCTCAGAAATGCCTACTGATCTCTTCTTTGAGTTTATATAAGGGGGAAGTTCTTTTCCCCTTCTCTTTCCATTCGGCTTTCTCTCTCTCAGTTTCCATTTGTTGCTGCTCTCTTCCTCTGGATTTGATCACAATTAATTTTGCAGCTTTTTCACTGTGGTGTAGTAATGGTCATCTTAAGGCAGACCATTGAGGAGACATCCCCTCTGACAGTGGAGTTAGAAAGTGAAGAACAGGCAAACTACTCGAAAAGGGCATAGAGAATACAAGAGAAACTCACTGCATTTACCAAATTGTGGTGGCAGGACTGTGATCCTGTTCCTTTCAGACTTTTGGAGTGCCTTTTCCATGTGTTGTGCAGAATGTGGACAGCAAAGCCATGCGTGAGCAGCGGCTGGACATGCAGCGGCGAGCGGCCGAGGCGGGGGACGACGACCTCATTCCCTTTGGAGACCGACCGACCGTGTCGAGATTTGGGGCCATCTCTCGTACTTCCAAAGCCATGTACCAGAACTCTGGGCCCATGCAGGCCATGGCGGTTCAGGGGGCTGCCACCAAATCCATCATTTCAGGTATGATCCCTGCTCCTGGATTTTGCTGGCTGGTGCTGTTTTCTTTACTGCTACAGTGTTGTCCAGAATGAAGACAAGCCCGTAAACTTGTATCTTGTCTTAGAAATAAAGCTATGGTTATGCCACTTAAAATGACTCGAGGTAGGGTTACTGTACTGAGCAGACTGAATTCAGAACAAGGTTGCCACAACCTTCTGGGATCACTTACTTGGTCTGCACAAGAGGAGACTGAGGGCAGACCCCACAGCAGCCTACAACTTCTTCCCAAGGGGATGTAGAAGGGCAGGCCCTGAATTCTCTCTACTGACCAGTGATAGGACTGGAGTTATGTCAGGGGAGGGTTAGGTTGGATATCAGGAAAAGATACCCCTCAGAGGGTGGTGGGGCACTGAACAGGAGGATGGGCACAGCCCCAAGACAGGCAGAGAGTGACGTTCTCAGGGTGTTTGTGGAGGGCCTGGTATTGGACTCGGTGGCCCTTATGTGTCCCTTCCCACTCGGGCTGTTCCGTGATTCCATGACATGTTTGTGCAAACATGGTGTATTTGTTCGTGATATTTTGTTGCTGTTTGGAAGAAGTTACTTTGTTCTGCCAGTCCCTATGATACTAAGCTTATTTTAAATCTCTAGCAGCAGAATCCAGTACCTGAAGTCCTTCACAATCTCAGGCTCTGGAAGGTTGTCACAGACTGTTAGACATACAGGAAGAGTCATGTATTAGCCATGTGGTCACAGAGAGTATTTCTGTGTTCATTTAATCAGAAGAAATGTTGAACTTCTCACAATTGGAGAACTGACCTTCCTTCTTCTTCTCTGTCTAGTTCTGTGTTGGCTGAATGACTGAAAGGGGGATTTTGTAGTAATGTAATGTGGTTTTCTTCTGTTCCCTGGTAGACTACAGTCCTTATGAAACCCATGGTGGCTGGGGAGGCTCTCCATATTCTCCTCATCAAAATATACCTTCTCAGGGACGTTTCAATGACAGGTAGGATTGCTTTCTTTTTTCTTTGCCTCTTTTAAATTTTCTATTTTTTTCTGTGCCAGTTGAAAAAAGATTTTTTTTTTTTGAAATCTCCTTCTTTTCCAATCCAATCCCAAAGGGAGAGACTGTCCATGTCAGATGTGGCTGGGCATGGGAAGCAGCTGCCCTCAGCGGAACGAGAGCAGCAGCTGCGCATGGAGCTGCAGCAGGTTGACCACCAGATCAGCCAGCAGACACAAATGCGGGGACTGGAGGTTGGTACCAGCCTTTGCAGCAGCACTGGGGGTGGTATGGAGAGAGCTGACACTGGTAAAAGCTTTTCATGGGCTGACCTTGGTAGTGATATTCAGTAACAGTACTTAATGCTGTGGTGCCAGGCATCAGGGCTGTGGTCAGCCTTTCTGCTTAGCAGCAGAAACTTCCTTGCACTCCACATGCACATCAGCACCATATTTGAATCTGCAGTCTGTACTCAGTCTTGTTTGCTGTCATTCTCCTCACCCCACCTCTCTTCAGTTCTACTCAGAGGCAAACTTGTGGTGTAGGAGCCTGTTCTTGACTTTCCTGCTGTTGGAAGTGTCTGATTTTATGTTCAGGAAGCCATGAGCTTCATCTGTTTCGTGTTTGGCTTTGTGTTTGTACCTGCTTCTTCCTAAACAGCACAAACCACAGCAGTCAAGGAAGTAAATATGTAATATGTTTAGCTTGAAAAATTAAGGCTTAATATGTTATGGCTCCTCACTTAGAAGAAACGTATTTGTAGCATAAGGAAAGATGAGTGTGTGTTTGTAAAAGAATTAATGAGTTGAAATCTTTTGATTTTGTGAGGCAGAAGGAGAAATGTTAAGCCATAAAGAATGAATAGTTTTAGAAAGCTTTAGTTGTTTTCCTCTCTTAGGAAAAATCAATAAATATTTGCCAGAAAACTGTTCTAGGTACCTCAGCAACTATTTGTGCTAACAATTTCCCAGAAGAAATTGTTTTAAATAGTGGATAGCAGCTTCTGCAGAAGCTATGGTGAGCTAAGAACAGCAAAGGGTTATTGCAGATTACTTTAAGAGCTCACAATTAAGTCACAGCAGTAGTTGCAGTAATATGCATTTGTTAGTTACTTGAAACATAAGTTTGTGTTCTTGTGCTCTTGTTTGGGAATGAGAGGAGAAAATGTTTTCAATCTTGCATATCTGCTTTTGCCATAATACAAGAGTATTGGAAAGTTGCAAAACCTGTAAGGGGCCTTTTCTCCTGCTCATCATTGTTGTGATTGTGCCAGTGTTAAATCCTACAGAGTTGAGTATTGATTTTGCCATAATATGAATTTTGCAGAATTAGTTATTTTGAGTAAGAACAGCTTTCAGTTCATCTCTTGTTTTTAAAGCTGCATATATTGGAGTGGAGTACAGGATAATGTATTTAAATGCAGAGCACACACTTGCAGAACTGATTTGCAAGTATTAGCAGATTTTTAGAATGGCTGACATGGCTACTGCTTTTAGTAGCTTGCAACTCATGAATGATCATAGTCACTTGTCCCTGTCTGTTCCTCTGTTTTCTAATATGAGTCAGTAGAGATCTACATATTGACAACTACATCTCTCAAGATGATGTAATAATAATTCTGGCTCTGCTGTAGAATTAGATAAATTCTGCTGCTGTAAATAAAGCAGCAGACTTGCTTATCTGCAATTCTCAGAAGACAGTAGTGTTTTTGTTCATGGGCTTGGTCTTAGTTTTGAGAAGGGAGTGGTATATGAAGAAATACATGCAAATTTATGACAGCAAGAGGTATTTAACACTGCTTGTTTAAAAATGGAAATACTTGTCTGTGTGTACAGAAACATGTTGAAACTTGCAGTGGAAGTGGTTTCAATTGGGACATTGTGAAGTGTGGTGAGAAGCAGCCTTGGTTTTGTAAATGAGCAATACTCTGGAATTATGGCCTTAGAGCTCTCTGTGCTTGGTGTGCTGTGTGCTCAGCTGTGTATGTGCTTGGCTTTATGCATTTAGGCTGTTAGTAACAGGCTGCTGTTGCAGAGAGAGGCGACTACCCTGGCAGGCCAACCACAGCCCCCACCCCCACCTCCCAAGTGGCCTGGGATGATCTCAAGTGAACAGCTGAGCTTGGAGCTACACCAGGTGGAAAGGGAAATTGGGAAGAGAACCCGTGAGCTGAGCATGGTGAGTGCTGGGGGAGTGGGAGGCAGAGAGATGCAGTGGAGAGCCATGTACCTGGCTGCAGCCCTTTAGCCTTGCCACAAAGGCTCCCTGCTGGCTGCCCACAGCTGGAGTCATCCATCTTCCTGTTCACCTCTAGTCTGCAAAACCTCTTGAGGAGTTTCTTGAGTTTTCTTCATGAAAAAGTTCAATGTAGCTGCTTTAAAATGTTCTTAGTTTGTCACTGCTTGAAATAAGCGTGGTGTTGAATTTGATGGAAACCAAATTGTCTCCAAGGTCACTGTGCCATGAGTTCTGTAAACTGCTTTAACACAGGAGACATCATCTGCAGGTACAGGCTAATGTTCAGAAGTCTGTGTGCTGTTACAGTCTGTGGCCTTTGCTTTTTGTCACAAGGATCATCCCTTCCTTTTGCAAAATACTGTGTCCTGAGAGGATGAGCACATCCAAAAGTCTGTTTTTGTCTCATGGCTTTTGCAGGTTAAACTGTGTGACTGCAATTTAAAGACCTTCTTCATCGTCCCTAAGGGATGAAGTCTTCAATTCTTTCAACTCACTCTTAAATAATTTTTCATCTGTCTTTTCTTTAAAGGAGAGCCAGTCTTCACTGGATATGAAAAACAAGCTGGGCCCCACAAAACAGACTGAAAATGGACAATTAGAACCACAAAACAAGGTTCCAGCTGAGGACCTTACACTGGCATTCAGGTAACAGGGCCTTCAACCTGTCTTTGTGTAACAAGAGATTGACTTCTTCAAGGCCTCTCTCCTGTTGAATAAATACCCTTGCCTCACATCAGCTGTGATGAGGAAGCACCTGCTAGGCAAAGAGAATACAAATCAAGTTTTTATAGTGCAGGCATGAGTTAAGGACCTCTCTAGCTGTGGAGTAGGTGAGTGGAATAAGACTATATATAAATTAATGGAACAGAAGGCCTGCAGTGTCTGGCAGGGAGGAATCCATCTAGTCAGTATTGGATGATTCGTAGGGAGAAGCAGGAGTTACACAGCCACCACAAAAGAAATCCTGATCTGCTGTTTAGTTTCAAATAAAAGAAACCTCCCAAATGTGGAAGTTATTCCATCCTGCTAAGGTTTGTGATGTGGATGTTGTCTAGGAAGGCACACACTTTGAAACTAAGTTCACTTTCCGTTGTTGGGAGTGGACTTTGCTCTGTGTAGATGCTGGGATTGATTTCAGTTCACGTTTAACAGACAGCTGGAATAAGATGCTGGCTGGGAATGCTGGCTGTCTCTACAGCAAGTGTTTTCAAACAGCCACAAGCACCTGTGTGTATTCAGGCCAGCACTGAACAGAGAAGCTGGGATGTTTGCATAACTTCATGTGAGCAGCTTGGAATATTAATATTTCTTCAGAATAAGCATTTTCTGTATAAATACACTATTGCTGATGAAGTCTGTGCCTTCTTTATATAACTAGTTCTGTGCTGCACCATCAGATTAACAACTCCAGAGCAGGAACTAATTTTTCCATATGGTGCTGTGAAAGTAATTAAATCAAAACAACTGTTTATATTTCTAAAATTAAGAGGAAAAAAAGATAAATTAGTATTAGGTAAGTTAAATATTCTGGAATGTGTACACTAAAGTCCTCTTACTTAAAGGCAAAATCTCACTAATTGCTTCTTTTCACCCATTTTCCCTCTCTCCCCTCGTTCCCTTCAGCAGTGAGGTTCCGAACGGATCGACTCTGACCCAAGAGAACATTGGCCTCCTGTCAAACAATATGGCATCTCTCAGCCTGCCAGAGGAGCCCGAGGGAGGAGGGGATGGCCACGACTCCCAGCGAGCGGGAGTGACCCCCACATCTGCTCCATGAAGCGAGGCCAGCACACCCTGGAGTTCCTCTGCTGGGGTGGTGGCAGCTTCCATCTTGTGTTTTTTTTCCAGGGGTGATTGGAGAAACCCAGGAGCAGCAGCAGTAGCAGAGCAGCAGTCCAGAGGCAATGTGCACAAACACAACTACTAGAAACAAATCCTGCACATAGTTCACATTAACGCATTTTTTAATTAAAAAAAAATGAAAATTAGCAGTATCTGCAAGCAATTCAAATTAAATTTGTTTTTGTTCTGTGAATGAACTTTATTTTAATAACTTTGGACGCCTTGAATCCCAGGGCTTAAAAAAAAAAAAGATATTATATATATATACTCTGTTTGATTAATTGTATGATCTTAATGAAGTAGGTTTTTTCTTTTATTTTGGTATTATTACATACCCAGTGCATAATTCCTTATTACCTTACTAAAATAATTTGGCCACTTCCTTGTATGGTTTAAGGGTAAACAAGGAATGAGGGTTGGAGAGTAGCTGTGACTTGCAGTGTCAAAAGATGTGCAGCAAACTTCATGCTTAACACAAATCCTCCCATTGTGGCCAGGAACTTACTTAACCTGAGCTTCTCCTTAAATGGCTGAATTTAAACTGCCAGTGACAGAGTCTTTGCAAAGGTGTGGTCCTGTTTAAAGGCTGGCATTGTTTAAGCTCTGTGTATGTTAGAATCTGACACCTGAGTATCAACTTGCAGTTTGTCAGTGAATCTGCAGGTTGGCTCCACCCTGGATTCCTGTTTCATGGGGGAAGAGTTGCACCAAAGTCACCACTGAAGGTGCAGCCCAGATCTTACCAGAAGTATTGAGCAGCAAATTTTGCCTCATAGATCTAATACTTCTCTAAGTAGATGCTTTGTAGGCATAAGCTGGAGAAGCCATAAGTGTATTTTGATTTTTATTTTTTATTAAAGATTTTGTTCTTGCTGCACATTTTTTTACTTTTTTGGCATAGGCTGAGGTAAGATCCTGGATATGGAGACCTCTTGAGAGTGATTTTTTCAAATGCTGCTCCCTCTCTGCCTTCTTGGCCTGTCCTCATTTTTTTCTTTCTGGGTTAGACTACTAAGTGGGAAAGCACTGGTTATGTAATAAATTACTGCATTGCTTTGGTTGGGTAAAGCAAGAGTTAATAAATTTTCTTGGGTTTTAGTTTTTTTTTTCCTTAACCTTAACTCCTGCTGAGGTTATAGCAACCTTGGGCTAAGCTTTGCATTCATCATACTGTTAAATAAAACAAAAAGGGGGGTGGGAGGGGATACAGTCTCACTATTGCCTACCAGTAGGAGAGTCCAAACAGAAGACTCTTTTGAGTAGCAATTATTTAATTTGCCCAGTCAAGGCACCGCGTTTATATACTATTTCACATTGAATTTGATTATGCCCTACAGACCTGGCTGGTCAAGGATTTGATACACATATTGGCTTGGGATTCGAGCTTTCTTTTTTATTTAAATAAAAATTTATATATAAATATATATATACAT
>VYXF01012562.1:45290-81204 GCA_013397295.1 Polioptila caerulea
ATATATGTAGTTATATCTGTATATATATTGGGTATGTTTTAAGAATTTTTTCGCATGAGCGCAGCTGTTGTGATCAAATGTCTGGGAGGTAGAAGCACTGAATGAAAATAAAAACATTTTTCAGCACACCCCCCCTCACACTTTCCATGTGTCTTAACACGGGTTTATTTTGCTTTTAGTTGAACTTTGGCCTTTTAATTGCCTGGAGTAGTTTGAAGCTTGCTTTTTTCTAATGCCTCTTTTAACTTCTGGCAAAGAATCAACTTTGCGCTGAAACAGCTTCATCTCCCCTTGACCCTATCCATCTGTATCTCCTTCCTGAAGCCAAGCATTCCAGCCACTCCCCTTGGAGCTGAGCAGAACTGGGGTGATACATTTGGGAGCCCATCAGGTCTGTTCCTCCCTTCTCAGCTCTGGGCATGAGGAGGATGAAGGTCTTTTCCTGGCTGCCTGCTCCCAAGTCACCTGGCACAGGCCCTGGGCCCTCTCATCCTTCAGTGCAGAGCACCACCCTCAGGTCAGCCTGTTCCTTCATTTTAATTAGTTTGCGCCTTCCTGCTGTGTCTTTATTAACACAGGGAGCTCATCTTAGTCAAGATAATTAGTGCAATATTCTGATCTAGGAGGACAAGCCCAGAATGTGCCTTTTTTTGATTGTAGTAATTGTGGATGTAAAATTAACTTTCAAAGATGGTTTTGATAGGTTGGACACTACAGATTTATTTGTAATACTAGGAAGAAAATCTAGCGGGGCAAAAACCTCTTTACCATTTATTTTCTAGTTCCCTCACCAGGTTAGGGATTATTCTTTTCTCCACATTTTATCCTGGAATTCTTCAGTATGCACTATTAAGATTGCTGGTCTATATATGATGAATGCTTCCAAAATCTGTGGGTTAGAAGGGAGACCTTACTGGGTTTTTTTTTCTCCTTCATCCAGCTCTCTGTGCTGTACTTTGTGCATAATGTCCTTGTTGTGATCAATGTGTCCAGGTGAATGCCCTGTTTGCCCAAAATTATAGTTTGGCTTGTTAAATAGTTTGTTTAATATCTACTAAAAGTATTGATTTTTGACTTTGTTTCATCCCCTCTTCCTCTTACCCTTTTTCTGCTTTTTTTGCAGAAGTTTAGTTGATTAAACAAGCAGCAAAATGCAGTGCATGCTCTTGAGTTTTTTCTGGAAACTACACCTAAAATGTTCTGGTTTTCTGGAAAAACTGGGAGACCATGGGGGACAGATAGCTCTGTATGTGGTGGCAGCATTGATGTTTACAGCTAACGAGTATGAAAATGTCAGGAGTGACTCTATCTTGCTGCACCCATTCCTGTAGCCCAGCATTGCCCCAGTTCTACAGGAATTCTGGCCACCTCAGTGAAATTGGTCTTGGCTACCAAGTGGTTTAGCTCATTTTGTCGGGCCAGAAGCAGCAGTATTGCCATGGTGGCAGGGCCCTGCTGTGTCTGTCCTTTGGCAGGTGGGTTTCTTTTTCTGCTGCACCAGAGAACTCATCAGATATCTGGGTTTCAGCCAGATGGACAAACCTGCAGAGTAGGAAGCTTCAAGTGGTAGGTTAAGCTCCAGTGTGTCAGTGATTCAGTCAGTACATAGATGATTCTGTTTATTCTGTGGTGTTATTTCCCTCCTCCTGTCAACGTCTCATCTGTCTGTCCTGTGACCTAGTTCTTTTTTCTTAATAGGAGAAGTTTAAACTTTTTCTTCTGCCCTTCTTGCATGCTGTCCCATTTCAGAGTAGGATTTTTTTTTCTGTAGATCAGAGCACCTTTCAGACTAGCAGCACTTTTATCCCTGTTCTTCTCCAGTTCTTCTCTGTGTAGTTTTTTCTGAGCTGTCTCCCCTTTTTGCGTCTTTTTCTCCTGTGGCTTGCCCATCCACCCTCCCTGATTGTGTAACAGTGACAGCTTGCTGCCTCAAAACAGAGCATTCAAATGAATTCGCTTAGCCAATAACTTCTGTGAAGTTGCCTTTTCTAATGGTGTTATTACTCAGTGATGCACAAATGTGATATTGCCCCTACTGGTAGGCAAACAGGGGATCTGTATAAACATGGTGAACTGCTGTTTTTCTTTAAAGGAGAGCCAAAGACTTGTGCTTTACACTTTTTTCCCCCTGGTGTAGCCATTTTGATTGTCAGACATTTGTGTAGGGTATTGTGAGTTGACTGTATTATCCTAATAACAATTTCCAGAAGTTAATAATTGTCAAGCCTCGCCCATGCATTGAATTGTGGAAAATCATTCCATTTAGTCATACAATTTGCAATGTACTGAGATGTATCTGAGGTGTTGTGATGTGTTTTCAGTCTTTCATGCACTCTCTCAGCTGACTGAATGGCTCATTTAGAGAGGGAGAAGGAACATAGAAATGTTATAATCCAAGAAGCCTTGTTTTTAAGTGTTTCTAAATTGAATACTGTTTGAAAATTTCTTCAGTTACAGTAAAAGAGAAATCTGTGTTACAAATGTGACTGACTTTTAAGTCCACTGGGACCGAAAAGATTTGTGAAACACTAGCATTGCATTAAATTAGATGTGGAAGAACCAAACTTGTGATGATATTGTCTCTTGACAGCATGGACTGAGTAAGGTGGGGCAAATTTTGTATTAGAAAAGGCCAGGAGTGAGGCTTTTATTGGTAATACAAGAAAGCTGCTGGCATTTCCCTTCCTTGAGCTACTCAAACTCTCACAGACTTGTTACTAAAGTTTTTAGGTTCAAAGAGAAATCTCATAAAGTCCAAGTAGCATAAACCTTCATTTCCATTGCCATTTATAATTTTGGAATATAACAAAGCAGACTTACAGGACAGTCATCTGAAAGGCCCCCAGTATAAAGTTTCTTTCCTGGACTGGTTCTTTCAGACCAGCTTTTATGGTCCAAGAAATGCCATGCCAGTGTTCAGGAGGCTCAACAGTTGGAGTGCCAGCCACCTTGTCTGCTCAAAAATGGGAGAAAAGACCCAAACAAATGCAATGTGCAAGTTTTTGTGCTTGTCTGTGTGTGTATGGAGAAGTGTTTTTGATCCTAGGATAGACAGGAGGAACACAGAGCAATGCTGCTGGGGCATGATGTTACCTTCATATTCAAATTTTGTCATCATTCACTTTCCAAAACACAGCCTTCCATTCCTGCCTCCTAATGTCGCTGATTTAAAAACAACCCAAAATTTTAGTGTGTCAGCAACCTAATTTCTTGTATCACAATAAATCAATTCCCCTTGGGGGGGGAAAAAGAGAGCAAGAGTTCTTGAGGTGCCTACATGGTAATGGAATTATGAACTGGAAAAGCATCCTCCTTGCTTGAGTAAGCATAAACTGAATTTCTGAGGCAAATGAAGCAGCTTTTCTAAGCCACCTTTTGTGTACAGCTGTGGTGCCAAGAGATGGGTGGTTGTTATTTGTGGTAAATCAACATGCAGATTATTATGTAGCACAAATTGATTTGCTTTCAATTCAAACAGACTTTTAAATGTCAAAAAGTTCATTGGGAATTTTCGTTTCCATAGTCAACTGTTACCAACTGCATTATTTTCTGTTGGAATGTCAGGGGATGACAGAGACTAGAGTTAATTCCAGTTACACAACATAAGAAGGGGATTTGGGGAAATGTTATCCCAGCACAGTGTCCTTCTATAGTTAACATGTGGCCTTTATTCTTCTGTAGGAAGAAGAATGTAACTGCTTAGTGTTGTCAGAGTCTTCGAAGCATTTCTTGTGATGCAGGTAGAGCTTTGGTTAGCACAGAAAGGAGAGCAAACTTTACATTTGTTTTCTTTATAATTTTATTTCCTATTGGCAATTGTAATTTTGTGCCGTGGGAAGTGTGGCAAGCAAAGAGGCTGCAGCTTCTTCTGAAATTTCCCAGTATAAAGAGCACGTGGCAATGTGGATTTGTCTGCATCAGAGTCATTTGATGCTTAAAATATGTGGCCATAATAATCAAAATTGGATGCTCGTAGCTTAGTAACATGAATAATTAACTGATCTTTCCCAGGCAATCTTTGCAATTCTGTGTGATTTTTAGTGCTAATTGCAAGGTGTTCAGCAGTTGGGAAGGTTCAGGTGCCTAATCTCATCCAGCAAGGCAGCTTTCCTTGGATATACTGGTTGGATGTTTTCATATGGCAGGAAACAGCTGTTTTGAACACCCTACAAGTTTTAGGAAAACACAATTGTCCACTTCCATTTGAAAAATACAGTATTGAGGGAGACAGAAGCAACAGGTAGTGCAGTCTCAGGAAATAAAAAGACATGATGGAATAACATGTGAAATGTATATGGGGTAAATGTATCTGTAAGTGGAAAAAAAAAAGAAAAATATTGTGGAGTATTTGATGCTCAAGAAATTATTTGCTTCTTCATAATGTTACAAAGTTTTTATTAATAGTTCTGTGGCAGACAGTACTCACAAGTCTTTGGCATCCAAACCAGATTGTATATCAGATGGATCCCACAACTGGATGTGTGCACTGACCTCTTTACTTGTAAGTTTTTAAAAACAAATTTGGCAGCAGCCTTTAATAAATGCATGAAGCAACTTGAGAGGAAGAAGCAGTCCTGCTCACATCACAGCTGCTGCACAGCTCACAATTGGTACCGTTCATCTGCAGCCTCTCGTAAGTGATGCTGATCAACATGGGCAAAACTAATCACTTGTAGTGTTTTTCCTAATTTTAAGGAGTTCCCATTCCCCCTTTAGCCTCTGCTTGCTGTGTAAGCAGCTTCCATGCTAAATGGATCTTTCCTTGAAGTCAGCTTAGCAACTGTTCTGTAGCTTGGCTATTTTTCCCTATTTTCTCTGACTGGTAGCGTCATGTTAAGCTCTTCCTCCCCTTGTATTTGTTGCTGTGGGGAGGAAGAGGTGAAGCAAGACACATGTGAGAGGAGGGAGGAAGAATTGTGGGATCTATATGACAGCTCCCACTTCTTCTTTGAAATATCTACTTCCAGTTGTGGGATTTCTCGATATATGATTGCTTTTTGTGGTTTTTGTAAGTCTAATTTTCTTTGATCTTGTTAGTTCCTTACAAGTCTCCCCGAGACATTCTGCAGTCATTATCACCTTTTTGGGTGGAGTTTATTTTATTTTTTGGGTTGTTTGTTTTGTTTGGTTTTTTAAATAACTTTTTAACATTGGTGCATATATGCTTGGGATAGAGCTCATGTAATTATCCAATCGTATTGATTGTATGTGATTGTGCCCTGCAGAGGTATATTTAACAAAAAATAAAATAAAGGATAGTCTAGGTAATAAAGGAGACCATGAAATTTGTTGAGTCAGGTTATGAACTATTTCTTAAATTTATTTAGGATCTTAGATAAGTGAAATTCCATCTGCTGTTCTCACGAATCAGTGCTAAACAAAATATCATTCATTCTCTCCTTGTGTTTTACCTTGCTTTTCTTCTCCTTCTGCTGTTTTGTTCCTTTCCTGTTTCTTTCTCATAAACAAAAATTCTCAATCCTTCATGGGAGTGGCTGAGTCTGGGTTGATATTGTGGATATTTATTGTTTGTAACTATCAAAACATTCACAATAGGAGTAGAGATGAAGTAGAATGTATGAGAAGAATTCCATAAATTGAATTCTTTGCAAGTTCAGAGGAATTATGAAGTCTTGTACATACAGGCCTGGTCATAGGGGAGATGTTCAGAGGTACTTGGGGAATTGCTATGTCTTTTCCAGGAAAGTTTAGATGCTTTGCTACCTTTTTGGAAGGCTAGCTAAAGGCATAAAAGGAAGTTCCTTATTTAACTCTCTGTGTGTCTTTACTCCTACCATATACTTGTTAGACTTGAAAAAGAAAAACCTTCTAGATACTCTGCCAAAGTGGGACAGAATGCATTGAAGGAGGCAAAAGGCAAGAGGATCCAGAGATTTGAAAATCAGTATTGGTCTCCTTTCTTTAATTCTCAGACCTACAGAGCCAACGATATCACTTTTGTGTGAAAGAGCAAGGGAGTGGAGACCTACCACACATGGATGGCAGTTATATTGAAAAAGCCATATGTTGAAATGCTATTTCTTCTTCCCTCTTCACCTTGCTTTTCTTCTTCTTAAAGCTGACTCAACTTCACCTTGCTCTCACAGAATGTTTGAGGGTCCTTTGAGTTGCAGATTGAACAAAAAAAAATGGAAAAGTGATTCACTATTTGGTTTGTAAATAGATGGAAGTGTCTACAAGGTCTTACCTGCTTTTCTGTCAGCATTTATATTAAGTGATAAATTAATGAAGAACACTTTGAAATATCTCTTGTTTTCTGTCTGGGATGAATGTGCATTCTTCTGAGTTTTGTGTGAGGTGTAAGACTGTTGGATCATCTGAGCAAGATTTTCACCAGCTCAAGGTGTGTGCATTCTCTGCTGGGCTGGAGCATAAGAGATGCCAAAGAGCAGAGAAGCCACATGTCTCCTGGGTTTGATCTGCTCTCTTCTGACTTCACCTGTAAATAAAGTGGCTCCTTCACTTGTTCACCAGAGGTGAACACAAAAAGATACTCAAAATAATCAGTTTTGTTAATTGCTCAGAGTGTACATGTTTTAAAAGCAAACCAGACCCTTCAGAGCAAGGAGTGAACAGCATTTGCCTAATGTTGAGCCTGGTTTGGAACTTGCCTTGAAGTGAGAATAAGGTTTACTCTACAGTCTTTGTGGTTTTTAGTCTTCTCCTTTCATACCTTCTTGTGGTCTCTAATAAGTCACTGTCTGTAAATCTGAAACTGGATGAAGTTACTGCTTCACTGAAAAACTGTCCCTTCTCCTCCAGGCCAAGCACAGCCTTCTGCCCCTCAAGTCTGTGCACAATGTTCATGACTATTGTCTTTATTGCTCTTGAGCCTGGGCACCATGAATCGAGGTAAGGTGTGTTTTGCTGGGCTGAAGTCCATCACTGCTCATTATTAGGCCCCCTCACACTTCCACACTTACCTGCTGGATGAGTCAAAGCATTCAGTTCCTATAGGAACTGAGTAAAGTACAAAGGAATCGTATTTAGCAGGAAATCCAGTTGGTGATGATTTCCTTAGCTTTCTCCCACTAGTCTGAGGGTTCAGGATCCTCATCTAGTGACTCACTTCAGAAGGGAAAAAAAGAGCTGAATTTCTTCGGTGGCTGGCTTTTAAAAGGAAGATCTGAAGCACTGTGGAGAGTCAGATCCCTGAGGAAGGAAGTGGTGGGTGCTCTGCATCAAGAGAGATTGGGGGAAACTTGCTGAGTTTCTTTATGTGGAAAAGAAGGGACACCAGGCTCAAGTGGATGGTACCTGCTGGAATTTTTTTCTACTTTGGATATGGATAGCAGGATGGGAAGAATCTTGAAAAGGCAAGCTCATGAGATTCCTTGATCCCATCTTGCTCTGTGAGTGCAGGAGTCATTTTCCCTGTGCATAGCCATGAAACTCAACAGTGAACACCCAAAGCACAAAACAAAATTAAAGCAATTTATGTTCCTCCTCACCAATCAGGTATGTTTAAGAGCTGTTTCTTTCCAGCTGTGTTCAATTCTTTCTGTAACCTCCTAATTGTGAACTCCAACTCCTCGTGTCCACAACTAAAAATGTAGGAGGGACTAAAACCAAAGATCATCTTCAGATGATGCTTCATCTGTCTTGCCACAGGCTGCCAGACTTTGGTGCTTGATGGTTTTGAGCCTCTGATCTTTGCTTTGGGTCTGGGAGCAGCAGCTTTGGGAGAAAAACAGCCTCTTTGTTAGAGCAAACAAGGCATCTAACAGTTTGGATTGACTGGCCATCTTGGGTGCTTCCTTAGGGATAGCTCTGCTCAGATGTGAGTGCTGGGCTGTTGCTTGGAGCTAAACCAGCTGTAAATTCCCATTTACATGCTGCATTCAAAAGATAGATTTACTCAGCTACCCTGGAATAAATGCCTTGGGAGCTCTGTGGGATGTGCATAGTTGTTTGCTTTTGGTTTTACTGCTTTAAACTACCTCTGAGCACTGGATAAATGGAAACCTTTGCTTGGATGGCTGCCTGGGTGTGGAACATCCCTAATCACTCTGCAAACCCTGGGATCTGTGAGCATTTCAGTTACCTCAAAAAATTAAACCAGCAACCACCTGAAGTAACAAGGTACAGTATGTGAGTCCTTCCTTTCTCATGGAGGACATTTTTTACATTACCCTTCAATTTATCTCCACAATTTCTGTCCCATTTAACTATGTCCCATACTGATAAAGTCTTTTACTTAAACCCAAACTAGTTTGCAATTGCATTTTCCATTAAGAGAAAATGTTCCTCTTACTGGAGACCAGGAACAAGACAGCTCCAGCACCTGCTGAGCCAGCCTGCTCCTGGGATTTGAAATTCAGGGGGGAAATGCTGCAGAATTTGTAGAGCAGCTGCATCCTGGGTCAGAAATGGTGTTCAGTCCTGCTCACTACTCTGCCTTGTGAATCTGGAGGGGAGTTGGGGGACCTGCTGTTAATCCTCAGCTTTCCAGTGAAAGGTCACAGAATCACAGAACATCCTGGACTGGAAGGAACCCACCAGGAGTCCAACTCCTGGCCCTGCACAGACACTGCAACCATCCCACCCTCTGCCTGAAATTGCCCAAAGGCTCCCGGAGCTCTGGCAGTCTTGGGGCTGTAACACAGACAGGGGAGCCTGTTCAGGTGAGTGTGTTTAGGAAAGGATGTATTTGAAACTGCAGAATGTGAACTGGGGCGATTTCTCCCAACTTGTGTCTGCTCAGGAAATGGGGAACAGGTGACAGGGCTTAGGACAGATGGGGGAAACATTTTGCTTAGCTGTAAGATCCCAAAATTAGATCTACAAATAGCTTATATAATTTTTATTCAAACTCTTGAAGGTTTTGAGGTTTTTCTCAAGGGATAAGCAGTTCATTTTCTGTTGGCAAAAACCAAGGGCATGTGGCACTCCTGTGGGGTAGGTGGTCAAACTCTCCCTTGTCAGATTGAACTTTAAAACCTCTTTCAAACTAAACATTGCCTCTTTTTTTCCTACTCTTTGCTTAACCTTCAGCAGCTGGTCATCAGCCTTTGGCCTTAGCATCCTACTCCCCTCCCACCATCCCCTGCTGCTGCCTCAGCTCTGAGCACAGAAATTCAGTGGGGAAACTGCTTTGGGCTCAAGCAAGACTGTTCTCTCAAAAATTTGCATTTACCTCCTAAAAACAGAAGGCTGGAGGTACAGGGGCAGGTAAGAGAAAGAGATTCCACTCATCTTTCATTGTTAATTAATTCCTTGAAACAGCTTTTCCCTTAGTAGGAGCCCATGAATTTTAGCTGCTGCCAGAGTGGCTTTTTGCTCTGCTAGAGAGGGTCCTCCCACCCCAGCTGTCATGAAGGCTGGCTTTCTAAATTACCAGGTTTGACTTCTCCCCAGCCTGCATAATTGTGGTGTGGAGGGCAGTAAATGAAGTCAGGATGCCCTGAGTAATTGTTGGCTGCAAAAGAGCACTGCTGGTTTGCTTTGGACTCTGGTTTTGGGGTGTGAGGCAATGGGAAAGGTTTCTCAAGAGCCTAAATTAATCTCAAAATGATTGGAGCTATTTTACATTAGCTGGGCTGTGGAGCACAGTGCTGTGGGACATTCCCACCACTACCAGTATTCCCAGTAGGTTCAGGAGGGTGGGTGCTGGGGGTCTGCAAGCCCAGTTAATCATCGTGTCCTGCAGCCATGAACATGTGGGATGGAAATGGCTTGTGCTGGTGAGAGCCCAACCATGTTGCACAGCAGCTGAGGGATCAGGGAGTTTCTTGGTGCTTCCCCAGAGCCTTCTGATCTTGAGCTAAGTCAGCAACTTCTTTCTTGGCTTGCTGCACTTTTTGTTGCTTCACCCTTGTAAGAGCCTTCTCTAATTTCTACATCCCCCTTGCAGTAACCCCTTTCAGGCAGTGCTGTTGTGGGAATACTTTTGGGATCCTTCCAGGCTGACACATGGAGTGTGTGTCAGTGCTGCAGAGGAAAAGGGAGTGTTGAAGAGCTCTGTGGGGAGGAGGAGTGGATTTTGGCCAAATGCTATGACAAAGAGCTGGTCTAAGAAACAGCAGGAGCTCTTGCCTGTAAGAGACAAGATTGGATGTGTCAGAGGCCAGTCAGCCTTAATGAATGGTAAAGTAGATTTAAGGCATTAGCATAAAGTCCTGTATCTTCCCTGAATTGATGGAGTTGGGACTTTACTGCTGAGTGAAAACAGGGAGCCTTTCTCACTTAATGAGGACAGGGTGAGTATGAAGGTGCCCTCCCCACTCTTGTGCTTTGGCCTTTCAATATGAGATTAGATTAGCAGCACTTTGTGTGATGGCAAACACCCACGAGCTGCTTCTGGCTTGACAGAGCAGGAGTTTGTCCTTGTACAGACAGGGCCAGGACGTGCCTTTCCCTGGGGGTGAGTGCAGTGGCAGGACAGGGACCATGTGAGGTTGTCCTTTCCATGGTGGGACTGGCCACAAGTGCGTCAGTGCTGCTGGAGCTGCAGGACCAAGGTGAGGGAGGGCTGCTGCAGGCAGTGACAGGCTCTGCTCCTGACCCCAGGATTGCAGAACTCTGGACTGTGTCTGGCTTGTTACTGGCTGACTTTTCCTGTGGGATTGAAATTTTCTGAAGAACAGCATTTCCTGGAGTATTTTCAATTGCCTTAGTATTTTTTTCTTTCTCTTGGCCTGGGTGTTGTTTTTTGGTTTTGGAATTGGTTAACTTCCCTCCCTTTTAAGATTTTTTTTACCCTTTGTGTTGTTGCATCTGTCCTAAACCTTTCACAAGATAACCTGTGTATAACCAGCAAGAGCTGTGGCCATGGCCTGGGTGAGTCCCTCGTGTTTTGCTGTGCTGTCACACAGCCTTGGGGCTCCAGGCAGTCTTGGTGCCAGATGAGGAAGTTTCTGCTTTTACAGAGGAGCTGGAGCACAGATGAAGTCATTAGCCAAGAGCCCAGGGAGGGAGTTGGGGAAGAACCCAGAGCACTCCTTCATCCCAGACCAGCCTTTGAGCTGCTCCCATGTTCCTCCAGCAGGTGCTGGCCCACCAGCACTGGAAGATCACAGCCATGGAGGTCACCAGTGCTAAATGCAGGTGACTTTTAATTTAGTTTCTCAGAAGGCAATTCTTAGTAACCATGGCAGTGAGTATGTGGAGGCAGGCAGAGACTTACCCAACTTAGACACATATTTGAAAAAGTGCCCTGGAGCAGGCAAGACCTGGGCAGGCTGCCAGCTGCTCCCAGTAGTTGTTTCCCAAACTGTTGTGGTGCTTGAGCTTCCTCCCATGGGGTACAAACAAAGCAGTCATGCAAAGGGCATCTTAGAACCACAGCATGCAGGACAGGCTCTGTTGGCCCTGGGATGGCTCATGAGGCCTTGCTGCCAGAGCTGGTGGGATTTAGGAGGAAATTGTTCTCTTGGAGGGTGTGGAGGCCCTGGCACAGGGTGCTCAGAGAAGGTGAGGCTGCTCCATCCCTGGAAGTGTCTAAGGTTGGACAGGGCTTGGAGAAACCTGGGATAGTGGAAGGTGTCCCTTCCTATGGCAGGGGGTGCAACCAGGTGATATTTAAGGTTTCTTTTAGCTGAAACTGTTCTGAGGTTCAGTGTGCTTTAGCAAAGGGGAAAATATAAATTATCTCTCTCTTGCTGGGAGATCTTTCAGAGAGCTGCTTTTGCTGGAACAGAGTAATTACCATTAACCTGCACCCTTTAGGTACCAAGGACAACCAGTTTGCATTGAGGTGGCATGAACTTTGGACAGGATGGTGTGTGATGCACCAGCTACACCATACTTGCTTATAATGCACATTTTTGGGGGATTAGAGATGCTCAGTCCATGGAGGGACCAACTTCCTTGGAGGCTTTTTTCTAACCACCTTTCTTCTCTGCCATAGTACCCCCTACATCAGTAACTGGAAAGTACTGTAAAAGCTGAGGTAAGCCTGGCAGGGTCCTTACACTGTAGCCCCTTCACAAGCCAACAGAGAGGGCTCAAAAGTTCAAATCATCCATTTTGGTGCAAACATGTCAGGGGCTGAATCTGCTGCTTAAAAAAGAGGGGCCCCAGGTCCCTGGGAAAGCACTGGTTTCAGTGTATTGCTTCTAAAAGCGTTGTGTGCTCACAGGCAGGCTTGTCCTCCTGCTTGTCTGTCCTCATTTATCCTGCAGGTGCAGGGCAAAAGGGTGATTGGAGAGGACTGTGGGGCCCCTGTCCCCGTGATGGTGGCTGGAGGGGGCCCGTGGGCTGTGGGCAGCGTGGCTTGCAGGGACAGGCAGCACGGCTGAGCACAGCTGAGCTCTCTCTCTGGTTGCAGGACAATGCCTCTCTTTGTGGTGTGCCTGCTCAGTGTCTGGGGGCTGGCTGCCCCTGAGCACTACGCCGTGGGAGACGTCTGCGCTGCAAAGCCACGCGACATCCCAGTGAACCCCGTCTGCATCTACCGCAACCCTGGGAAGAAGCCCCAGGAGGCTGAGGGGCAAGAACCAGCAAAGGACAAACTCCCAGAGTCCACCAACCCCCGGGTGTGGGAGCTGTCAAAAGCCAACTCTCGGTTTGCTGTCATCTTCTACAAGTACCTGGCTGACTCCAAGGACAATGGGGAAAACATCTTCATGTCACCCCTCAGCATTTCCACAGCCTTCGCCATGACCAAGCTCGGAGCCTGTGGCAGCACCCTCCAGCAGCTCATGGAGGTTGGTGGAGATTGCTCAGCCTTTTCCTGGAGCAGGTCTGAAAGACAGGAGAGGTGATCGTGGCTAATGGCTACTCTCAGTGTCAGGAGGGCTCCTTGCCTAGGGGAGGAAATCCCGAGGAAGTTGGAAGTTGGAAGGACCTTACAACTCATCTCGTTACACCCTCTGCCATGNGGTCAGGAGGGCTCCTTGCCTAAGGGAGGAAATCCTGAGTTGGAAGGACCTTACAACTCATCTCGTTACACCCTCTGCTGTGGGCAGGGACACCTTCCACTAGACCAGCTCCAAGCCCCATCTCTGGATTTGTTTAGATCCCAGTTCTTTCCCCTTACTCCCTATTTGGATTCAGCATTCCTGAGTTGAGAGCTTAATTTTTATCTAGAGGAAAGGATGCCCATTTGGAAGGTGAGGAAAGGGAATGGCAAAAGTTTGCTTCTTGCAGATTGAGCTAAGCTTTTGCTTATGTAAAAAGCAGGAAAAGCCATGATATCAAGTCCTGTTGGCAGAAGGACTTTTTCACATTCCTTCTCTCTCTTCCTTGTGACAAAAGTCAGACACACAGGACACCTTGCAGACTTCCAGGGCAGGGGAGCCTGTACACGAGGAGCCTCTCTCTCCACCTGTTGGCCCTTTAGTCAGGGGATAGTTCTGATCCCAGACCTCACCTGACAGCTCACCTGCTCTGTGGCCATGTGATGAATTTAACTCCCTACCTGTCCCAGCACCCTTCTCAATGTCAGACCCACTCACCTGACAGCTCACCTGCTCTGTGGGGTTTGATCTCCAAAATCTTCACTTGGGTACTCCCCTCTGGGCTGCCCTTCCCACTGGAAGTGGAACCTTGTCCTGTTTAGCCACCCATATCTGCCCTCCTAATCCCATTTTTCTATGAAATGGCTGCTAACACCAGCTTTGCCTTACAGGAAACAGTGCCAGAGATCTTTGAGGTTCATACAGAGCAACGTGCTATGGGATCTTCTGTGCCTTAAAGCCCTGAGGCTGGATAGCAGTAGACAAATCATAATTGTCCTTCCAGCTGGCAGCTGGGAACAGATAAAAAAAATTCCCTGTGCTGCAAAAATCTACCCTCAGAATGATTGCTACATATTCCCATTCCCTGTAAAAATAGATAAGATGTACCAGAAGTACTCAACAGGCCATGAGAATTCTTCCTGGGAAGGAGCAGCATTTAGCTTTGTCACGGGAGGGTTTAGCACATGTGAGTGCTCCCATGACCTGGTATGACCCAAGAGCTGCTTCTAGGCCCTGTGGGTGCAATGCTCATCTCTGGTGTGTGTGGTAATGAGCACCATGTTCATTTTAACAGCACTTGAAGGGGAAACTGGGGCCAGTCAAAGGAAGGGCTATAGAGAGCAAGAGTACTGGTGTTGGAAAGAGGAGCCAGCACCTCCACATCTGAGCAGAGTTTAATCCTCCCTTTGGCCTTGGGCTGGTGATATGTTGATTTTCCATAGATTTGGGTTCCCACACATGGAGGGGGAAGTTCTGAGGGCCTGCAGATTTGTTGCTGTTGAGGCAAAAGGCTGCACCACCATTTCCTCTGGGGCCCAGGAGCCTCCTCATGGATTCCTTGTTGCTGTTTGACTTGTCCAGGTCTTTCGATTTGACACCATTTCGGAGAAGACATCGGATCAGATCCATTTCTTCTTTGCCAAGCTAAACTGCCGCCTCTACAAGAAAGCAAACAAATCCTCAGAGCTGGTATCAGCCAACCGTCTCTTCGGGGAGAAATCTTTGGTCTTTAATGAGACTTACCAGAACATCAGTGAAATTGTTTATGGAGCAAAACTCTGGCCCTTGAACTTCAAAGTGAGTTTGAACTACTCGGGATTTGGCTTTTTTTGTTTGGTTCCACTCCCCACTCCCAGTCCATCCCTGTCTTTTGCTCAGAATTGCTCTGCTCTGGGTGTGTGGGACACGAGTGAAAGCAGCAGGGAATCTGGGATGCAGCTGCTCTCACATCAGCTCACCTTAACTGCAGCCACGTCCCTAAGCTTCATTGTCCTCCCCCAGCACATACCCTGTGAACCTGTCTCCTGCAGAAGGGCTACAAAGAGGTGTTTAAAACCCTTGGCTTAACCATTTTTTTGTCTGTTCCTTTAGGAGAAGCCAGAACTTTCCAGGCAGATCATTAATGAGTGGGTGGCTAATAAGACAGAGAGGCGCATTACAGAAGTGATCCCAGAAAGTGGTATTGATGACCTCACTGTCTTGGTCCTGGTCAACACCATTTATTTTAAGGTACAGCTAACAAAACTGGGGAGCAGCACACCTCCCTGGAGGAGGCACAGTGCTCATGCTTGTTTTCCCCCTCTCCTTTTTAGGGGCACTGGAAATCACAATTCCCAGCTCCAAACACAAAACTGGATATATTTCACAAAGCCAACGGTGAGACCTGCCAGGTCCCAACTATGTACCAGGAGTCCAAATTCCACTACACATTCAACCCCCAGGACAAAGTCCAGGTGCTGGAGCTGCCTTACAAAGGGGATGATATCACGATGGTGCTGGTCCTGCCCAGTACTGGGACACCACTGGAGGAGGTGGAGCGAGACCTGACCTCAGAGAAGCTGCAGGGCTGGATAGATTCCATGAAGGAGATGTCTCTCTTCGTCTACCTGCCTCGCTTCCGCGTTGAGGACAGCTTCAGTCTCAAGGAAAAGCTGAGGAAAATGGGGCTGGAAGATCTCTTCAGTCCAGAAAACGCCAGACTCCCAGGTGAGATGTGGAGACGGGGGAGGTGAGGGGCAGCCATTCCCCCTAGATGGCAGGGCAGTAGGTGCAGCAGCACATGAGGAACAAGAACATGAAAGCATTTATATATTGCTGCAGTCAGTGATGGACTCTTTGGTAGAGTCCCACTGTGGACACTCAGCCCTGCTCTGCACTGAGGACATGGCAGTTTAGCAGTCAGTTGCACATGGAGGGGGATGTTTTTGTTTTAGGGCAGCCATGCCTTCTGCCTGATCCCAGGCCATGAATGATGGGAATGTGTTCTTTCTTGAGCTGTCTCCAAACTCACAGTTTTACCTTTCTCTGTTTTTGTATTTCAGGTATCATTGCAGAGGGCCGCACAGACCTGTACGTGTCTGAGGCTTTCCACAAAGCCTTCCTTGAGGTGAGCCTTCTTTTGTGCCAGCATGTCTTCCTCTTGCTTTTTAAAAACAAATATTAAAGGGAAGAAAATAGCTCTGGACCTACAGTGTTCACTTCTCAGCAGTGTGGGGCTTTGGAGGGAGGCTGGCCCTTGCTTTCTGTGGAGGAGGAGGGTGAACCTTCTCCATGCTGCATAATGCCAGTATTTTAATCCCATCTTCTCTCTTGGTTGGCAGGTGAATGAGGAAGGCAGCGAGGCCTCAGCTGCTACAGCTGTCACCATCTCTGGTCGTTCCTTCCCTATGAACAGAAAAATCTTCAATGCCAACAGGCCCTTCCTGCTTTTCATCCGGGAAGCCACCCTCAACACCATCATCTTCATGGGCAGGATAGCTGATCCTTGCTCCTAAGGGGGCTGGTAGGGCCTCACTTCTCCCTCCTCTGCCTCGGGAAAAGGGGAGGTGGGGTATTGGCACAAAGCACGCGCTGCTCCTGGGGTTGGTCTGGGCGTTTGGTGCCAGCTGCAGGGAGGGACTGCATCCAGCTGGGCTGTCCGTGCTCCTCCCTGCCATGTCAGGTGAGGGGGCTCATAGGTCACCTCACCTGTCCTGTCCTCCATGGCAAGGAAAGCTGAATTTCACCTGGCACCAGTACTTTAGTGGCACCCAAGTCCAGCATTGCTGTCCTTCCTGTGCCCAACCCTCTGTAACTCTGATCGCTTGGTTCATTAAAACCTCTAGATCTGTGTGTAACAGACTGCTCTCTGACTGCACAGCTCACACTAAGCCACTTCCTAGACCTTTCAAAATTCTTCTTTTCCAACAAATGGGGCCCCACACTGGAAAGGTGAGTGGAACAGCAGCAGCCATAAGGTTTGTGCTGGCTGGGCTAGGAACACCCTTCTGCAGCTCCGTGTGGGTGAAGAGCTGCCAAATAGCTGTGCCATGCTTGCCAGCAGCTCTGGTGTGTCCTGTGTGCCCAAGCACCAGCCACTGGTGACAGTCTTGCACAGCCAAGGCTTCCAAACTCTTTTTTAATATTAAGATCTCCTCTAACAGTTACTGTAGCAGCAGTGCCCATGAACCATAACAGTGCCCGGGTAAGGTAACCAGTACCTGTAGCTTAGAGAAAAATAGATTATTTCACCTGCAGGTTTACTCCAGGAACTGAGGTGTCCTGTGACACATGTGATCAGACCTCTTGTCTTCTCAGGGTGGCTGTACTGCTGTAGGACCTTTGGCAGGGCTGTCCTGAAGATGCAGAAGATTTCTTCATTTCAAGCAGCCGTTTCAAACCAGACAGTGAAAGCAAGGTTCCTGTCCTCAGGAGGTGATGGAAATGGTGTGTGCAGTGGGTTGCACTCCCCAGTGAGCCATTTACTCTGGATTTTGTAGGACCAGCAAAATATCCACCTTTGTAAAGGCTTCTCTTGACAGGAATTGCCAGAGGCAGCAAGCAGTGAGGGACTTAGCTTGGATAGAGCTAGTATGTCAGATCTTTGGTCACTGGATTTCTGTGATAGTTTTGGAAGCTATCAAAGGTTTGACTCTTTCCTGTTCCCAGTAGGATTGTGCAAGTAGTGTGTGACTGGAACATGGAGAGCCACCTCCTCCACAGTCCCACGGGTAAGACAAACTGTGCTCACATGAGAGGTGTCCTTTAGGGACTCCTTTAGGTACCTGCTCCCCTGGAGCAGTACGTTGGAAAGAAGCTGTGAACAAGGACCTGGGGAGATAAAGGGAAGCACTTTGAAAATAAAAGAGGTCAGAAAGCAGCTCTCCCTCTCCCTGCCCTCCTCTGGCAGTTACCACTGTGGCTTTCCTTGCTGGATCCCATCTTCTGCCTGTGAACGTCACTGAGAGACACAACCTCCTGAAATCCCTGCCTTTCTCAGTTGTGCTCCAGGCTGTGGAGGTGGGCACTGGTGAAAGAGGAGGGCTGTGGCAGTGTCTGGGTCTCCCTAGCATGGCACTGAACCAAAATGCTTCCCCTGCCATAGGCAGCTGGGAAAACTTGGCCTGCAGCAGGAGCACAGGGCTTGTTCCTCCTGGGGAGACTGAAAAGGGCTGAGCCTGCCGAAGAGGTGAGACAAAACTCATCCAAAAAGGACAGAAGCCATCTGAGCTGCCAGGAACTGCAGCCTGGCACTGTGCAACCTCTCTCAAGCTTAGGACAGTGTGAAGCTGCCCACAGCTGGGACCAGGCAGAAAACCCACGTTAGGTAAGGACCAGTCAGCTACAGACAAGGATCTGAGTATTAAACCATTTAATTCTCATACCACTCACATGCATAATGTTCTTTTACACAGTGTTAAAAGAAAGAAGAAAATGCTTTTTTTTTTTAATACAAACAGAATTTCAAGTATACATTTATAGAATTTTCCAAGATTCTTACCCAAGTTGCTAAGTCTTCATTCACATTGTTCTTAAAGCTGTCCAACGAGAGCGCTTTTTGCTAAACTGCTTTCAATGCAATTGTACAGTCCCCTCTACCTTGGTTTTATTTCCCCCTTTCCCAACTCTGGTTCCCCTGCCATCCCTGCCCACCCCTCTCCAGCAGTGCTGGCTGTCCCTGGATACAATGGCCATGGAGCTGCTGTTTGCCAGTGCCTGCTGGAAAAGGGAAGCAGTCGTGGAGGGCCAGTTTGGAAACAGCTTGGAAAATCACTGAAGAACAGTCTGATATCCACAAGTTACAGCAGGCTTACTCTTCAGCCTACTCCAGACTAGTCTGAACACTGACTTTTTTTTCTTGAAATAAGGACTGCAACCAAAAATTAAATAAAATAATAAAAAAAGAATAATTAGTACAGCAGGAAATTTCTGAACTGTGAAAGTAAGTCTTGAATGTTAGGACACTTGTCCTAAAAAGGTTTGATTTATAAGTCACTAGTTGAAGGTGACAGCACAATTTCTGTTACAAATGGTTACTCTGCAAACCAGCTCAGAGCAGAATCAATGTGGGACACACAAACTTGGATTAAAAAAAGGAAAAAAAAAACCCAAACAGAACTGACGAGGGCTCCATATTCATGTTATGGAAAAACCCCACAACCCCAGTAACAGCTTTCTCCTGGCTTTGCTGCTCAGCTTAGCTCAGCCCTGGGATGCCAGCTGGGTTGTAACTGGGTGCAACTTCTGACCTGTTAAAAGATGGGGTTTAAATCTTCTTGACAGGCAAGGGTGGGTTTCTCTTGACAGATTACCAAGTCCCCTAACAGCCACCAGCCCCATGCGTGCCTGGGCACGGCGGGGCTGCTCCGGGGGGCTGCTGGAGGTAGAGCTGCCATCCCCAAGGGTCTGGCAGCATTGCTCCCCCCGAGCTGTGGCTGCCCAGGAGCTGCCTGCCTGTACAGCTGTGTCCCAAGCCAGCCACAGCTGTACTCTGACGAGTTAAAGTGCATTGCGGCAGAAAAGGGTTTGCTTTTTCTTTTTTTTTTTTTTTTTTTAAATTTTTTTTATTTTTAAGAGGAACCTATTTAAAGTGCTGTTCTAGTTTGGAAAGGGACTCTGTTTAGAAAAAAAATGGCACCTTTTCACATGAGAGATTTGCTCTCTGTATGTGTGTATATATATATAAATTTGCAGAGTCAGATCTGCTGACTAATGAACAACATAGAAAAGTGTATTTTATTGCTTTTTTTTTTTTTTTTTTTTTTTTTTTTTAACTGCTGCCTGCTGCCTTGGAGGCAGGAGGGAGATGGATTCTCCTTTCACCTTCCCCACCATTAACTGATTTCCCAGTGCAGGATTGTGGTCTCACAGCTCTGGCCCAGGGCACAGTTCACTGTCACGCAGCACACGGGAGGTGACAAAGTCCCCCTGAACTGTCACAGCCCCCCAGCCAACCTGCAAAGGGTCACAGTAAGGAGGCCAAGAAGGACTGTGGACCCCAAGGGACTCCTGTTGCTTCTGCCAGATGCCATTTTCATTAGAGTCACTTTACAGAGCAGACTCGCATTTCTGAAACACAGAGGTAAGGAAAAAAAAAATCTCTTTAAAGTGAAAGCTTTGCTGCTAGAGTGTGTAGTGTGGTAACCTCAGCACTCCAAGAGAGAGAGGTAGTTACTGTCCTGTGAATATACTGCTGCTTAATGCAACTCCATTTCTGGAGTGATTGCTCAAAAGGAAAAAAAAAAAAAAAGAAAGAAAAAATAAAAAAAATCCTGTGCTCTTTATTAAGTTATCCCAGTTAAATCTTTCTGGTGAAGATATACTTAAGTATTCCCTCTAAGAGGCTTTTGTATTTCAGAAATTGATTGTCAGTTAAGTTGGTTACAAAATGAAATTTGATTAGCAAATTGCTATACAAAGCCATTTCCCTTGTTAACTCGTAAAATTTTCTCTCCCACTACTCAACTATCTGTGCCCTGTTTGGGGGTCACATCCCATCTGCTCCTGCAGTAGGACAGCATTTCCTGCTCTGAGCAGTTTTAATGGAAAAAACCAAAGTTTTAAAAAGAGCTACAGATATCATATTCACAGTGTTGTGCAGGAAAGGTGGGGTGACACCAGGGAAACGAGGGGAGCTCTGGGGACAATGGGGCCACAGCTCATGGGAGCTTCAGCTAGTGTTTAACCCACTAGAGGCTTAGGAAAACTGCATTCATTCCCTTCCCTTTTCAGACTAAAGCAGTGCTTTGAATACCTTGCTTCCATTTCCAGGAATTAACATCTGATCCAGTCCTTTGCTAATTGTCCCTGCAAGTGTGGGGCACGAGGTGAGGAATGTGTTACTGTAAGAACACACAGGTGTATCTTATTCTCCTCCTCATTCAGCTTCTCAAAGACCTTATTCACAAAAGTCTGTTTTGCCACCCAGGATTGCTCTTGCCTGTCCTAAATGTCAGCCATGCTACCCACCAACACCAAAGAACCATGCCTTATTTGAACAACACCACTCCTCTCTCCCTTCCCAATATTCCCTACTGGCACTTACCCCATGACAACACAGCCCTGGAAGCCATGTGGTGTCAGCTTTCTGCCCAGGCCAGTGCCTCAGGGGAGCCCAAGGAATTAGTCTTAAACAAAGGGGATGACAAAATTCAACTCTCAGTCCCACCTGGGGTGCTTCCCCCAACAGCACAACCCTGGCTTAGGAAGTTTTCTCAGACATCAGCAAAGTGCCTGCCTGCCACCGACACCCTCCTTCCCTGCCCCTCTGGCAGAGATCCAGGCTGGCCTGTAAACAGTCTCTGCAAACAAACATGGACTGAAAGAACACCCTGGGGCTGGAGACAGCCCCAGTGGGGCTGGGCCTTGATGCCCCCTCCCAAAACACAATCTGTCAGCCCCAGAATTGCACTGTCCACTTGTTGGTAGTGTCATCCACAGCTGCCACCCTCCTCCCACTGGCCCCTTGCAGGCAGGAGTTGTGTTCAGTTACCAATGCACAGGCAAGGAAGGATTCAAAAGCTTCACAGTAATTCAGAGAGTTTCTTTAGACACATAAACTCCCAGAAAATACTCTTGGAGGCACAAAGCCCCATATCAAACCAATGCCCAAGACATGTAGTTGAACGAGCAGAGCCAGGGAAACCTCAAGAAACAGCTTTGAAAACTTGAGCAAATGAGGAACCAATTAATTGGCATCATCAAGTTAAAATTTGTTTATGTCAGGCTAGTTTTGTGACTCCTCCTCTTGCCCCAGACTCACTAATTTCTATTGGAATTCTAGCAGAAGACATCCCTGCCCAGGGCAGGGGGGTTGGAATAAGATGAGCTTTAAGGCCCCTTCCAACCTAAACCATTCTGTGATTCTATGATTTCAGTAACTAATTTCAACTGTATTTCCTCTTTTTATACTGCCAGTTTCTGTATTTTATGACCAGCAGTAAACTAATCAGCTTCATTTTTTCATTTCTCATTAGTTTCACAGTTTCATAGCCAATGGTATTGGGTCTGACTGCAAAGGCAATGGGAAGGTTTAAATAAATAAGCCTCACTGCAGTATAAAAATTATGCAGCCATTTCACCATAGATCTGAGGGGAAGGGTGTTAGGTACATTATCTAAGCTGGAAGTCTGCAAAAAAATTAATGCACTGATTTTTTTTAAGTACTGCCTTAGGTAAGTGCAGTAAAATAATAAATCAGAATATGTCAGATTAAACAAGGAACTTACACAGCAGTATTTAAAAATACCTGAACACTTTTCAAAAGGTTAACAGATACGAACTAGGAAGGCCAGTAAAGCTGCCCATTTTACATGATAAAACTGAAAAAAAGGTAACAAAAATACAGCTTGGTGCAGTCTGATGGAAACAGGGACTTGGAGGCTGCACTCTCCCATGATGGAGATTCCCCAGCCTCTCTGGACAGCCTGATCCAGTGCTGTTTGACTGCACCCATGGTGAGACAATGTCTTATCACACCTAACCTGATTTTCCCTGGTATAAACTGCTGCCTACTGCTGCTCCTCCTTCCACCGTGTGCCTCCAGGAAGGGTCTGGCTCCATCTTCTCTGCACCCTCCCCTGAGCTGTGGAGTTTAAATAGGAAAAATGATAAAGGAGAAAGCACTGAAACAAAAACAAACTTCAGTCTTCAACACTTGCTAGAAAACTCAGAAAATGGCACTTTGAAATCTGGTACTGCCTTTTCCACCCTTCAGCTCCTTCCAATGGAGTTTTTGAAATGCCCACAGCAAATCTGCCCCCACAGGGGACTGACCCCTTTTCCTTCTTTGCTATTCACAGCTCCAGCAAGGAAAACCCTGGTGCTGCTCAGCTGTCCTGTACCAGGATAGGCCTCTTTGGACACCTGTCTGGCCAGGCAGCAGCATTTCCTTCATGCTCCTGTCCCTGTGCAGGTTCTAAACCCAGCATTTCCCTGCTCATAGCATCCATGGCATACCAGATACATGCACTACATCTTCCCAGTGATGCTTTGCTGCTGATCCACCTTTCTACCCATCTCTGTGGTTCCAGTGCCACCAGCAAGGGCTGAGAACAGATCAGCTCTCTCCTTATTTCAGCTGAATTCCTCCTCCCTAGAGGAAGCAGAGCTGCTGCCAAGTCTGTGGGACATGTTAGAGGTGAATTTGTTCTCAGCACTTGCTAATTCCTCAGAAAGGTAATTACTCCCTGGCACAGAAAAAACAGCAAGATCTTATCTTTGAACCCATTATTTCTTCCCATCAGTGACAGCAGAACACACGCCTTCACAGAAATTATTTTAAAACCCCCAACCACTTCTAGACATCAGTAAATGGCAATGGCTCGTTTCCTAAAACTTTAAATTAGACACTAAATACATCAGTGGCTGGTTTTGTGGCTTCCTCACCAGCTCCCAGATCACAGTCTGATTTTCTGCTTTCTCTGCTTTTATTTCTACCTTTGCCAGCATGTCCTTGTTTTACAACAGAATTGTTAGGGACCATGAAGAACACCTCCAGAAGGCCCCACCATCCAACCCTACCCAGCAAGTTTCAAATCCTTTCAAGGCTGCAACTCTCCAGCAGCACAAGTTCTTAAGTCTTACTTGTATCCATGTTTTTGTCAGCAAAGACCTTTCAGAATTCCCACCTAAAAAAGGTTCCTCCTATTTCTGAGAGACATCATTTCACAAGCTGTAATACTTTGGTTTACAACTAGATTAAAATATAAATTAAATAAGAATAATGCTAAATGAGTTTATATTGAAACACATTATATTTGTTTCTATATATGTATATACAGGTATGTGTGTGTGCACTCCCTAATGACAGCTGGAGGAAGCAAAAGTCATTTTCCAAAGGCTTCTGCTCTTCCAGCTAGCATGGTCAACTTATCCATTGCAACAATTCCCTGTGCATAAAAGCTAATGAAGCACTGGAAGGTGGTGCTGGCAACCAGCTGGGTCACACAGACATTCAGGAACAGAAAGACAATAAATTATAAGAAGCAGTAGTAACTTGTTCACAGTTGGGATGAGGATAATGTTATGGGAAACCTGAATTGTCTACAGTTCCAGGAATAAAAAGCCAAAGGTCACTGAAAGTTACAGATATACTGCAGTTAATCCTAAAAGCAAAGATCAGATCTGACACAAAGAAATGACAGAAAACGTGGAATTTCACCCAGCAGCCTAAACTCTGGTACCATCAGATTCAACAGGAAGTTTTCCAATACCTCCATCAAAACCAGAATTCATCCCAGGGATGCTCTGATCACTGCCTCCATCTCAGCAATGGACATCTTCCCAAGTAGGAAGATTCCTTGAAACCAACTCAATCCTACATCCAAAAGAAAATGCTCCCAGTCCTTTCTTGATTCCATCAGCTCAAACATCACATCCAATCTCTCCTAATTCCCAGCCTCTGTGTTATTCTGCATTTGCCAAGCCAAAGCCTTTCAGCAGATGGAAATATTTTAGAGATGGTAGGACTCTTCAGATAATTTTATAACCCACTTGACTGGGTTCCAGGTTAGGAATAACCTAAATTTCTAGTAAGACTAACTGCAGCAAAACTTTGGTCTGCTGCATTTTACTGGTTATAAAACAAAACAAAAAAACCCACAGCAAAACTATTCCAAATCTACTCTATTCCAAAATGTTCTGGTAGGCTTTAGTTTCAAGAAGCAGCCAGTATAGTTTGCATAGTTCTATTTGGTTACAAATATCTATACATAGATACATACATACATACATACATACGCAGGTACATATGTATTTTATATTAAAATATCCTCTAAATGACAGTGATTAAAATAAGGATTCAGAGCCCCTCTTTAGGCCCTTGAACTGCAGACATCAAAACTGTGCATGGCCCTCACCTTGTGACAGGAGCAATGCTTACCACAATTATTTTGCCATGGCAGTGGATCTCAGGCTTTCCAACTGCAGCCCTGGCCAAAGGCTCCCAGGGAAAACTCAGAGCCCAGACCTTGGCAAAAAATCTCCTGGAATTATAGCTTCTTGACTTACAGAACAGTATGGGTTGGGAGGGACCTTTAGAGGTGATGTAGTCCAACTGTCCTGCCATGAGCAGGGACTTTTCCCATCCCCAAAATATTTCCAGCAGAGCCTGAACAGCATTTGATGTCATTAATCTGCAGAAACATTTGGATGCTGGCATGGCTAAATTGGCAGGCATGTCATGGATCACAGAGGAGAGTTTGGTAAAGTTTAAATCACTTTAAGTGCTGTTTTTTGTTGGTTTTCAAGACACATGATCCTATCTACCTCCCAGGCTGCCTTCCACCCAAATCAATGGCACCTTTGCAGCTGTCTTCCTATTAATATGTTGGATTCTGCAGGAGAGATGAAGTCAGCAGCAAATAAAAGCTACAACTGTGCTCTTGCAAAGGCCTTGTTAGGGGTGAATCACCCAAAAGTGCCAAGGACTCTACTCCAAAACCAGACTGCTTGGAATCACTCCCTGAAATGGGGATCTCACAGTTAAGTGACATTCCTATTGCAGAGGTGTGGGATGAAAACACAGCCACAGGGCTGCCACAAAATGAGAGCAGGACAAGCAGGGAGAGCTGTCCTGCCCCTGTATTTCAACCTCGAGCTCACAGAGGGTTGAAATCCTGGCTCTGTGCCCTCTGTGCCAAGCCAGCCCCATGATGCTTTTCAGCAGGGCCACAGCTTGTTCCCAAAGCTATTCCAGCTCTGGATGGCTGTCACAGGGGAACTCTGGGTTTGAAACAGCAGCAGAGACACAACATGCTTTCTGTTCTTCCCAGCACCCAAACTGAAGGTAAATTATACAGATCATAGCTCGAGAGTATTGTAGAGATGATGTAGGGAAGTCCACAGACTGAACCTGATGGTGGATCATGGTGAGAGGACAAGAAGGGACTGCCCATTTGCACTGGCTGCTCTGGCTCTCACCAGGCTATCCCTGGATCTTACCAAGTTAGCTCTAAGCATGTTCTCAGCCTCCTGCAATAAATTCACAATCCATAAAGCCTCTCATTCATCCCTCTCTAGCTGCTGGAAATACAAAGCACAATTTGTTTTCACATCCTCTCACTGCATTTTGGCCTTCTCCTTTTCCCAGCTTCACATCAGTCATCCTCCTGAGACGAAGAGGTTTAGCTTTTCTCCAAAGCAGCAACACAGTATTCACACAATTCTTGCTATTTTCACAGCTATTCACAGGGGACCTGGCAGCAGCAGTGAACAGCCGTGGCAACCATCATGTCACTTGGCTGACACTTGGCACCAGGGCTTGCTGCAGGCTTAAGGAGATAACCACAACTCTTCACATTTCAGAGGTGAGTTCTTTGACAGCAAAGAACTAAGAAATATGTCCACCTCCAAGAAAGCAAACTGTAAAACCAGAGCGTGTTCTCCCTGTTGCCTGAGGCAAGAAAACAAACGGGTTAGTAAGCCCTAACTCCAAAGCAGACAAAAATGTTACGTACAGAGGTATTAAAACACAAGAGTTCTCTTCACATCCTCCTTAAATCACAGTTGAAATCACAGTTTTGGCAGAACAAGATGCAGCCAGACGTGGGAATGCAAAGCTGTGCCTCAACCCATCACAGAAGCATTCGCACTTGCAAAGTTGGCATCTGATTCTCCACAGCTTTGGTGCAACTGTAAAGAGCCACACCAACGCAGAGGCAACAGGACACAGTATCATTCTGTTAGGGAAAGCACTTCTAAGAAGCTACACCACTGCCAGAAAATTCACATGAGGTTTTTCCATACCGTATACGACCTCCAACGCCTTTTTTCTTGAACCTTGGTCTCATCTGCACTCAGGAAGTCAACCATTGAAAGAAATGTTTAATAAGGATTCCTTCAGAACTGCTTCCACTGTCTAGTGCGGATGGGCCTGAACTGGTTTCAGCACTGTTCAAGAAATACCAGACATCATGATTCTCACACATACATACATATCCATTAAATGTACAGAAATAATACCAAAATGATTCCCACTACCATACCTTATATTGACTCTAGCTACAAGCTATAAACTTCACCTCAGCGAGGCCTGGGCAAGAATATTGGCTCTTTTGCATGCAATCAGAAATGATCATTTATACAGTGGCAACCTCTACACAAAAAAAAAAAAAAAAGAGAAAAACAAACCGAAAAACAAAAAGAAAAGCAAACATAAAGGAGGAAAAAAATAAAAACCTTTCACAAGCTTTGTTTTCAGCCTAGTAAGGTATGAAGGACTAATTTCATGGTTTTCACCAGGCCACTTGAAGTAGTGAATCAGCAAACAGGACGTGCTGTTGGCATCCGGTACTGTCTGGATGCTCCTCCGTTCACAGTATTGATACAGTAAAATAAAAACCTGCTCAAGAAACTCACAGCTATGCCATGGGAACAAAGGCATTCAGCATTTTATGTCAGCCCTTCTTCACTACGGTTGCCATCTGTCTCAGAAAAATGTTGCTTGTGTAGCAGTTACTGCACCTTCACCCTTCTCTTCACAGCAAGCTTAGCAGGGAAACTTTCCCACTATATTTTTATATAATATATGTATATAAATAATTTTATGTTTTTATAGTTTGGTAGTATTCTTTTAAAATTTCTATTTTAAAACACTTAAAAATCTTTTAAGCAACTAAAAGTAACTTTTTATGCTCTCTAGTGTGAACAGGATAGGATTTCAAAGTTTTTAACTTTTTTTTTTTTTTTCATTTTTGGTAACTTCAAAAGCTATGACTAAAGCAGCACATCTCCACTCCTCTCTGCACCTTGATTGCAACAAAACCTACCTTGGCCACCCTCTCACCTCATCCTCTGCCTTTTGGTACCGTGATGTTTGACCTTTGCCAGGAAACCTGACGGAGCTGGTTGGTTGGGTGGCCACATCACTCTCTGTGTGATGGATGCCCTTGACAGGAAAGGAGGAAGAAGGCACAGAAGGAAAACGGAGGTGAAATATCAGTTTTCCTGTTTGAAATGGTTAAATGGTACCTTGCAGGTGCCCAGCTCAAAACACCTGCAAAGGTTCCTCTTGTAGGATCACATCCCTGTTACACGTGATACTGGCACTGAGCCCTTCCCACATACAAAAACAGATTAGAGCCACATCTCTTCTTGAGAGAGAGATGGGAGGAACAGTGAGACCCCTCACATACAAAAAAATCTATAAAGCAAGGCAAGAATACATCACCCTTCTCCAAATTATTCCCTCCAAAGGGGCAGGAAAATGATCCCGAGTACCAATTTGCAGATGGGGATCCATCCAGCAAAGGCTGGAGATGTTTCCATGTGCACAAACTGCAGTCAGACAGCAGGTCAAGCTTTACTGACACTTGGTCAGCCTCCTGCCTGCTAAGCCCCCACTCTAACCACTCATCCAGCTTTCTTGCTGAAGCGAGATGAAGTGTATTTCTTTTCCAATGTCTCCTTGTTCCTCCCATCACCTTCAGGTTCAGAACTTCACCCTTCCTTATCATAAACACATTATACATCCTCAAGAGAACTCCTTCACCAAACCTGATACGTGCAACCTGTCATTCATTCCCCCGCTTCAACATGAACAACTTGGCATCAGAATTAGAGAAAACTCTTAAAATATTGCATATTTTTTTTAAAAAAAGATGTCAGGATATTTGCACTTATCTGCCTGTCCCATGCTTTTCTGGTTATGAACCACGTAAGCCCGTGCAAACACCCACAATACACACGCAGGCATGTCTCTCCAGGTTTGCTAAACTTGCTCTAAACATCAGAGCTACTCAGAATACAAAAATGTTAAGTCCATGCAAGGGGACAGAGTTGTGATTGCTCTAGGAACCGTTCACTTTTAAGTCTCCTGAACTGTTATAAGGAAATAGAGTAGGGTTCTCTTTTACTTTTTGCGTTTCATTGATAAAAAAGTTATCAAACTAGTTTGTAGAAACAGGTTTAAAAGCAACCACCTGCGATTGCTTGGCTGTGACAACAGCATTGCAGTATTCCCATATCCCATATTGCTGTTCTAAAAGATCAAGTGTGTCTCGAGGGGGGAGCAGGGGTGAAAGAGGACTTTGGTAGCCAGCCTCTAACTCCACAATTCAGCAACTCCAGAAAATCTCTTCCTAATCCTTGGCAACACCTGAAGCATGGCAGCACTCCAGCCAGGACCTCAGAGTGCTCTGAGCTCTCCAGATCAGCACCAGCAGAGGACAACCTCCTCTGGAAGACCCCTCCAGCCCTTCTCCCAATGCATCAGAGTCTCATGCAAACCTCACAGCTGCTAAATTCCACTCTCAGTAGCTGAAGTACTTCCTTCACATTTTGCTGATCTCTGGAATACCACTTTGTAGCTGTGCCCACTTCAACAAGGGGCACCAGGGCCGCATGCCTGGAACAGACAAGCCCAAAGCCCTAAAATAACAGTTTAAATAAAAACGTAAAGAAACACACCAAAAATAAGACAGGGATAAATACACTCGGGCAAGGCAGGTTCCACCAGGACAGTATTTTTGTTTTCTTTGCTGTGGCAACTACCTGGGGAAGGGAGAAAGGCAACAGCCCCTTGCCCCTGCTCTCCCCTCGAGCGGGAGCAGTGGATATGGCTCTGTGGCTGAACCCGGCACCGCCGGCGGGACGCCCTGCTGGGCCACAGCACTGTCCACAAATACAAATGACTGCTTGTCCCAGATCACTACAGAACAGTAAAAAAATTTAAAATCCTGTCGATCCCTGAATAAGAAGTTGATTGACACAGTTGTTCTGTTTTTCTCCAAGAGGAAGAGGAATAAGGGAGAAAAACACTTAACACTCTATGGGTGTGTGTGTGTGGGTGTGTGAGAGGAAGAGAGAGAAAGAGAGGGATTTTTCCATTTTGGCAACATCTTGGGAGCTTCTTTCTGTTCAGTGATGGCATTGCACTAATTACAGTACCAGCCTGCCGGGTTGGTGCTGACTCTTTAGAGCCAGGAATGGGAACAGGGTCCTTTCTCCTGGGACTCCACAGCCGCCTCAATCCGGCCCGGTTGTGGACACAGATCCCTGTGCCGTCTCCCCCACTGCCACAGCCTCTTCCTGGGGAGGAGATTCCTCCTCTGCCTGCCCCCGGGACGTGACGGTGGTCTCGGGGGAGATGCTGTGGGGCCCCTCCAGGGGCAAACAGCCGGGGTGGTTCTTGCGAAAGTGCTGGTTGAGGATGGCCTGGAAAGGGAAGCTTTTGCCGCAGACGTGGCAGTGGAAGGGCTTGTTGCCCGTGTGCTTGCGGATGTGATATTCCAGCTGATCCTTGCGGGTGTACTTCTTCCCACACATGCGGCACACAAACGGCGTGATGCCCATGTGCAGCCGCATGTGCCGGTCCAGGCTGCCCTTCTGGTTGAAGGATTTGGCGCAGTAAATGCACGTGAGCCGCGGGTTGTACCGGAACCAGCGCTCCGAAACCTCCTGCTCCCGCAGATATTCCACGTAACCGCTCACTCCCAGCATGGCTGATTCCTCCCCCTGCCGAGGAAATGGCAGAGATTTAAATAACAAGCAGTCTAAAACAAGTTGCAGAGAAGATCAGGCCCAGGTCCAGCCAGTAAAGCATGTGCCAAACCTCAAAATCAGCAGCACTAATGTCTGTAACCTCAAGGAAGCATTTAAGTGCTTAACTGGGGCCTTGGGGCTGAAGACAAACGAGCAATCAATTAGAAACCACTGCTGCACAGGCCCCTTCTGCCAAGCTGTTCCCTGGATCTGGTGAAGAAAAGCCCTTGACACAAGGGCACATGGCCACCAACTCAGTTGTGGACCACATGTCAATATTTCTTACTTTTTAAAAATTTGTGCCAGTTTTATGAAAACATTTTAGTGTATCACCTTCTCTTTTCCATACTAAAAGTCAAAAAAAAGAAGCCAATTGATGAGCTTGCAGTAAAACCAAGGAAGGGCAAACCACAAATCACATCTGAAAGTCTTCAGGTGTCATTTTACACAGGTATTTATTCAGGTGTCACTTAGAGTTCATTCCATAACGAGTCACATTTGCCTGCCTGGCTGTGAACCCATCCCAGCCCTGTGGCATTGCAGGCAAGGATGTGCCTGACCCAGCCTGCACAGCAAGGACTCCTCTATTTTCTGAAGTTACACAGACAAACAGCCAAGGGCAACCTGAAGCACAAGCCTGGTCTCAGCCAGACACTTCTGGCCATGGTATTCAGATTGAACAGAAACACACTGACTCCAGAATGCCTCTGTGCTGGAGAGGCACTGTTTACCCCACCAGTGCTGCTTCACAGTGGTGCCAAATGTGGAGGAGCAACCAGTGTAACAGCAGGAGGGCACCTCCTCTGCAAGCCAGGGCTCTACAGGCATGAGCAGCAGGGTACCTGTGCCAGGTGATGCTGAATCCAGCTGTACAGGCCTAGGGAAGCTGCTGAGGACTAAAGGAGATATACAAAGCTCTGGTTCTTCCTTTCCACTCTACCACTGCCATTGGGCAGGGATCATGGGCAGACTATTCTAGTATGGATATGGCAATGCCAGGAGAGTGGAAGGTGATGATACTTCCCCATGGCGTGTAAAGCCTAAGGTTTCGTGTTTGAGGCTGTCTCACAATGGAGAAATAAGAGCAGCTTTTCTGTAGGCAGAGCTAAAATTGCTTAATATGTCACATTTCCCCTAGAGGGTTGGTTTGACCTGAAATTTTTGCAATGTCTGCTGAGGATACAAAACAAAGCTCTGCAAAATATGAACAAAAAGGTATCTGTCATTTTATGGAAGTGTCTAACAAAGTCAACAGACAGCAATCACAATTCTCCCCCCCTTGCTTCACTTGGTCTTACTCAAGGGCAAAGCAGCCTAGTATCTCCTTACCCACCTCCAGCCAAGTCCTTTGCTTACACACTGACACATTCCCTACCTGTCAGGCTCACAAGAGTCCTTCTGCACTGTGTTGGCTGACACGCCTGCCCTGCAGTGGCACTGTGACACTAACTGGATACAACTAAACTACACCAAAATGATAAGGCACAGGCATTACTGCCATGTCCCACTTTGCTGCACTCTACAGCCCACTGCCCTCCTATTTCTGTGCATCTCTCGCTCCTACCCCAAAACTGTGCCCAAGGAAGCAGAGAATTCAGAGCTCCTTTATGCTGTCAAGTCTGCTGTGCAACACAGTCACTTGGAGCAGAGACAGAGACCTCTCTAAAACTCCACAGCTCTTTGACACTCCACCCCAAAAGGTTCATTGGTGTAGTGCCTGGAGGGCTCTTGGGAATGGTCCTGGTACCGGCACAGAAAGGTTCAGCTGTTGTCACCCGTCTGCCACAGAAGCCAAGCCACACCTCCTCCCTCTGCTCAGGCATTTGCTGCCAGTGTTTGAGAGCAGATCCAGCTCTGCAGGCAAGTGGGGTTTCTCCTCAGGAGTTGGTGGCCTGCCCAGAATAAGGGTGGATATTTATGCCCTCAAACAAGAGAAACTCCTTGTGTCTTCCAGGTATCTGGCTAAAATCCCAAACAACAGCCAGAATCAGTTTTAAATCATACATGGCCAGCACACGTTCTCCTGTGAGCAAGTAGATCCTTTGCCAAAGTAAAAGGTCCTTGTGTCACACACATTATTGCTTGCAAATATAAAATATTACACACTTCATCACAACAAAGTCCCCTTCACCTTCAAGCCAACATTTACTTGCAAAAGTCTTGATCTGCCTACCTGGGAACTGGGCTGCTTGGGCTCATCCATCCTCCCTGGAGACTCACTTTTTGATCTGTACCGCTCAGTCACAGCACCCATGCTGCCAGAAGGGCTAAATCTGTGGGGTGGGGGAAGAGCATAAATGGAATTTTAAATGGGCATCAGGTCACTACAGTGTTTACAACAACAAGTGAGCAATAGATGCACCTGTACAGCAGCTCTTCATCCTCATAGCTAACACACTGGAGGTGGAACAGTGCAAGTATAAAGGAAAAACTAAATTATACCAGTCTATGGTTTCAGTCTAAACATGTGAAAAATAAAACTAAGTCATTTGGCTTCCAGTTCAGCAACAGAGAGAGGCTGCTATCAGGAATAAACCAATATGGGCCTGGTGACTCAGGAACTGTACAGCAGGACAGAAACCATTTCTCAGAAGACACCTCTCCTCCAGCACCCTCCTCTTCCATTCCCAGTGTGAAACATAAGGGATGTGATGGACTACAGGTGGGAAACAGTGCAGACTGCAGTGCAAAAAGAGATACCAGAGACTAGCTAGTCCAAGAAAAAGGGCTAAGGAAGTCAGAAAGCATTGCTCTCCAAGGGCCAGCTCAAGATTGCTCCCACTGATTGATTTATTAAGCAACAAGTGACAGAATATCCGTGGCTACCATGTAGCTGTTTCCTCCTGGGATTGAGCTAGAAGAGAGGCAGATGTGAAGGGAAACCCTAGAATTATAACACCCCCCCAACAAAACAGACTTGCCCTTTATCAAATCCATTCTCTGGCCTGAGCCTAGGGCAAGAAAGCAAATGCTGGAGTGGAGGGGAAGCAGATGGTTTGAGAATCCAAACAGAGCAGATTCCACCACTCATTTTCAACAAAGGCTTTCTGCTCTCTCATATAAATCAAAACAACCCAGTAGAGGCCACTGGGCTCCAATTTCAACTGCCTCAGAAGATGTAAACCCAGGGCCCACTGCTCTCATGGACCACTGGGAAGACCTGGCTGGTGCTTAACTTGTTTCTCAGCCAGAACCATCCCCAGACCTTCGGGCCAGAAGGCACCAGTGCAATGGAGCTATGAAACACATATTGTATATGACCTCATTAATCCGAATGCTGAGTCTGGTATCTACTGAGGGTGAACTGAACATCTTTAGAAAAACAATCCCACCTCAGCTGAAACACTGAGAGGTAGAGATCCCAACCTGTAAGAGCAAATAAGTAATTCCCCAAGCTAGCCTGTACCTGGAGATCCTGCTCTGATCACCACCCAGCCAACATACTATTACCCAAACTGGATACACTTCCTAACACCAGGTAAGAGCCCTTTCGCTCTTATGCTTAAAATGGCCCAAGGAAATAGAAAGAGGAAACGTCCCCTGACCCAGCCCAGTCAGAATCTTGCACAACCTCCTCTTACAGCCAAGGTGAATAATTAAGTTTAAGAAAACCCACCTGTCAATCTCACTGCTGGTCGGCCTGACCACTTTGGCTCCAGAGGAGCCTAAGGCAAAAGCATCCTGGCCCAGCGATCCGTGGCCCGTGGTGTCGATCACCATGGCCGTGACCTCCTCAGCGCTGCTCCCATCCTCTCCCGAGGGCTGGTGCTCCGCCCCCAGCCACTCCTCCAGGTTTTCCGTCTTGATGCGCACTCCTCCCAGCACCCGCACCTCCTCGTCGTTCTGCGCCCCGCGCTCCCCCAGTCCCGTCTCAACGTACCACTGTCCTGCCCTGTTAATCCGCAGGATGGGCTCCCTGCCTTCCACGTCTGAACTCTGCTCGATTATCTGGGGGCTGGTGGACTCCTCGGGCGGGCTCAGCTCCCGAATGTCCAGCACTGTGCTGACCTGGCCCAGGCGGCTCCCCTTGGGGGTGTTGTGACGCGGACTCAGGGAGCGGTTCAGATTTGGCGTCGCCCGGTGGGACTCGGGTGGTCTCTCCTGATGCTTCGTCCTGGTCTGGCTCAATTCCGCTTCCACCTCCGCCACGTTGATTTTGAAATGAATCCCCTCGAGTATCTGCGTGCATTTGTCTATGATGTGCTGCATCTGCAGGAAACTGGCAGCTGTCAGGTAACTGATGATGTCAGCCAGCTGCAGACATATCCTGCCAGTGTAGCAGAAGGAGAGGAGCTGCTCAAAAACGGAAGGGTTCTTGATGACGGAGATGGACACGGTGCTCATCTCGTTCAGGGACATGTGGTCACGGAAGTAGGGTGAGCTGGCAGCCAGCACCACCTTGTGCGCACGGAAAGCCTGGCCCTGCACGTTGACCACGATGTCACACAGCCGACCCTGCATGCGCAGCTGGTTCAGGTGGCTCAGCACAGAGTTACTGAAGTTAGGAATCTCCAGCTGGATGTTCCCACTCTTCTCCATGGCTGTCCCAGCTGCAGGTGCACAACTCTGCTGGAAAAGGGGGAAAAGATCCTGTCATTAGCAGAGCCAATCATTTGAAAGTAGAACATTTTTTCACCTGCTTCCACACAGTTTGAAACACTGGAGTTTTTAGAGACCTTCCTCACCTGTTGAACTGTCACACACCTGGCAGCAGCTCTGTCACGAGCGTGTTTGAGATCATTTAAAAAAGCATTACAAAAGCTCTCTGATCTCTCCATGCCATGCATCCCTCAGCACAAGCATTCTGCTAAACCACTCCTCAACAGACCCCCATTCCCTGCAGCTTTAGCGTGCAAAACTCTCTGTTCTGCCAGCCTCAATAAAAGCACATCTGCATGGAAAAAAGAACATTAAAAATGGCACAGGTATTAAAAATAGGCACCAGATTGCATAATGGATTAAAATACTCACCACTTGTACCTTCTAAGCATTTTGAAAAGAGAAAGTAATAGGGAAAGCTCCTTTGTAAGCCAGGAACTGGGAAGGAGACACTGGCACCTAAATCCTCATGTGACTTTTGAAAAGCTGGCCAGCACACATCTGACCTCAAGGCATCCTAAGTGCCTTGTTAACCTGAGATGTCCATCATATGTGGCACTTCTGACACATGACACAGGAGAATGAAAAAAACGCTGTAGCCCAGGAGAGCTCAAAGGGCCTAACTCAGGATCACTTTTATAGGATCCCAAGAGACTTCATGTTGGTCATCACTAAGTTCCCATCCTGGCCATACCCTAAATCAGTAACTCCTGGACTCGTTCCCAAGCAGAGTAATAATGGGACTGTTCCACTCAGGCTACAATTCACAGCAGTGCTGCTCTGCTGGGACTGCAATCCAGGTAAATGCTCTACCCAGGCTATCCATGGCTCATCCCTTGTTTCTCACCTTGGCTGGCATGTTCCCAGTTGTTCCCATCTCTACCACACAAGAGCTCCTGGCAGGCTCTGGGAGTACCTCACTGCCCAGCTGGTGCAGTCAGGGGACTCTTCACCACTCAGCCAAGTCCACCAAGGCTTATCAGGAGATCTCAGAGCAGGGCCAGGGAGGGGGGCTGGGGGATGCACCACCACATCATCACATTTCATTTTGGCAAAGTCTGAAAAGAAGCCCTGACCATATATGGTAAAAATTTGGAATGAATGGAAGTGAGACGTAAACTCATCCAAAAAGAAAAAAAAAAAAAAAAAAAAAA
>VYXF01012562.1:81233-99760 GCA_013397295.1 Polioptila caerulea
AAAGAAAGAAAGTAAATAAGCTTGTTAAAGTCCACTCATGGCATAAGCAGCTTCCAAGCTGGGTTGCTTCTGAAGTGTGGATTGAGCAGAGTCCTGCAGAGGTCAAAACCACTTCAAGCAGGCTGGGAATACCAAGGCTCACAATGCCCACTCTGAGGAATCTCTGAATCAATGGAATTGGCAGATGAAGAGCATGTCTGCCTTTGGAGGACTTTATATTTGGAATTTATGAACACTGCAGCATTGCACATGCCCATATGCCCAAGCAGGCTTTGTGCAAACTTGGCAAACCCAGTTACTAAACACGAAGCTGCAGGACAGCCTGTCAGTCTTGTGGAGTTGTGCCAAGGGGTTTCTGAGTGGTGGGATGGCTGCGTGTCCCTGGGGAAGTCAGACTGGAGAGCACAAAGCTTCATAAGGTGCAGCTGAACAGTGCCAACAGTGCTTAGGGCTTCTTCTCTCCTTCCCCTATCACAGAATCACAGAATAGTTTGGGTTGGAAGGGACTTTAAAGCTCATCCTGTTCCCCCCCCTGCCATGGCAGGGACACCTTCCACTGTCCCAGGCTGCTCCAAGCCCCATCCAGCCTGGCCTTGGACACTTGCAGGGATCCAGGGGCAGCCACAGCTTCTCTGGGCACCCTGTGCCCGGACCTCACCACTCTCACAGGCAAAAATTTCTTCCCAATATCCAATCTAAACCCACTCTCTGCCAGTGGGAAGCGATACCCCCTTGTCCTGTCACTCCATCCCTTGTAAACAGCCTCTCTCTGTATTTCCTGTCAGCTCCTTCAGGCACAGGTGACAATTAGGTCACCCTGAAGCTTCTCTTCTCCAGGCTGAATACCCCGATTCTCTCAGCCTTTCCTCACAGCAGAGCTTCTCCATCTCTCTGATCATCTTGGTAACTCCTCTGGACTCACTCCATGTCCTTCACTATCTTTTAGAGAAAGCAACAAATCCCACAAAAATCAGGGAACCATGGTGCACAGGTCTGTGTCAACACAGCATTGGGAGCAAAACATCAACTGCAAAGAACAAGGGGAAATAGAAAACCCAACATCTTACCTGGACTGCTGTGAGTTACATGAAGTGGAAGGAAGTGGGGGTGCTGCCTTCTTTTTTTTCTTCTGATGTAGTAAGAAGAAAACTTGTTGCCCCCTTCCCCTTTAGGAGGTAAAAAGAAAGAAAAAATGAAGTGCAGAGGAACTGGGTTCTCCCAAGTGCAGTTGTGAACATCAAGCTTTGTCATTCCTGGTTTTGCTGGAGGATCTAGCAGCAGGATTAGCTCACCATCTTCCCAAAACAGCTGGTCCTAAAGCAATAAGCCTCAGAGCACACTCTCAAGGAAGGCAAGGGTGAAAGATCCCTGCCAAGGCCATGAGCACCCGAGGAGGCAAGAGGGAGGCAGAGGCTGAGCTTGGGATATAGAGAAAGAGAAGGGGAAAAAAATCATCAGACCATAACTGCTCAGCATGGCTGTGCATGGCTGTGGTCAGAAGGCAGCTGCTCCCCAGAGAGCCCAACAAACTATCTCTGAGCTCCTGCTCCAAAGGCAGGGAAAATCCATCTGCTCTTTATAACCCACAGCAAGGAAACTGTGTGTTATGATCCACTCAGAGGATGGTGAGAGAGAATCTGTCTCTCGGTTCAAACTACCCTGTCAGAGGCTGATTTCTGCCCCTCTGATTAAGGGAACCTCTCATCAGCTTCTGCACCTCAGCCACAGGGCAATGACATCCTGATTTCTCTCTTCTCTGGGAAGTCTGTCACCTCCAGCCACCTTTACCTGCAGGCTGAGCTGAGTGAGCACAGGGCACACACTGAGACACTGCCGTTTTTAGGGCAATTTGAGTGTCACCAGCTGAGACTCACACTTTACTTATGTCAGCAAATGCCTTCCAGCCTGTGAGGCAGCTACCAGGAGCGGGTGGAATTCTTGATCCATCCGGTGAGAAGCAGAGACAGCCCACCCAGCAGATGATGTCACCCTGGAAGCTGCACTGAAAACGCTCAGCTTTGGGGTTGAGATTTACCGTGACCGGGCAACTTCACAGAATCACTGAATATCCTGAGCTGGAAGGGACCCACAAGGACCGCTGACTCCAACTCCTGGCCCTCCACAGACACCCCAACAATCCCACCCTGCGCCTGAAAGCGCTGACCAAGCGCTCCTGGAGCTCTGGCAGCCTTGGGGGAGTGCCCATTCCCTGGGGAGCCTGGGCAGTGCTCGACCATCCTCTGGGGAGGAGCCTTTCCCTGATATCCAGACTAAACCTCCCCTGACACAGCTCCAGCCGTTCCCTGGGTCCTGTCCCTGGTCCCGGAGAGAGCTACTTAGAATCCCGTGATGGTTTAGGCTGGAATAGACCTTAAAGCTGTGGGCAGGGACACCTTCCACCGTCCCAGGGGGCTCCAAGCCCCGTCCAACCTGGCCTTGGACACTTCCAGGGATCCAGGGGCAGCCACAGCTTCTCTGGGCACCCTGCGCCAGAGCCTGCCCACCCTCACAAGTAACAATTTCTTCCCAATAAACCTATTTGGCTACTTGCAGGTTCCAACGGGACTCCAACAACTACAAACCCAAACACAACTCCAGACTGAGAGGAGCGGCGGCGGCTCCCCGCCCGTCCCCACCGCGCCCGCCGGCCCCGGCTCCCGGAGCCCGGCGTGTCCCNNCGGCCCGGAACCGAAACGCGCCAGCGCGGGCCGCGCCCCGGAAGGAAACGCCGTGCGGACCGTCCGCCCCCGCCCCGCCCCGGTCCGGCCCCGCACCCCGGGGGTGTGGCCGCGCCCGCACCACGTGATCCGCGCTATATAAAGGCCGGGCACCATTTCCGCTGCCTTTTTCTCTGTGGCGGCGGTGAGGGGTCGGTGTTGCCCCCGCGACCCCGCCGGTGAGTGGGGGCGAATCCACGCTCGGGGCGAGGTGGGGCCGCTCCCGGGGACGGCCTCGGGGCCCCGCGGGTGCGGATCGGTCGCCGATGGAAGGTGGCGAGGGAGGATTGCAGTGGATTGCGCGGCCGGGCCTGGTCCGCGGCCTAGGCCGCCGGGGGCTCTGCCTCATGGCGGCCCTGGGGGATGTGAGGGGGTTCTGTAGAGCCTCACGCGGGTTCGGGGAGTAGCGGCTCAGGGTAAAACCTCAGGCCTTGAGCTACGGGGTCTCACCTACCAGCCTGTTCCGCGGATAATGCGGCCGGGGAAATATGTCAAGGTTACGTGCCCGCTGGAAATACGAGTCTCCAGGTTTAGGTTTTTTCAAATGCACCAGGTTTGGAGGAGATTGTGTTTTCCCATTAACGGGAAACGTTGTGCAAAGAGCAGTAGTAGCGTTACGGAAGGATTAAGGATCCCCGCGCGGCTGGGATGCACCTGCAGTGCGGAAGGGTTGAGGACTGGCTTCACAACCCCAAGGCTTTGAGATCATTTGGACAGTGCTGCCAGGCACATGTGGTGACTCCTGGAGATAGTCCTGAACGAGTCTAAGAGTTGGACTCCGCGGACCTCGTAAGTCCTAACTCAGCACGTTTGAAGAGAAATGGCTCACTTCCATATGCTCTGCACGTGATGAAAACTATGTTGGTAGGGACATCTGAGAAAGTGATGAATGCCAACATATCTGAGCTGGGCATGGAATAGTTCTGATAGCCTGTCTGGGAAGGCTGAGTCACCACTGGGCCTTTGTAAGCAGCCAGAGTTCCTGGCTGCCCTGGTGATTATACACCAGAATCGATGCTGTAGAAAACAAAGTGTAGTGATCACATCTTGCTTAAAGATACGTAATAGCAATTTTTTTTCATGGCCTCAATTCTTCAAAGAGCCAAATTTTAGATTGCATCGGTGGGAATCTTTAAACTCTTAAGTAGTTTAGATGTTGCTTGGATTTTTCAAAGTAATATTTGTGAATATTGCATCCTTTTTGGAAAAAAACTAATATGCTTTCTTGTTTTCAGTTCAACATGGATCAGCTACACTCTTCCTTCTTGTGGCTTCAGTGCAGGTAAGTGTTGCTTCTGAAATACAGAGTTAAAATTAACAAATATTGAATTTGTGTGCACCAACTAGACTGGAGTAGTTGTATCAGGGAGATGTAACTCAGACATTGCCTGTAGTGTCTTGGGCAGGCCTCCCTTTTCTGCTGGGAAAAGTCACTTGTTAATTTGTCCTGGAGTGTGCTTATGAGGCTCCTGTTGTTTATGAAGCACTGCTCATGCTGTAACCAGACTGCAGGAGTACCCCCAGGTCCCTTTTTTCCTTGCTTACTGCTGTTTATTCACAGCAGTAAATAAGGTTTTGAGAAAACTGCCTGGAGTGTGTTGCAGAGAGTGAGGATTGATGTTGGGTAAATCTCAAAGCCTATGATGGTTTCAGTATAAGAGTAGTGGACAGAAGTGATTTCTGAAAACTCCATGCTGAGGCTTTCTAATGTGATTTCCAGAGAAGCTCCCTAGTTCTGCAAACATCTCCAACTCTTTTATCTCTTCCAGATCTGCTGCTGAATGTGGAGACTTGAAGCTACTTCTTCCCAAGGTAAAAAAAATTAATCTTGAAAATTAAATATAAAATGGTGCTTAGCATTTTTCTAGACAGCATCTTCTGCTCTGATGATATCAGAAAACAGAAAAATTTCTTGAGCAAAGCTGTCCCTCTGGTGCCACAGTGATGACACTTATTTGCTACTCTTGACCAAGAGAGTGATGAGCACTTTTACCACCATAACAGTTTTCTGAGGCACAGAAACTTAAAATTAACCCTCGATGCTTTGACTGCTGAATGTACTGTTTACAAGTTTTTTTTTTACTTCTAGGATTTGAATCCTGCTCTCCAGATGTATGAAGAAGGAGCATCACCTGGTAAGAAATGTGTCCTTCACTTAGGGAAGTTCTCTTTCCCAGAGCTGTTAGTAAGAAGGATGGGATGTGTTTTATATAATAAACTTCCACTAAGCCCAGAAACAATTTACACTTGTGTCAAACTTTTAAATATTTCTTTTTATTGGGAAAGTTTTCTTGTCAAAGCAGTCACAAGAGGTGATATCTTGGTGCTGTGATTCCAAAGCAGATACAGTGATGACGGCATAGTTCAGCAGAATGTCCTGTGATGAACACTTCAATGCTTCGCCCCTATCTGATGTATCTGGCACCCAGTAGGAGCTGTGGGCTTGGGCACAAAGGCTGAAGGGATCTGATTTTATTTTTTTCCTATTGTTACAGGCACTAGGACATGAAACTATGAGCTGTTGCAAGGTAAATACTGCATTGCTGGCATCTGTGAGAACTCATTTCACCTCTGCTGTGTGCAAAGGCTGCTGTGTGATGACTGCATAGTTCAGCAGATGCCCTGTGGTGAACAGTCACTGTCTTTCGCATCCTGTCTGATGCAGCCTCCTGTAGCTTAGGCTATTTCAACCAAGTGTGGGAAGCTGAAGGGGAAACACTTTTTTTGCTCCATGAATGTGTTGTAAGAATTTATCTCTGGAGACCAGTAAGTAGGTTAAACTTAGAAAGATAGAGAGTGGATGTGGTTGTGAAGTCAAGCACAAAATACAGAATAAGGTTAATCAGGTGTTAGTGCTTCAGGTTCTAAAAGTCTTGTTGCTTTGCAGGCTGCCTTAGGGAGAGGAGCCTCTTGTATGAGAAACTATTTCACCTGTTACTGATGTTGGTGAAGACAAGGCCTTCCTAATTAAAGGTAATTAATAAACCTTTATTCTTTAGGTGGATGCTACTTTTTTTTGTCTGTGCTGCATTTGAGTTTGCTTTTAGAATTGCTTGAAAATTCATTTTGTTCTTAAAAAAGTGAAGCAAAGATTAGTACCCTAAGTGTGCCTTTAGCTTCCTGTATTTCACAGTAAGAGCATGAAATAATGGTGGTGTTAATGATTTCTAGAATTTCCCTGATAAAACTAAATGGTAAATGCCACATTACTGTGAATTTGGGTCTAAAATAGTTTTCCTAAATATGCACAACTTAGTTACTCAAAGCTCATGTCACTGAACTCTGCAATTGCAAGGTTTGCTCCTTTGTGCAATTTCAGCAGACTCTGGAGTTAAGGAATGGACATCTCAGTGTTAAAGAGTGCTGGGAAATCCCTGCCTTCAGAAGGGGATGGGAGTGTTGCAGCCTGCTGTAAATGATGTTGAATCAGGTCTCCGATCCCCATGAGGATAAAACTTGACCAAACTCTGATACAGTATTCTACTCCAGCTGTTCTTAAAGCTATAACTTCCTGCTAGACCCTGCCTAATAGCAAATGTTTCTTTGCAGGCTTCCAAATGTTTCTCAGTGTAAGGTAAGTACTTGTTTTAACTTCTTAAGTATTAGGATTTCAGTATAGGCCCATAAGTTAAGTATTTAACTGCTTGTCAGCTAGGGGAAAAAGGGCCCATTGACTCTGGCTTGCAGCCAAAACACAGGAGGGTGTTTTAAAGGAGAGCTGCTGTCTGGAGCCCAGTCTTGACAGGCTGGTGTGTGCCAAACTCATCACTGTGAGCTCTCAAATTTGCTCTGATGGCACAATTAAAGTATTTGCCCCCTTGCCCATAGCAGCCTAGCCCTATAGCAGGGGCTGACAGGGGTGAGCTGCCTGTGTGATGAGATGTGACTGCCTTGACTTCAATCATGGAGGTCAGTAATTAGCTCTATCTGACTGCAGGCACCTGACTTTGATTTCCTCCTTCTGTGCTTGTGTCTGTAGTGTCCTAATGGTTTGCTTTTTTTGCAGGTGTGATGGAGCTAAGAAGTGATGCACCTGGTAGTGCTGCCAGCAAAAGTAAGTGGCCAACACCTGAGTGTGGCTGATCAGAGCTGTGTGATAGAGGGAATGAGGGAGTTGCTAGATCCTGGCCTGTACAGTGCAGCTGCAGTGTTAAACAGTGTTCTTGAAGATTTTGTTACCTTCTCCAGGTAAAAAGCCCACAGATTGGCCAGCAAGGTCCTGCATATCTCAGACTTAAGATTACCTGCTTTCTGTCACTAAAAAGGAATGGTGGTGACCATTTTAAACGTGTAACTGTCATGGGCTACTTAAATTCTTACTTAATAGGAAGAGCTCTGTGCTACCAGGTTGCCACTCATTCTGGGCTGAGCAAAATTCCATGTTACCTGCTGTTAAACTTAATGGACTCTTTCAGGGAGTAGCACTGATCTTAAATGTTCCTAGAGTAAATTGTTTATCTCAATGGTTAAATCAGAGCTGTTAGGGTGATGTGAATGGAGATGTTAGCAGTAAGGTCAAATCCCCTTTAAAGGACAAACAAGATACTACATTAGGCTGCTCCTGGCATGTACTGTTGGTGATGAATTCTAAGCAATGGGAATCTCTCTGAAAGAGGCTGAGGAAAACTCTTGTGCTGAAACAGTACCCACAGTCACACTCTGAAACCACTGCCAAAAGTGTGTTAGTACAATTTCACTTCTTTACAGGGTGAAGCTTGCACAGAGTTAGAGAAACAAGGTGGATGAGTCTGAGGTAAGTGTAGAATACATGGGGTTTAATAATTCCTGGAATATTGTCTTTGTGCTGAATGCTTAAATAGTGGTGCCTAAAATTAGTCCTATAAGATACCTGATTTGTCTTCTCTTTATCATATCTGGCTGTTCTGTGGACACTACTGTAACACTGCACTCTAGAAATAAAATAACCCTTGTGCTGTGGCTGTCACTTCTCAGTGGTTGTTACTACTAATGTTCATATTGGCTCTACACAAATTTAGCTTAAGTTCTACATGATGGTTTGAAAACTACTTTCTACAGCAAACTGGAACACTCCAAACACTTTCAGAGATAGAAGCCATCTTGAAAACCTGTGGGACTTGTATTTTAGGTATTTAAAATTATGAAATACATTACTGTTAAGAGAGACAGTATTGCAAAGTAGTAGCTTTTTACTTTCCCTGGTTTTTTCCAATATTAGTAATTCTGTATTTCCAGTTAAATTAGGATCTGTAACTTAGGGAGTTGTAAGTTAAACTCATAAGATGCCAGCTAAAAGTCAATTTCCTTTTAGGTAAAAGTTTGGTGACTAGAAATTCATAGATAAATAAACTTTGCATATAGTGCTGCTGTTGCTTATTCTGAAAGTACTTCTCTCTTCCTCAGGAAGGGTCTGTGCCAGCTGCAGCCTTACTGGGTAAGTCCACACAACAGATAAATTGTATTAAAAACTTCCAGAAATATTTGTAGCCACTGATGAAATTGATTCTGCCAAATGAGTTAACTGTGATATTACCCTTTCCGTTCCTTTTGCATCTGAGGTTACAAAGCTCCAGTTGAGGAGCTTTTAGCAGTTGTGCTGCTGCAAATGCTAACAGTGTTTTCTTGATTTAGGTGAAGAGGCAACCCTGAAACCAGTGCACAAAGAATTGAGAAGGTGAGTGTAACAGCTGTAGTACTGTATTAGTTGGAACAAGTGATGAAAACCTTAGCTTGAACTCTCTCACTGAACAGAGATGAAATTCTAAGGTCTGAGATGTTCCCATCAAGTGTACTGTGCTGGTTTTGTACCTTATAATGGTTCTTATGTCTGTCTTAATAGGTGGAAGATTGCTGATAATTGGGTTACACTTTCATGAACAGCATTAAAAAGGACAATGTGCTTTTACCTCACTGGCAATGTTTGCCTGACACTGATTGAAGCCAATAAAAATCTGCAAACTCTACCTGGTGTTGGGACCTCCTTTCTGGCTGGGACAACTTGATGTAAAACACCTCCAGGCTGCTATATTAGGATTTAAAATGCATCATTTAGGGCAGGAACTAAACTAGCTTGGATGTTAGTCCTGCAAGTGTCTTAACTGAAGAGTGAAATCCTGTTGGTGTGCAGGCTGCAGGTGACCATATTTAGACAAAGCTAAGTAACCTAAAGATTATTTCAAGTGTTTTAAGGAGAGAGCTAAACTTACTACTTGTATATTTACTACTAAAATTATAGTCCACCAGTAATCCTGGTGTTACATTCAGATGCACATCATCTTAAAACAAGTGTTCAGCTTGGCTTGGTAACCCTTTTCCAAGGAGTTTGGATTTAATCAACACATTTGTAACCCTTTTCCAAGGAGTTTGGATTTAATCAACACATTTGGCTTTCACAAGGGAAAAAAGTTCAATTGGAGAGGTGGAAGATCTTGATAATACTACTTACAAAAGTTACTGTTGATAAACACTAAAGCCTGCTAAGATGTTTCTGCTTTCTAATGCTCCTCAATGGAAGCTTACTTCTCTGAAAAATTTGCTTAAATTCCTCCCTGGTTGCAGGGGTGATGTCAATATAAGGAAAGTCAGTTATGAAGAAATCCCTTTCCATAACACTTCAACTAGTGCTGTAGCACTTCTAATGAGAAGTAAAGCTACATACCTGGACTTCAGCAGGATTATTTTCAGATTATTAGTGTTGCTCAATAAGAGTAAGTTTGTTAAGTTTCCCGCTCATTCCATCTAGTATGATCTTAAAATACATTTTGAAGTGTTTTTATCCAGAACAGTACTTTATCCTAGAGAGAGAATAATTTTAGACATTGTGTCCACATGCAAATTAAATCTCTTCTGCACTGAAAAGCCAATACTAAGGTCTGTTTTCATCCAGAGCTGGTTAGTAGCCTCTTAATATTCCCCCATCATGTTACTTTTTAAAGTACCACACTTCATTATGCCTGTTGAAGAGCTTGAAGGGACTGTCATAGCCTGCAGTATAAAAGAAGTCTTCGTGGAATGGTTGGCCTCTGTTTCTTAGGGTTCTGGCCAAGGTGTCAGCTTCCTCAGCATATTTCTCTGGGGAGGCAAATCCACCAAAGGACCTGGTAAAAGTGAGAAAGGGAGAAGTGTTGGTTCAAGCCCCTGGCTTTATTTTCACAGACAGAAACCTTAGCCTTGCAAAGCAAGTGTGAGCACTTGTGCTGCAGTTCATAGTTAGATTGCCTGTGCAGAGTTAGCAATCAAGCAGCATGGCTATTTATGCTGTTTTCAAAGGTAAGATTTAAAAAAAGCACCCAAGTCACAACTGCCCTGCATGTGTTATGTCAGTTCAGGACTACAAATAAAAAGGTGCTAGGACAGTGGTTTAGATGTTCTGTAAAATGTCTTCAGAAGATTATTCTGGAGGCTGCATCTCTCTGAAACTCAATGCAATTTTCAAGTGTCTTTTAAAAAAATCAGTTTCACAACTTAGTCACTTCGTGGTAAGACACCCAAGCAAAAGATTTCCGAAGGGTTGTTTAGCAATTACAGCTCTGAACAGCAGGGTCCATCCACACTTAATCATCTCTTAGGAATGTGTAGCCTACACTGAAATGAGGGCAGCTGCTGCCCTGGATTCATCTGGTGTTGCTGAGCTGGTTTTGCTTACCTGACAAAGAGAGCTGCTGCCTTCCGTTCCTCAATGAACACATCGGAGTCAGTGGGCTGGGGGGGACAGTCCTGGTGTTCAAATGGCACAAAGAAAGAGATCTTGAAGTCTGTGCAGCCTGATTTTACCAGGCAGGTCACTGGCACAGTCATATCAATCTTCATTTCTAGAGGAATGGAAAACCAGGTGTCAGCTCCTCTTGTTCATTATTATTAGTATTCATTAGTTACTTGTGATTGTTTCCATCCAAAACCATCATGTCCTACCTTTTTCGTTCTTTCCCTGGATGTAGTGGAAGAGTTTCCAGAAGCCCTGGCGCATTGCTTCCTTCTGGGTTTCTCCCCTGATGACTGTGCTGACCCACTTTGCTGTCTCGTACTGACGCAGTTCATAGTCCTTTGCCTGAAAGGTAGCAAAAGTCACAGTAACCACGAGATGGGTGTTGACAGAAATTAGTAGCTACTTTTCCAATCGGCATACAAGTATTGTTGCAGTTACCATTGCCTCTGCTGAGCTCCAGCGAGGGGACTGCAGGTCCAGGGACAGAAATGTTTGCTTGAAGGACTTGATCATCTTGCCAGAGCTGGAAGGCAGACACAGTTCATTGGCATCTCTTAAATTATTATGGCATTAGGGTTTTTCAGTTGTTGCTGAGCTAGAGGAAGGCCTAAAAAAAGGCTGAAAGCCATTTAGTCCTGCAGGAAGAGAGCACCAGGACCAGGAAACTACCTCTACTGGAGGAAGTGTTCTTCCAGGATATGCTGCCCTTGCTTCTCCATTACAAGAAAGTATTTCCTGACAGCAAAGTGAGATCCTGCAAGTGGGAATTTTGTGGAAATCCATAAGTCAAAAGGACTTCACTTCAGTCTCTTTACACCTGGATGAAAAAGCAGTAGTGGTGTGGTGGGTGATCTGGTGTTGACTGCACCCTTAACTTTATTTGGCCTCTCATGATAGCTGGTGACTTTCTTAAAGGCCTTTAGCCTCAGAGTCCTGTGGATAAAGAAGATTTTCTGCATTTCTGATTGAATAACTATTTTTCTCCATAGCCTTCACATGGGAGGAAAAAAGGTGAAAACTTAAAAACACTGTCCCAAACAGAGCGAGTGAAAATACTCAAAATCACTATTGAAAAAATCAGATCTGGTTAAATGCTGAGACTTTAGTGGCCTCCATATATGACTGCTGTTAACCAGGCAGACCTTAGTGTATGACCTACAGTCTGACAGTCTCTGCCTTCTGTTACATTACAATGTCCTTTGCCCTTCATGTTGCAAAGAGCACAAAATTCAGTGATTATCTGGATTCAGATCATGGAATGTTGTCTTCTCAGACTATAAGTTAATTACCTGTTTCTTGGGTAACAGTGTGAGTTTTGTAAAATCAACTGCCTTGTGCTATTTAACTACTTTCTTGGCTGTTCCATCTTCTTGCAAGATCTGGACTACAGCTGAATTCTATTAATCTTCTGTACCCTGCCTAGAGGTGGCTGCAAGGAGTTCTTGGGATCTGAGGTTAAAAAGTTTTTATTAAAACACACCAGAAAAAAAAGGCCACAAACCCTGGTGGTACTGAATCCTTTAGAGTCTGTAAATTAAGCAATATGTGGAACCCCNGCTGCAAAGAGTTCTTGGGATCTGAGGTTAAAAAGTTTTTATTAAAACACACCAGAAAAAAAAGGCCACAAACCCTGAATCCTTTAGAGTCTGTAAAATAAGCAATATGTGGAACCCCTTAAATCTTGAGCCTTTTCCAGCAGCTCCTTCAGTTGTCAGCACAGATCAAGGGAAGGTCAGAATCAAACAGTTTGGAGGAGCAGATAGCAGTAAAGGCAGGTGCTGTTCCCTTCCCTGTCCCAGCCTGAAGGTACATCATCTCCAGCAGACCTGACCACAATGATGGGACTGCTGCACGGTTGTAATCTATTAAGAATTTGTCCATGGTATTTACAAATCAACAAAGCATCATTAAGCAGGAATCCATATAACTGGAAGTAAATATGAGCAATTACATTGTAACTTCTTACAACAATTTATTGCTACTTCAAAGACAAAGATGCTGCTCAACACTTGTGTCAGCTACTGAACGAGTTGGTTTCTCTTTACTGGCAAATCCCAGCCACTTCCCAACACACCTTTCCTTAACTACTGGGTGGTTGTAACTTACTGGATTTTGTAACCTTTTGGCCAGTACTGCCAGTGACTTCATGTTAGAAATATTTTTTTAATTATGTAAAACAATCCTTTGGGATGGGAGAGACAAACAGAAGAATCCTCCAGACACAGCTGAATTTTTTTAGATGTACAGGAAAGCTGAACTTTGAAATGTCCATCTATTAATATAAATATGTCTATAGGGTGTGTAGGTTTTTTTCTGCAGCTGTTAACACATGGACCAAAGGGACAGGCAGCCCATTACACTGCTAGCACAAGTAAGTACAGCCAGAACGTGCCACTCCACAAACTACTAGTGCTATCAAGGAAGTGGAGAAGGTAGACATACTTACAGTTTCAGCTGTCCTTGTCCTTCTTGCTGTTGCAGTGTGTCCTGTGGAGGCTGCGTATCCTCATAAAATGCTGCATGTCAGTGTTTATTTGAGTTTGGGCAAGCTCCTCCCATGCCTCAACCCTACTGGCGGGGGCTCCTGTTATGAAAACCAGAAGGCTGGAGCCTTGTCCTGCTCTGGGTCTCATTGGAGAGCCCCCACGCAAATGCCAAGAGCCCCACCTACTACCCACAAGGCAACACTGGGACCAGTGTGTGATTTGGCTCCATAAACAGTTTTGCACCCTTGTGTAACTTACCCTGTTTGCCATGGCTGCGTTCCCACTTATGACAGGGTCAGTGGCAGGTTTTGTGCTTTGGGAGAAAGGATTTCACATAAATAATGTGTCTCTCCCCCCACCCGACTTGGATTATGGGAGAGTGCTGCTATACAGAATGCCAGCTTTTCCTTTTTACCACAGGGGTAAAAGGGTAGGTAGAAATCTGGCTGCACACTCTGCTGAGACCATCCTCACGAGATTTTTGCTGGCATGTTATGAAAGACAGACTGTTCTGTGCTGGCTGGCTGTTCTGAGCGGTATTCGAGGTTAATCAGCCCTCTTAGCCCCTGGATATCTGCACAAAGGGGTTATACAAAGCTATTGTGAAATCCTGTCCTGCTTGTAATACACACAGCGAAGCTGGGCTCTTCATTTAGCCAGCTGCAGCTCCAGACATAGTTTGGTACCAGCACAATAGAGCAGATTAAACGCCACAGTTTGTATTCTGAGGACACCTCTCAGTTTGTCATGGTTTGTGCAAATTCCTTGCAGCCAAATTCAGCTGAGCTCTCGGGGACATTTGACATCAATAGCTGGGAATGACTTTTAACAGGAAACCCACTTTGCTTGCTGGGAACTTCATCAGGATGCTGTGTGATACACTCCTGTTCTGAAAAGGGAAGTAAAACCATGCCAAATAGCAATTGTGAATTTATCTCTAAAGCCACAAATCTTTCCAGAGTCACAGAAGAGGGTGGTGTACAGTCATTTGCTACTGGAGTTTATTCAAACAGGCTGAGGCCTGAAATGTGTAACCAGTTCTTTGCATGCTTTGTGCCTTTTATTTTACAGAGCCAAATATTTCTCCATTTTACCTGTGCCCTGCTTGGGTCAAACACAAACATCAGGAGGGTGTGTTTGGAGGAGCAGAAGCTGTTTAGTCTTTGCTTGGGAGCTACAGGCATGCAAAGGCATGGGCTATAGTAAGGTGAGCTGTCACCTTACCCTGTCAGCCCAGGGATGGAAGTGTTTTTGAACACCTCCAGAGTAGAAAAGGCCATATGAAAAACAATACTCAGCAACCATAGTCTGGTAAATCTCCACAAATTTACCCCAATGGTGAGCACTGAGAAGTATTACCTTGGAAGGGGGGCAATAACTCTGTAGATAAAGACAAGCCCACAGTGGATTCTCATTTGGTTTCTGAAGCAGAGAGGCCCAGAATAAACCCCCAGTGAGTTTGTATGTGTCCAGCTGATGTCCCTGACAAAGAGTTGACTGTTCATGGTGGAGCACCCCCAGCCTGGAGAACAATCCTCAGTGTTTTCCCTAGAGGTTGTTTTCCAGCACTCTTGTTTTTACACATAAACATTGAGAGGACATGTCAACAGCTGCAAGAGGCAGTAGGGCAGGCATGGGCACATGTATTCTGTTTATATACATTCCAAAACTTAGAGAATTTGGGATGGGATTATGGTGCAAGCTGTCACACAGTCTCACTAGTACCTCCAAATAGAAGAAAATCCAAGTAAACAACAGCCATCAAGTCTCAAAGACTCAGTGACTTTTGACCTCTGTGTAATGTCATAAATGTGCATCTGGGAATTGGCTGGCATTTTCTAGAACAGCTAACAAAGCAATGTTTTTCTGTTCCCTTGCCTTAAGGAGCAGAGATGGGGGCACAAGCAGATAAAAGCATGGTGTTTGTACCTTAATTTTACTGTCTTCATCTGTGCAGGAACACTGCAATGAACTGGTACTTAAATAATAACTTTGATTGGATAAGGACAAGGACAAGCCTGTGATAGGATCATTTGTGATTTCCCCCTTTCCTCTCTGTAATAAGACCTTAAACAGCATTCTCCACAGCAAAACTGCTTCCATCTGCTCTGTGGCAGCATTACAACTGCTGCTGTCACATCAATGTTGTGTTGTAAGTTACCTTTATCCCTAGAGGCAAGCAGAGACTGTTTGCACAAGCAGGAATCTTTTCCACTGATCTAATTGTGTCAGGACTGGAGGAAGCCAGGAAAAAAGTGTGTTGTTACAGCATGGTTAGTGATAACTCTGAGTCATGTTCATGTAGCTGACAAGTCTGTAGTGTAAATATGAAGAATGGGGTGTGAGGGGCAGACAGGGATGTGTGGCCACTCACATGTTTTATCAAGTGGTCTCAACCCAAAGCTCCAGGCAGTTTTGCATTGCTGCCTAAGCTTGTCAGAGAATCTTTGACAATTTTTTTTTAATTTAAAAGAACTGAGTCTCTTGACATATAAATGGCCTTTACTTTTGTAAACATATGCTCATCTGGTGGTGCAGAAACCTCACTTCACAGCAAAGGAGTTGAGCATGTGATGTTACTGTGGTTGCTGTCCAGGGCAGCAGAAGTGTCCTTATATGTTGTTAGATGAACTGTAGTTTACAGCAAATTCATCTCCCAAAAGAAGCCTCTTATCTCCTTGCTCTAAAGAAAGCCTCCATTTTTTATCATGTTCTCACTCCCAGCATGGAAAATGAAGAAGCAGAAACACACCATCTTCTAAAGAAGCAGTTGAATGTAGTATAGTACTGTTCCAAGGAGGTTCCTTATTATCCTTAAAAATTGTGGAAGGGAAATCTCTGCCATAACTGCAGTGAGGTGGTGTTTAGATCTTAAGCTCTGACCTCCACATTCTGTATCAGCAGGGGAATTTGTTACCATTGGATTCACCTTCAGCCAAAAATCATCTGCTTTCTGGAAATGTGGATGTGGATTTTGTCCATGTTTTTTGCCTGATTTCAGCTAGTTTGTTACAAGTGACATGTGAAACTATTGCATCTTCCTCTTACTCAGTGGCAGTGTTACCGAAATCTTGCTGAAAGTGATTCTATGCTCACTTCATTTAGAACACATAGAACTGGCTGCTCTTGACCAAATAAAAAGCTTCCTACACCCAACAGCACTCCAGAGCACTCCTGACTTGGCATTTTCTAAGATTTCTCTGCTGAAGCTCACATTTTGAAACCATTCCAGGTTTAGGGAATTAATCCTAAATGAATCCTTGCTTCCAGCTGCCATGAAAAACATTCCAAAACCTTCCTGTCTTCTGTGCATGGAGCCCAGAGAGAAGCTTTATATACTGCTTTATTCACTGGTTTATTTCTACAATAAGGCTTATTTTTAATATGGATCTGTTCTGGGATCTAACTAGAAACTAAACTCCACAAGCAATTGTCTCAGCAAGCTTTAGCCAGTGAAAGAAGTTACCTAGAACCACAGAAACTTCCAGTCCTCTCTGAGTGCTGAGAGGAAATGAATTCATCTTCCCCTACAAATTCATCCACATTCTGTTATTGACAGATTCTTCTCAGAAACAAGAACATGAAAAAAGGTAAGGTTTTATCTTCAAGATACGAATGTCTCATTAAGGGAAAGAGGTAACAGTGCTGGCTAGGAAAATGCAAATTTATTACATTGCTGGTTTTGCTTTTTTAAATGGTTTCGGAGAGACTTAAGCCTAAACTGTGGCAGAGTACACCTTATTTGCAAACATAGCTCTGAAGAGGCAACAGCTGTCTGGGCAGAAACACAGTGGGCTCTGCATTTTCTTTCTTTTATCCCCCTTCCCAGAGTTTTAAAGTGATCTTTTCCTTCTCTTTTTCTTTACCTGCTTTGGCCCCCTCCTTCCCTTCCCACCTCCCTCCCTCCCTCTCATTCTCAGCCTACTCCAGTCTGTGTTGCATAGAGTGAGACCACCTGGCAGCTCCTCTGCCAAGGACCTGGGTTAAACTCCTGACTCTGCTCAAGAGTTGTTTTGAAATGGTGGGAACAGCCCCACATGTCTGAAAAAAGACCCTGATAAGCAGAAATTGCCCTAGAGAGCTCAGGATTTCCCTGTGTAATCCCAGGAACCTGAGAACATGTCCAGACATGGAAACAGAGAGTAGGGATTAATATGTTAAGGGAATACTTTCCTTAAAATAATATTTTCCACTTCCAACAAGGCATGAAGAGGTAACTGGAACTGAGGGTTTATCTCCTAAGCTTCTTCCTCATCCTACTGGCACGACTGTGGATCATATCAGAACTCTCCCTTCTGACAGTGGTGATATTGGTAGCAAGTGTGGGGTTTTGGTGGGCACCTCTGTTCTTCAGATGATGTGAGTAAGGCCTTGAGAGATGGATTCTTCAAGAACCTGGTCTCTCTTCCTATCTGTTCCCAGAGTGAGGTGGTGCTGCACTCTGCAGCAGATGGCACTGTTGGCTGTGTTCAGAGGTGAGTTTGAAGAGTAGCATCCCTCATGCTCTCTTGACTGCCAGTGGTCACTTAGCTTCAGTACACCCTGACGGTTCTTTCTATTTCCAGAGGCATAAATTACATTATGTTGACTGCTAATGGGAAAGCATCTTAACATCTAAAAAATTAACAGCTTGGCATGTTGAAATATCTTTTATGCAGCAGACACAGCAGCCTGAATCAGAGAATCACAGGATCGTTTGTGTTGGAAAGGACTTAAAAGAGCTTATCATTCCAACTCCCTGTCAGGGAATGTCTGTGTAAGACAGTTAAGAAAATGCAAAGTTAGGAAAATCCTCCACGTTGTGCTTAACTCTAGAACAGTTAAACGGGCAAGTTTTCCGGTAGAATCAACAGCAAATGTAATAGTTTCAAATGAAAATTCAATATCCGAGAGGTCAGGATTTATTTTGATTTTTGCACATTTAGGTTCAGAGCAGAGTAGATGTAGGTAGATAGGTAGGAAGGTACATACATACATACATACATACATACATTCATACATAATGACATCAGCTCCACAGATGATGTACTTCTGAATACCAATCAGCCATGCTGGTATCTAACAGAATTTCACAGCTTTTACAGGTACTATCTTTCTGAATTTTCATTTAAGCTTCAGTACTCCCTATTAGTCTCAAAATAGACTTGTGTCTGTCTTTGAAAGAAAATTATGTCAGGATACATTTGTTTACTGCAGGGAAAAAGAGGCAAGACTATTGTGTAGTTGTGCCAAACCAGAAGTCCCCTCGAGAAATGTGAAAGAAATGTGTCCAAGGCCAGGTTGGACAGGGCTTAAAGCAAGCTGGGCTATGGAAGGTGTCCCTGCCCATGGCAGGGGGAGGCACTGGGTGACCTTTTAAAGTCCCTTCCAACCCAAATCATTCCAAGGTTTTGTTTGTCTCCATCCTGTTATTTAATATTTAAAGGTTCATTCGTTATTTTTATCTTGAAGTGTGCAGATAGTGATGGGTAACCCAAACCAGCCTTATCTCTGGCACAAAGCACGGGCAGTTGGAGCCCATGGGGTTGTGCTGAGGGGCGGCGGGGCAGGCAGCAGAGGGGCTGTGCGAGGGCGGGCGGGCTGGAGATGGGCTGGACAGGGGACGGGCTGATGAGGAGGGTGCAGCTGGGCTGGGCGGCG
>VYXF01012562.1:100206-110840 GCA_013397295.1 Polioptila caerulea
CTGCAGAGCTGCCCTCCCGGCTCGGCCGCACAGCCCGCGGGGCTTTTACCCTTTCACTAAAGCACTTGAACAGAGATGGTAATCCCTTTTATACCTTTTTTTCCCCAACAGCTCAATGACGCCCCGAAAGAAGTTAAAGGGTCTTGTAGCTGCTACCATCACTCCAATGACTCCGGATGGGTGAGCTGTCAAAGTTGCATTGATTGCTGTTTCCTTCCACTCCTATTTTCCTTCTTTTTTATTTGGAACTGGTCTGCTTGCTTTCTTGCTTTCTTGTCTTTTTTTTTGTTTGTTTTTTTTTTAATGGATCCCTGCTGGGAATGGGTGAACTTTAAATTTGCCCTGCCAGGACCCAAGTGAGATTCCCCTGTCTCTGCTTTTTTCTGTTGCCAGCACGTACTGTGGTTCTGGGTTTGGAGTCTCGTATCTCCACATTTTCTGTTGCTTTGTAGGTGCAAATTAAATCATAGTACAGTTACACGTGTAGAGCATTGCAGCTCTTTTCAGATTTGTTAAGGAAAATTGCAGTCCTAGTTACAAAGAGCTCTCAAGAGCTAGAAAATAATTGTCAGAATCTGAAGGCCTTTTAGACTTCTACCTTAGCTAAGTCATGCCTGCAGTCATGTGTGTATGAGTGCATGGAATTAGTCTAAACTTGAAGAAAATACTGCAAGGACAGCACAATTTTGAAAATAACATCAAACTGAAACTTGAAATTCAGCTTTCTTCAGAGCAGGGGTGGCAAACAGAAGTGTCCTCACTGCATTTTGATGTTGCAAGACCAAGTTGTTTGGAGTCAGCAGAGAACCCTGAGCTCTTGTGGGGGATATGTCAGGATCTTTACGTGCTTTTGAGAGAGACAGTGGAGATTTGCTAGTAGATCTCCAGAAGTGAACTTCAGGTGCTGAAAAACAGGGCTCCATCCCAGTCAGGAAACTCATTCCACTGCTGTCACTGCTTTGATTCTTGCTTTAAAGGAAACTTATTTCTGATTTTTGTTTTTTTTTATTATTACTCAAATTTACTCCAACATGGTATTTAGAGAGTCACCTGAGCCCTCTGCCTGGACTGCATGGTCCTTGTCAGATATGTTCTGGGAAGGCATCTATGGAATTTTGAGTGTTGTGTAAAACCTCTCAAGGCATCAGAATTGACTTCCAGACCATAGGTTTGGTCTGAATTTTTGACAAATAAAAACAACAATGAAATATTATGCACTAGTAAACAAAATAAGTTTGTCTTGCATGAAGATAACCCAAGAATTCTCTTTCCCCTCTTTGCCAGGGAATTCTGTTGCTCTCCTCATCCTTTAATGAGAGAGAGAGAGAGGTCAAAGTCACATCCAGCAGATGCTGATGTAAACTCTCTGTATCCAGCAGTTTAACCATTTGCCAGCACTTGCACAAACAAATTTGTGCCCTCAAGAGGACTCCTTGAGGAAAAGGCTTTAATGTCTCCTGTTCTCTCATATCTCCCAAAAAAGTTCTTTGCTATGACAAGCTTGCAGCAATTCCCAATAAAAGTTTGGAACATCCTTGTCAGGAGGAAGAGAAACTGCAAGAGAGAATTCAAGGCTGAGCTTCTACCCTCAGATGTTAAACAGATGTCAAGGGTTTCTTACCTCTGGGTGATCTGTGTGTGCACAAATGCAAGGCTTCAAAATACATGGGGTTTTTTTGGTTTCTTAATCATTAAGTTTAAAATAACTGTGGGTGGGGACTTAATGGTTGCTGTGGTTCCTTTTATTGCAGAAAAATTAACCTCCCAGTGATTCGTCAGTACGTGGATTATCTGGTAAATGAGCAGAATGTGAAGAACGTTTTTGGTAAGTGATAGAAACTGTGTTACAGCCTTTTTACCTGGATGGGAATCCTGTGATATCTTACCTGATAGGAGCTGTAGTGGGAGGGAGTGTGGATGTGGGATCATCCTGGCCATTTATATTCACCAGTGGAGAGAGTGCAAGAGGTTCTTAAGGCATCTGGTTTTGCCCACACCCCATTTCTGTGGGGGATAAAATAAGGTGCCTTCATAAGGTGACATTCCCAGAGATGAATGGATAATGTTGTGTTGGCAGAGAAGACTCAAATGAATGATTCTTCCCAACTCAAAAATGTTAGTTCTTGTCTTCAGTGAAACCAAGGTGAGGCCTCAGCCAGTGTGTTGTGTTTTGATGTGTTGAAACAGTGAATGGCACAACAGGAGAAGGCCTGTCCCTTAGCATCCAGGAGAGGAAGCAATTGGCAGAAGAATGGATGTGCCAGGGAAAAGATAAGTAAGTAACTGAGAGGGAATGGAGAATTCCAGATCTTATGTTATAATAATGCCTGATAGCAAAACAAGGTGTGTTGATCCTTTTTTTTTTTTTTTGGTATTGTGTTGCTGGGCTTTGTTCTCCAGCTCCTTTATCACAGAAGTATGTTTTTGTCACTGCCAGTTAGGTGTCTGTTCCTGCTGGTTAGAGAGCTTGCTAGAGTCCTTCTCTTTGGTGCACTGAGAGGTGGGGGGATGAGAAAGGGCTTGGAAAAGAAGGGCTGTCCCCTTCACTTAGGCTTGAGAAGAAATGCAAATAAAGAGCATTTCTGAACCTTTTAATGTATTACATTATTTGGTGTGACTGAAGCTTAGTGCTAAGTCAAGTGCTTAACTGCTTCCCTAAAGGTACAAAATTAGTAACAGAAGAAAGAATTAAATCTGGATCTGCAGCTGTGTATCCAATTGCAGCCTCATTCTCCCTTTCTTGTACCTGCCATAGCCTTGTATCCCTCCCTGCTGCCTTTGTCTTGGATGCTGGGTCAGAGGATGTGCAGAGGAGGAGGTGTTTTGGGGGAGAAGGATAATGAGGAGAAATAAACTGGTGTGAAGGATCACAGCCTTCAGATCCATAGCCTTTATATCCATGTCTCCTATGGATATAAAGGAGAAAAACAGCAATGGGGCTGATGGACTGGAACATGGAGGATTCCCTTTGCAGGAGCAGACAGTCAAAGGTGCTGCTGTGAGGCTGTACACTTCTGGTAGGTTTGCAGAGAAATAGGTTTAGAAAGTTAAGATATACTTTGATTTCCTTTACTCTTCCCAGCCTCCCCTTAAATCCTTGATGTCTTAATTTCAATATCCTAATAAAATCTAAGATTTATCCCTGCTGACAGCCTTGCAAGTACAACTGCAAGAAGTCACATGTGATTCATGTTCACAAATGTGTTTTCTTTCTTCCACCACAGCTTTTCACTGTCAGCATTTTCTCCATGTTTCTGCTTATCAGGTCAACAAAGCTCAGCTCTTTTTTTAGGTTCTTGTTCTGTGGCTGCCTTGGCTGAAGCAAGTAATTTGGCAGCCTGGTAGTTCACCATCACTGAAACCTCCCCAAAATCTTCTGAATTTGGTTGTTTTTTTTTTTTTTTTGTGCAGATTGGACCATGTGATCATTCATGTGGGAGCACTGAATCTGCCAGAGTGCCAGGAGATGGTGTGTATATGATATTTTCCCCTCTATGTGTGAGGAGTAGAAGCAGCTGTACCCTCAGATCCTTTCCACTCTGTCTTTTACAGGCAAGACATGCAGCAGCCATAGGTGCTGCTGGCATTGCTGTCATAGCCCCCTTCTTCTTCAAACCCACAAACAAAGGTGAGTAGATGTGATTGCTGAGACCTTTTTATTGCCCTCCTAACCTTCATCCTAGATAAAGGATTCATGCCATGTACTTTCTTTGGAAAATATTCTGGTGATAATGTTTGCACAACTGTAATGGAAAAGCAAAACCTGCAAGAAGCATTTTTTAAAGATGAGAGATAGCAGAATTGTCCTGGTAAGAAATGGGAAGGATGTCTTTTGCTAGCTTTTTGTAAAAAGAAGAATTGCTTTTGGAAAGAATAGTCTAGTTAACTAGTCTATATTCTGAATGGAAAGTTTGGTGTTCACACTTGATCTGGGCCACACTAGGAAGCAGCTGGTTCCTTGCTGGGCACTGACCAAGTTGAGCAACTGCTGATACACAGGTGTGGCTCTTGTTACTGAGGTGATCAGGTTTGGTTCTGTCTCTCTAAGGTTACCTCAAAACTTGCAAACTGAGTATTTTGTCCTTAATATCCTGACAATAACATAAAAGAACCACATGAAGTGGAGGTTTGTAAAAGAAACATTAAAAGTTATTCGAATGAATTCTGAATGGAGATGTTCATATGAAAGCACCAGAAGAAACCAGAGTAACTTGCCAGAATGGCTGATAGTGACAGCCAGCACACAGTCAGTGGTAATCAGAGTGATAATCACAGAGGAACAGCACAAAATTCAGCAGAAACCTCACTGAGAGTAGGATGGCAGTGAGGGTTCAGCACTGTTTTTTGCCATTGTTCTTCCTCATGTGTCAATGAGAAAATTGCCTAAGATCTATGAAGGATGCAATGAGCAAGATTCTCAGGAAGAATGTCAACCATAACAACTCTTTGATTCCTAAAATGGTGCAAAAAACGTTGTCCAAAGCTCTGCTCATGATTCTCACCAAGCAATACCCCAGGAAGGTGAACACAAACTCGATCCCTTGTCCTCTGCTGCACACAAGTGATCCTGCTGAGACCACTTGACTGAGCTACACCTGTAAGAGAATGAGTGGGAGCTACTGAAACTTTGGTTTAAAAGAAATCTTTGTCTTAAGGTCTTCCTGTGATTTATGTCACATTTAATGTTTCATGACATGTGAAGGGTTTTGTATGACTCGCTGTGTGTGGTGCACAAGCTGAGGCCCCTCCACAGCCCCTGTGCTGTGAATCTGAACTGTGTCTCCCTATGGACAGTCTCCTTCTCTTATGGGCTACCTGATGGTTTCCTTCTAGATGAGCTGGTTGCTTTCTTACAGAAGGTTGCATCTGAAGCCCCTGAGGTGCCATTTTACTACTATCACATTCCTCCTCTGACGGGTGTGAAGAGTAAGTAGAGTACAGATCTTTGGTTATTTGCTCTGGAGAGCAGGTTATATGGCGTTTCTGAAATAATGGATTTATATTTAGTCTTAAATGTTTTGTTGCTGGTTCATTCCTAAACTTTTCTGACCTGTCTTACTCTTTGTTGTCTTACTTGTTGTTTTAGAGCTGTATAATTTACTAGGCTTAGGCTGAAAGTGAACAACTCGTAAAATATGAAATCTTTTTCTTGGGGACAAGGCAGGGAACTCTCCCAGAACAGGCTTGTGTTCCCTGATATGAGATTCCTGTTCTGCACAGTTCGTGTGGAAGAGTTGCTGGATGGGATAAAAGCACAGATCCCCACCTTCCAGGGTGTGAAGTTCAGTGACACGGACCTCTTGGACCTGGCACAGTGCATAAACAAGAATGAAACAGGGGAGTTTGAATTTCTTTATGGGGTAGATGAGGTAAGAAGCTTCTCTTTAAAGTAATTTCTTCTAAGGTACTGTCTTGCTTCAGCCTTGGGGAAGAAGTAATCCTGGACACTCAGTGCAAGGCAGTTTTGCTGCTCCCTCGTACCACTCCTTTTTTCCCTTGATTTTATTACATCAATCAAAGTAACATTTTTTTACTTTTCTTTTTTCTCCCTCCCCCCCAAACTAGCAACTGTTGGGTGCACTGGCAGTAGGGGCAAATGGAGCAGTTGGAAGGTCAGTATGGCTTGGACTCCTTCCCCTCACACATACACCGTGCTGTTTTATCCTCCACTACCTACATAGTATTTCCCAGGCTGTATTCATTCATGGAAATGGAGGATTTTGCAGAATAGGGATGTTCAGAGGCAAACAGACACATAATCTAGCCCCAGTCATAGTGATGGGACAGTCATATAACCCAGGATCTCAGATTATGTTCCTTTGGATGATCATTGCTGTGGTTTCTAAGGTTTTAATGTATTTTTTATCCTCATGGCAACTTTTGAAGCAGGTAATCACTTCTATCTGCATTGGGTAAGGAACCAAATCCCAGAGAGGTTAAAACTGTAAGTTCACATGAGCAGTCTGTGAGGAAAAGGGCTGTGCTGAGTTTAATGTTCTAATTTATCCTCTGCCCTCATATCAGACTGATGAGATGAATTACTGTTTGATACCTGTGTTCCCATTTAGGCAATCCATTAAATGAACAAGCAAATGGAAAATTAAGTGGTTGACTTTCCTTATTGCCTGTGAATGTCTTTGCATTTTTAGTTTTGAAAAGTGGTTCCATTTGGAAAGAACTGGGAAGAAAAATCAGCTTTCTTCATTCTTCCATGAAGCTTGGCATACTTCAGATGCTTGACAGTAGATTGTACCACACATAAATTCCACAAATTTCTCTCATAATAATGACAATGGCAACAGCAAAAGCCTGTGGTTTCTTCTTTTCTTTCACTGGTTTGAAGTTCCTTCTTTGCATTTACCAATTCTATTTTTGGTTTGTTCTTTTGACAGTACATACAACTACTTGGGCCGACAAACCAATCTGATGTTGCAAGCCTTTGCAAAGCCAGACTTTGCCTTGGCACAGCAGTATCAGGTACAGCATCTTCCCAGGCCTCACTGGGAGCAATCTTCTTTCTCTTGGAGCTTTGCTGTGGCTGTTCTCCATGGGATTCTGTCATCCATACCAAGGCAGCTTTTGTAAAGAAAAATTCTTTCATCTCCAGCCTCCCTTTTTGTTATTCATCCCTCCTCACTTTTTTGACCATTCCTCACTACCTTCTAACCAAGACATTTTAACCACTTACCCTTCAACTCTTATCCATGCAAGTCAGCAATTATATAAGATATAAATATAGTAGCTTTAGATGCTTTTACACCTTCAGATTTGAGGGTGTTAATAAATTACTGGTGGTCTTTTCTAGTTTCTCACTGGGGAATTTCTCAACTTTGTCATCAAACTGGGTAAGTAAACTGGGTAAACACTGCCTGTTTCCCCTCATTATGTCTAAAAGTGCAAACTTTCTGCTTCTCAAGTCTGCTTTAAGGTGCACTCTTAGAACTTCCTTCCTGAAAGATTTTGCAGTGAAAAACTGTTGCATCTGCTGTTTCCCAACTTAGCAGCAGTTGGGAGCTCAACAAAGGGAGCTGACCAAGCATCCCTAACAGATTTCACTCTCCCTTCCTTCCTTCTGCTGTGAAATCTCACAGATTTAAAGCTGTGACTCTGTGGTTTACCCTTGTTCTTATCCTGACTCTTTCTGTGGGTTGGTTTTTTTGTTAGGTTTTTTTTCCCTTTGTCTCCAAAAGCTCATTTCCAGCTTTATTTCTGCAGCAGTTTTTCTGAAATGGTGTTGCCCAAGTAGAGGAATAGCTCTGATGCTTCTGTCTCCTGCCTTGCTGTAATTAAATAGGAATTTTGTTGAAGGCTGTACAAGGCCAAAACATTTAAAAATTGAATTATTTCTAGAAACAAAATAAAAGTTTCAATATAAAAAGCAATTAAAATCAACAGAGTGGTGTAGGGAGACTGAAACAGACAGGAAGTGTTTATATTAAATTGTATCAGACATTTAATGAAGAGAGCTGTTTGCTGTGGGTTCACTGTACATATGCAAGCCCTGATGAATCTCACCAAGCTTTAGAGCCTGGTTGTATTTCTTGGGTTCAAAGCCAGAGGAATTGCATTATTTTTTAGCCTTACAGATGAAGAGGCAAACACTAAATAGCCAGAGGTACATAACAAATCGTGAGCAGTGGACAGAGAGCAGGATGTTGCTGCTCCCAAGGCTTGGCTCTGTGTGAGTCTGCATCAGGGGATGTTTAGATATGAATAAAGGTAGTAAGTAGGTGTAATTTTTACTGCAGTGTCATTCCTATCTGCAAGCACAGTTACCTCTTTTCAATAACCCTATTCTTGCTTCCAAGAAATGCTTGAAGACTGGTTGATACTGGATTACACAGAAAATCTGTACGTCTGCTTTAAGGAAAGTGATCTACAAATGTCCTGATTTTGCTTTTGTCTGCCCAGGTTTTGGTGTTGCACAGACTAAAGCTGTCATGACTTTTGTTTCTGGCATTCCCATGGGACCTCCACGGCTTCCACTTGTTGATGCCTCCAGTGAGTTCATCACCAAGGCCAAAGCCAAGCTGGACAGCATTGTGTGGCCTAATGGTGACTGATCATGGAGTCATGGGATCATTAGGGTTGAGAAAGTCCTCCAGGATCATCAGGTCCAACAACTAACCTGACACTCCTGGCTCCACCACTGAGCCACATCCCCAAGTGCCACATGGATGATGTTGTTCACTTCCATGTCGATCTGGAGGTTTCTTTTCTGTGATTCTCTGCCATATGGCACATCCCCCACATGATGGGCAGGATTTCTTTCAGGGAACTGGCAATGTGCCCAAGCCCCTTCCTGTTAGGGCTGGCTTTGCTGAGGCACATGTGGCCTCACATTTTACACTGCTCCCCTGGAGCTCTGCACTTTCCAGGACTGACTGGGATTGCTTCATTAAAAAATAGCAAATTTTTCCCAGTTTGAGGAGAGGGCTGATGACTTTTGCCTAGAAAGGAGGAAGACCTGTTCTACCCTCTCTCAGCTGGATGGTGTTTTGTCCTCTCCATGAGGACAGTACATCGTGGGTTTAAACAACATCAACATTTAAACAACCATCAGGTTGCTCAGGGTGGTATCTGTTCATCAGAGCCACTGGGACATTGTCTGTGCATGTAAAATCCTGCTTCTGCCTGATCTCTGTGTTTATGCACCTTAATGCAAAATTAAAAAAAAAAATCCCTTTTGTAACAGCAAGCTGTGGATCACTAATAAGCAGATATTTCTCCATTTTTTTTTCCTTAGGATAGAAATAAAGCCATGATTGATCTGTGCACCTCCATGTGGCAGTGCAGAATGCTGTCATGCAGGTTGGGAAGGCATAGAATCATAGAAACCTCGAATGGTTTGGGAGGAAAGGCACCTTAAAATCATCCCATTCCATTGCCTGCCATGGGCAGGGACACCTTCCACTATCCCAGCTTGCTCCAAGCCCTGTCCAACGTGGTCTTGGACACTTCAGGGATGGGGCAGCCACATCTTCTCTGGGGAACCTGTACCAGTGCCTCCCCACCCTCATGGGGAAGAACTTCTTCCCAAGATCCCATCTGACCCTGCCCTCTGGCAGTGAGGAGCCATTCTCCCTGTCCTGTCCATCCCTTGTCCCAAGTCCCTCTCCAGCTCTCTTGGAGCCCCTTTAGGCACTGGAAGGGACTCCAGGGTCTCACCTGAGCCTCCTTTTCTCCAAGCTGAATACCCCTAGTTCTCCCAGCCTTGTCTCCAGAGCAGAGGTGCTCCAGCCTTTGAAACATCCTCAAGGCCTTCCCTGGACTCGCCCCTGAAAGGATTAAAAGCATTGTGCCTAGGGCAAGAAGAAGATGCATTGTAACCAATACAGAAGCTAGCAAATATTAAACCACGAGCTAAAGACACAGGATGAAACTTGGCAAGAAAAAGGGAACAAAACTTGCATAAAACGAAGGACAAAGCTTGTTGAAACAAGTGAGGAAATCGCCGAAGCGGCTAACAAGAGGAGAAAGGTGCAAAGGGCAGGGCGAGGAAGACGTTCAGCCTTCATCAGGGACCTCCGAGGGAGACGCGGGGCCTCAGTGCCACCGCCTGGGCGCGCTGCGCCCGCGCCTCCCGTGTGTAAACGGTGCCTTCTGAGGACTGGGCTGCACAACCACACCCTTTCTAAGGAAAACAGGGAATGTCCGTGAAGCAGAACCATACATTGTAATCTGCCGTGTGCCTGGTTCTTAGGAGGAGTGATCCCCGCGCACCCGGCGCGCTGAGTAAAGCAAATACCCACGCTCTGCACTTTGACTCGGAAGCGTCTCTTGGCCCGGTTTGGGGCGATTCACTCCAGCAGCCACATGTCCTGATGTTGGGAGCCACAGAGCTGGAGGCAGCTCTGCAGGTGGGGTCTCAGCAGAGCAAGTCACCTGATGTCAGATTGAAAGGTGCGGTTTTTTTGTGCTGGGCTGAATCTCTTGCTGGCTGACGGTCCCTGTGGCTGACACGAGGGATCCCACGCCCTGACTGCTCCTCGTGAAAAGAATGATTGCAGGGGGGGTGGAAGGAGGGAAGAAACATCTGGGATATACTGGGGCACTTGAGTGGTTTTGCCACAACCAGTGGCACCACGGATGACAACAACAGAATTGTGATGGATGGCATCCAGAATTTCACTTTCAAAATTCTTCAGAGGTAAGGCCTCTCTCTCTTCTTGGATCTAGAAAAAAAAAGTCCAGGACATTCCCAACATCAAAATTCAGCCTGTTCTGCTCCACATCTATATTTTGTGTCACTTTTCTACACTTTACCCTTACCCAAAGGAAAAACAGCCAAAGAACAGGTCATAGTCTGTATTTTTTCCTGACACAGCACAACTTACCCCCACATCCACCCCAGTGGAACATCCAGCCCTTCTCAAAACGTGGTGTGTATTTGTGCTGAAATCCAGCCTTATACACTTTGTGTCACGTTCAGCCCCTTCTGGGAAATGAAGAGCCCAGCGCAAGGATGACAGGTGACAGCAAACACACTCACCCTCTGTAATTCCCGGTCCTGCTCCACACGGTACATGAAATCACTTTTCAGATCCATGCTTATCTGCTCCGGACTGAGCTGGAAGTACAAGACATTATTGGGAGGCTTTTGGACCCCTCTTCTTATCTACATCACAACTGCA
>VYXF01012562.1:111217-122786 GCA_013397295.1 Polioptila caerulea
GGGCTGGAGCTGTGAGGGCGGCTTAGGGCTGTGCGGCGGGTTTGGGGACGCACAGGGCGACTGCCACCCTGCGGGGCCCTGGGCGGACCGTGCCGGGCTCTGGGCGTGTTGCCGGGGCTCTGTCTGGGCTCTGTCGGGGATCTGAAGACGCCTGGCGGGCGTCTGGGAATTGTTCTGGGGGTTGGAACCGCGGCGGGAGCCTGGGCTCCACCAGAGGCGACTTGGACCGTGCTGCCAGCATGGGTTCGCCTCCGGGAGGGACCCGGAGCTCTGCCGGCGGTCTGAGGACCCTGTCAAAGGGAATGTGGGGCCCTGCCGGGGGTCTGAGGTTCGTGATGGGGTCTGGGCTTTGCCGGGGGTCTCGGCGTGCTGCCGAGGATCTTGCCGGGCCGGACCCGGGGCTCTGTCTGCCCCAAAGAACGTGGGGTGAGTGCCGGGCGTCTGGGGCAGGTCTGGCGGCTCTGTCGGAGGGAACCTGGGGCCCTGCTGGGGGTGCTGCCGGGGTCTGGGCTCTGCCACAAGGAACGTGGGATCAGCACCGGGGGCCTGGCGTCCTGTCCGGAGTCTGGGCCCTGCCCGGCCTGGGGGAGAGTCACTGGAAGCCGAGGGCTCAGGGGGGGCTGAGGCGCTTTGAGCCAGAGTGTCCTGGCTGCGTCTGCACGGTATGAAATGAGAGAAAGCAGGGAAGAAGCCGACATGATGCTCTTACGGGGAAAACGGATTGGTTTATTTAAGGGTGGTGTGTGTCTCTGCCCTGTGTGTGACCCTTCTTGCAGTTAAAATAGCTGGTGAGGGGTACTGAATGTCACCTTTGCCCGGAGCTTTGGTCTGCTCTTGAACTTGAGATGAAATGTATTAAAGAATTCTTGTTGGAATGGTTGCTTCTCTGCTCTGGTCTAGTAGTACTTTACTCCTGCCTCTAGATATTGGGGATGTGGGAGCTGTGAATTCAGGTTGGCTCTGACAGGTAGCTGGCACTAAGTGTGAGGATGTATGTAGAACAGATCAGTTCATGAGTGATGCCATGGATTTGCACTAAACACCTCAAATTTGTCATTTACCCTTTCCTCCCATGTTTTGTCTTCCATGTCAGTAAGAAAACTAAGAAACACAGTGGTATTAAAGCAATTTTCAAGGTATTTTAACTGGTTAAGCAATACTCAGACAGAATGGTTCTATGAATAGTTATATTCACAAAATCATGGAATAGTTTGGGTTGGAAGCTTATCTTAAAGCTTATCCAGTCCCACCCCATGGACAGATACCTTCCACTAGCCCAGGTTGCTCCAAGCCCCATCCAACCTGGCCTTGGACACTTCCAGGGATGGGGCAGCCACAGCTTCTCTGGGCACCCTGTGCCAGGGCCTCACCAAACTCACAGGGAACAATTCCTTCCTAATGTCCTATCTAACCCTGCCATCTGTCAGTGTGAAGCTGTTCCCCCTTGTTCTGTCACTCCATGTTGTTTGTAAAACATCACACTACACATACATATTGTGTGTTATACAAGTATTGTACTGGGTTTGATATGTTGATGCCCCTGATTATCCATGGAAGCTTAGCAGGTGAAAGGCTCAGTCTCACTGAAACATCCCTCTTGCTGATTTCTGCAGCCTGGTAGGATGGCTGTGAATCCTGTGTGGTTATTATGTGCTTAGAGGTACCATTGTCCAGGATACAGAATTGCTGTTCTAAAGTGAAAAAAAAATCAGAAATAAATCACATCTGTGTAGCTGGAATAACATGGAGCTATGGCTGAGTGGACACAAGGTTAGGCCTCTCCTTGTTGTCCAAGGGTTTGGGATTTAGGTTGAGGAAGGTGATCTTGTGCAGTTTGCTGCTCTGTGTTGCCAGGGTCCTTTCCTACATTGATTTTTCTTTCACAAAGTTTTGGGAAGCTCTTGTGCTCTGAGAGGAGAAATTCTCAGAATGTGAGGATTTGCTTTTCAAAACCTACAGAAATATATAGCTATATATAATTATATGTAACAATGCTTAGTAATATTATTCCTCCTGTAGTTACCAGTGTTAGCATGCCATAGGTTTTAGCTTTTATATTTTTTAGATCCTGTGCTGTTTTAGTGGGTAGTTTTAGGTTTCATATTCAGTGCTACTGAGCTCTCTTCACAGAGCAGACAGACAAAACAATTCCTTCTCCAGCTCCACACCAAGGAGAACTTTCAGACCCAAGAACAAAAACAGCAGTGAAGTGAGAAGGAAAAACCAGGAGGATGGAGCTTCATGACCTGAAGCTGTGGTTGAACAATTGATTCTAACATGCCAATGGGCCAGAACTTATAAAAGTGTGGGACCATTTTGTGGCCATTTTTGGGGCATCTTGGTTATGGCCTGGCTGGACTCTTGTGTGCCCCAGGTGTGCCCATGGAGGCCTTTGAATAAATCCCTGCTTTACCCTCTTGCTCTGCCTGGTCTCTGCTCCAGGTCAGCCTCCAGAAGGCGACACCAGCAGCCAGGATTTGGTGTTCAGTCAGTGTTGTTGGCCTTCAGGCCCTTTCAGCTGCACAGCCAGAGTGATGTGTTGTTCCTTGCAGGTCCGGGTGGAAGGCTTCAACTACGTTGGCATGGGCAACTCTACCAACAAGAAGGATGCCCAGAGCAATGCTGCCCGAGACTTCATCAACTACTTGGTGCGGGTGAATGAAATGAAGAAGGATGAAATTCCTGCCTTTGGGGTAAGCTGCTCTTTGTCCCTACCAAAGGCAACTCTGTTGTTGTGCTGCCATGCTCCCAGCTGTGTTTCATCTCTGGGGTTCAGTCTGTGCCCCTGTGCAGTGATGGATGTGAGGACTTCTTGCACTGCTGGAAAGCTGGAGCACATAGAGAATATCATGGAGTCATGGGATCATTTAGGTTGGAAAAGACCTTTGAGATTATCAAGTCCAACTGAATGTTGTAGGATGATGTGGTAAATACAGCTGCATGGGGGGCTGCAAAGCTGATGAGGCTGGAAAGAATTCAGAGTCCCTGTGAGGTGCAGCCTGGCTTTAAAAGTGCTGAGTACTCCCACCTGACACTGTGAAGTTTTAGAGCCATGTTCTAATACATATATATATAATATATATAATCCTGTGTGCTTTAAAAAAAAACAAAAACAACCCCCAAAATAATAATCACAGATATATCAAACCAGACATTGAAAATCTGGCATTTTAAAACCATAATTGGTTCAGGTGTGTAACAGGATCACTGCTTTTTATGATGTTTTATGGACACTCAGCAGTCACTATCACTTAAAGGCTGAGGAAGAGGAGGGTACTCTGTCATTACAGCAAGCTTAGAGAAATAAATAAAATATGAAGTTATGTGTTGCCTATTCAGAGGGAAGAATCTTCTGTCCTCCATTGAGGATATATGAGTTTTGTCAGTGGAAGCAGCCTCCCTGCCTCATCAGCCTAGATGGAACCCAGTGGGATCAGGACTGCTATTTTGGTTTTGCTGTGCCAATTATTTTCTTGGCAGTTCAGTGTTAAAATGTTCGTGGTTGTGTTACTATTGAGGTGGCATCTGGGTAGTAACTATTGCATATTTACTGGTTGCATAATGTTGCCTGAGTTCATTAAACTTCCTGAACAGTTTTTAGCCAAATAGTAAATTATTTATTCTGCACTGATGTGCTGAGGTTTTCCTTCATTCCCTTCCCTAGCCAGCAGCAGGTGATATCCCCAGTGGAGGACAGGAAGCAGCTAGAGATGTCACTGGTTCCAGTTCAGCTGTGGGGGGACCTCTTCCTCCACATTTGCTTTTAAAAAGTGAAGTAGGTAAGACTGAAAACTGTGATTTCTGTGTATTTGAATGTATTTTGGTGGTGATTTCTTCCCCCAAATGGCATCACTCTGCAGACAGGACACTGATGTCATGGTTTTGAGGCAGAGATGTGGATGACTGCATGAGATCTGAGGGACTGGTCATGGCCTGGCACAATGGCCAGGCAATGCCTCTCCATTGCTAAAAACATGTTTTGGGGAGTTACTTTATTTTTTAACTTTTTTTTTTTCTGTGTGGTAGACAATGGACCATGTGCAGCACCTGGAAACTGTGGCAATCATGGAGCTCAATGGGATCGAGGTGCAAACTTGCAAGATTATTATTCCAGGAAAGAGGAGCAAGAAGTGCAGGAGGTAAGTCAAATCATGCAGAGGAATTCTCCTTTAGTTCTTAAATTGATATCTTTCATCCCCTTTAATTTGTTATTGACATTTATAATCAAGCTTGCACTTTTCTTTTGATATATTGCTGTTAGTTTAAGCTGCAGATTTAAAGCTGCAGATTTATTGTTTTAATAAAGATAATTTGTTTAAGCTAGGGACAAATAGATCACTCTGGGTAGTCTGAACATCCATGACTATGTATAGGCATATTATTATAAAGATAAATAATTACTGAGGACTTTTTAGCATTTTCTGTGATGTCTTAATGATTTTATAGCATACAGATGAATTACTTAAACTGGTAAATGATACTCTTTTTTCCATATTAGACCTCAGAGTCAAAAATGGACTTAAATGCAGATCTTCATGGGGGTTGGACCTTGGAAAATGCCAAGGCACGTCTGAACCAGTTTTTCCAAAAGGAGAAGATCCAGGAAGAATATAAATACGTTGAAATGGGGCCTGATCACAACAGGTTTGGTAGTTTTAGTCACCATCTGTGTATGAAGGGTTCAAAATATTTTTGGCAGTAGTTGTTCACATTTACTTGCCATGCTGTGTAGAGCCATAGTGTTTGCCAGGACCAACAGCATCCCTAAATATTGATATGGGGGTGAGGAGCCTCAGTGCAGAGATCTGAGGGATTGAAGAAATTGCTGAGAAATTCTGGATATGCAGCTTTTAATCTGATTTCTGTCCCAAAACCAGCTGCTAGAGTGTCAGTCTCTGTGAAAAGAGGGCTCCATTGCTTGTGGTAATTGTTCTGGGACTGTTGTTGCCTTTGTGCATTTCCAGTAAATCTTAAATTTGCTTAGGTAGCAACGTGCTTTAAGAACATTTTGTTTATATTTTATTACATATTATTTATTATTATCATCATTACATTACATTATATATATTTATTATAATTAATTTTTTTGGCAATGGAATCTTCTTTTGAAAAAAAGCAGTTTGGCAGAATCTTCCCAAAGGAGTTCTGAGAGTCTGAAGTTTCAGTTAAGACCAGCTGGATATTACTCTTTTTTGACTTTTAGCCATTCCACCAGAGAATTTGCATGTGCTTCTCCCAAATGAAAGTAGTTCACAACAGATTGTGCACAAAGAATTGATGGTTTTTATTATTTTATCCCTATTAGGAACAGTCATTACAAATCATCCAGGCCTTAGGACATTGTATTATTATTTCTGGTGAAATATAGTGGAGTTATGGCTGGANTATATATTTTATTACATATTATTTATTATTATTATTATCATTACATTACATTATATATATTTATTATAATTAATTTTTTTGGCAATGGAATCTTCTTTTGAAAAAAAGCAGTTTGGCAGAATCTTCCCAAAGGAGTTCTGAGAGTCTGAAGTTTCAGTTAAGACCAGCTGGATATTACTCTTTTTTGACTTTTAGCCATTCCACCAGAGAATTTGCATGTGCTTCTCCCAAATGAAAGTAGTTCACAATAGATTGTGCACAAAGAATTGATGGTTTTTATTATTTTATCCCTATTAGGAACAGTCTTTACAAATCATCCAGGCCTTAGGACATTGTATTATTATTTCTGGTGAAATATAGTGGAGTTATGGCTGGAAACAGTGGCATGCTGCTGCTTCTGGGTTCTTCTGATTGGGTTTGGGGTTGGGCTTTTTAGCATTATCTAAACTTGTGTTCTATGAGAGTTATATTTTTAGAAAGACAAGAGAATTTTTTTATTACAGCCTTTCAAGAGAGTCTCACTTGCAGGACTTATGGTATTATATGGGCTTATGTCTTATATTGTTGAGTCTTCCAGTCATTTGGAACATCTAAAAGATGTGTATTGGTGCAGAAAGTTGTAAATTCTTGTTTAAAACATGTCTTCAAGTCACTTCTCAATTTATGTCTCTCAGGCAAGGCCATTTCCTTCACTTTAATGAGTGACATAAAAAGTTAGTTTGTACAGTACTAGGAATTTAAATTAGGCTTGTTGCAAGTGTAGCTTCTGAACATTTCTTCTGTCTTGTAGCTTAGGGATTATTTGTGTAGCTCATTTTTTGTTACACCTTCTGCAGCATTAAACCCCATGTATTTAAATGTATCTAGTCTTGAGCAGAATGAAATGATACAGATGACAGTATGTTTCTCAGCCTGGCTATTGTTCTTCTGGAGTGCATTTCAGAGTTCCCTATGTATTCTGTTCAGGGAAGGGTGTGTGGATTGCCCTGGATGGAATGGCAGAAGGGGCTGTTCACTACCTGCTGCAACAGATGAAATAGGCATGAAACAATCCTGATGTGTTGTAGGGCTCATTGAGAGACTCTTGGATTTAATCCTCTTGCTGTATGTAATAGGGGAGGGATGTTTTTGGAGTTTTGAGGACATAATATAGTTTAGGTTGTTGGGTTTTTTTAAGGAAATATCAGTTGCTGTGCATCTTGCTAAACTGTTTTGGGGTTTTTTTGAGGTAATGATCAGAGAAATAGATTCTAACAGATATGCCAGCCATGCTCTCAGAGGTTTGTGGTCAATTAATCATACTCGTGGTCTGAGAACATAGTTACAGCTTGAAGATTTGAATTTGGAAACTTTAACCATGACAGGAGGGTATAAATTGTAAATATAAAGATGGCTCTCTTAAAACACAAAGCGTGAGCTCATATTAAGGGGTGGGATGTGGCTTTTCTGTGTTGGGATGCCTGGGCCTCCTTCTGTTCCTGCTGAAGACTGACACCACAGACCTGTGCCTGCTCACACACGGGCTGCTGAGGCTGGACTAGGGAACCATGTGGGATTCTGCTGCAAACTGATTTCTGGTGTTGCTGTTCTCCCCTCAGGTGGAGGAGAATGAGATTGAATGCTGACTGTAGGCCTGGCTGAGAAACATACTGTCATCGGTGTCTTAGGTGGCTGTTGTGTCCCTGAGAGCCAGTGGCCTTCCACCCCTGAAGCCACTGTGCCTGAAGGTCAGTTCACTGGTAGCACAGGAAGGAGGTCTAACCTACAATTTCAATCACTCACTTAACCTTTTGTATTGTTTGTTGCAGCAAAAAATGAAGGACACAGGTGCAAGGCACAGCCTCCTCCTGTGCAGAGGCCAAGGCCTAGTTTCCAAAGAGGATCTCAGTCCAAAAAATTCTAGTCCTGCACCTTGAGTCACATTTGCCACTCTAAACCATGTCTTACAAGAATTCAGCTTTAATATTTCATGTGGCAAATATAGGCTTAGGTTTGGGATTCTTAAAAACATGGATCATGATTTCTATTCTCCTCTACTGAGGATTTTTTTTAAGCCTGAATTCTTCTCTGTGAGGGAGGTGAGGCCCTGGCACAGGCTGCCCAGAGCAGCTCTGGCTTGCCCCATCCTTGGAAGTGTCCAAGGCCAGGTTGGATGGGGCTTGGAGCAACCTGGGCTAGTGGAATGTGTCCCTGCCCATGGCAGGGGATTGGGATGAGATGGTCTTTAAGATCCCTTCCAACCCAAACTATTCCATGATCCTGTGATTCTGTGATGAATATGCCAGTTGAGCTTTAACTGAACTGGTTACACGTCTGCCAGGCAAACTGTTGGGTTTGTTACCAGTTACCCTTGAGTTACTCTGTTACTCTGTTACTCAAGTTTTGCTGTTTCCAGAAAAGGGCAATGAGGGACTGGAAATTCGTGCAAATTCAAATATTCTGTCTCCTGTTCAGACAAGTTCCATGTTTTTGACTAAATGACCTGGTTTGGTTTTGTTTATGCTCTGAGCTGATCAAATGTGTGGGAAAAAGCAGAGTGACTGTGTTAAATGTTGCATCTAGTCATTAAACACAGGCTATTAGTGGGTTACATTGGTGTTATACCAATACTAATGTGGGATACAGTTAATGGTACGTTGGGATGCATGTTAATGTTGCATTAACATCCCATCTGCTTTGTAACTGTTGCCTTAAACTTGGACAGCTCAGAGCATATTTCCTATTAATGTGGCTTTAAATTACAGTGCTGAACAGTGGCATATTCAGAACTCTCCTTATCAAATGTACTGGTTCTGTTGGTGACAGGTCTGTTACCTGCTGCCTTGGGCTTAAAGGGACCAAAAGGAGTAATACTTTACCTTGGTCATTGGTGAATTGAGAGTTTCTGGCTGAGGACAGAGATCTTTGCCTAGAAATATTGGAAAGAGTAAATATTTTTGCAGTGTCAGCTATTGGTAATTGGACCTTTGTGTTCTTTCTTTCTCTTGCAGGAGCTTTAATGCAGAAATGAACATTTATGTGAAGCAGCTGGGCAGAAGTAAGTGCTCCTTTTTATTTTTTAACTTAGCAAGGGATGAGTGTTGGTATAGAGGAACATTTGTGGGTACAGAGTTTATTACAGTTTTGTGTTGGAGCCACTTCCAGAGGTAAAGGATCATTTGTATGATGTTGCTGGGTGATATTGGTTAATCATACTTCCTTAAGCACTGAATGCAGACAAAATTCAAAGGACTTAGCAGTAAAGCAACATCACACAGCCAGTGTGAGCTGGGCAGTGGAGAGGCCTGGTTGGATTTTATGTTGGAATTCTGGATTTATCAAGATTTGAGACTGTCCATGAAATCTGGTGTGAGTGTACAGTCAGAGCCCAGTTCAACATAGTGTCTTCTGTGGGAGCTGCTTGACTCTGCTGCTACAGCTCTGACCTCTGTGTGCTGCAGGGATTTTCAGTCGCGAGCATGGATCAAACAAAAAACTGGCAGCACAGTCCTGTGCCCTTTCCCTGGTCAGACAGCTCTACCACCTTGGTGTCATTGAGCCTTACACTGGGCAGACAAAGAAGAAAGGAGAATCGGTGAGTGTGGCAGGAAGGACAGGAATTACTGCTTTCATCTCGTAGCACAGAAGCACTCTCATAAACAGGAGTGAGTTAAGAGTTTGCTCTCCCTATTTAACATCTTACAAGTTATTAATAATTTTTGTTCTTTAGCAACTATTTCTGTTCTGGTGAGTTGTTTGGATCAGAAATATAACTTCATGTGTATGTGATTGGAGCAGTAACTAATTTTACATTCTATTAAATGAAATAGGATTTGTAACAAATGCTATTTTCAGTATCATTTTTCTACAAGCTTGAATATTTCTGTTTAGGCTCAGCTGTTTGGATTGTCTGTCACATGAACATTTTCTGGCAATTCAAATATATATACACACACACATACCAAGAATTATATGTTATTTAGATATTTGGTTGCAAGTTTGGGTACGTGTTCCTCTGAAATTAAACTCAGATATTTAAAAATCGCCTACAAATCCTTATTCAATGAAAAATCAGCAAAACATTTCAAGAATGTGAATTCTGCACTGATGATACTCTTTGGCCTTGTTTCACGAGGAGATGTTTGATGGCTCCCCTCTAATAGCCCACAGTTCTGGCTTCCAGAACTCTGTGCCTGTCTTTTTGTGTAATCTGATGTGTGGTTTTTAAATGTTTCCTAGTTGGAGCCCTATGAGGTGTCGTTGTCTTCTGACTTAGAAAATCATCTGCAAAGGACTGTGCGGGAACTGTCCCTGGAGATCGTGCCTGTGGTGAGTGTGTGGGTCAATGCTCCAGTACAGAACATCACACCTGCTCCTTTAATCACTCCTCTGTCTCTGCCCACTCTGCTTTTGCATTTCTAGCCTGAAGATCCCAGTAATCCAGTTCTGATCAGTGTTGGAAAGCTGGCCCATTTTGAGCCATCGCAGAGACAGAGTCCTATGGGAGTTGTTCCCTGGTCACCACCTCATTCCAACTGGAACCCTTGGACTGGCTGCAATATTGATGAGGGCCCACTGGCAAACGTAAGACAGCTTAAAAGATGGATCTGTTACTTGATTTCCCCATGCTTCCAGAACAACTAAATGCTTCTCCCCCACAAAGATTCAAAGTATGAGCTATTTCAAAGGAGAAGGCAGTCCACTGATAAAATTTCTTCCCTTCATGACCTTGAGGCAGAGAGTTCTTTGTGTTTGCTTCATGTTTTATCAGGTCTTGAGCAGCAGTGTCTTGAGTGTCCAAATTCTCTGCTTTGTTTCACCTTTTGCCTGCTATCATGCAGCCCATACCAAGTTTATAATTGAAATGACAAGGTGAGTTCATGGGCGTGTCATTTATAATTCTCTAGCTTCTCTTTCCCATGCTCAGACTCTTTTTCTGGGAGGAGAAACTGCTCCAAGCCAGTGCCACTACACAAGTCACCAACTTCCTTGCTTTTTGTCATTTCTAGTCCCATGCAGCACAGAACAAATGAAAAGCAAGAGTGTGGCATGATAAAAAGAAGGAGTAGGGAAGGAATTACTGGTTTGCTAAGTTCAAAGGGTGATTTGATCTGACTGGTATAACCTGGTCAGAAAAGACTCTCGGGGCAGGAACTTGATTTTCCTACAACATTCACATTGCTTCTGGCCAAAATAATAATTTAATTATTTTTCTACTGGAGTTTTTTCCATAAATTACATTAATTTAGTATTGATTGTTATATATTGATTTTTTTTAAATTATAGGGAAGTAATGTAAATTTAGCTGTGGCAACATAAATCATATAATCCATATGGACATTGCAAACTGAGCTGGCTTCAAATCTCTTCAGGATTTACCTGTGCTGGTTCTGACTGGAACAGCTGGCTAATTTGCAGTAAAAAACAACTAGCCCTTTGATAACAAATTTGCACTTCTTCACGTTTCTTTTGCAGTTGAAAGACAGGATTTGTCTGATGAATCCTCTTCAAACTTTTCCCTTTTGAGCTACTGTTTTAAGGGAGGTTTTGTATTTCCATTAGATCATTACTTATATTAAAAACTCCTGTTTAAATCATCATTGTCTTGACTTGCTGCTGAACAGAGCGTGTTCCTCAGGCAGGCCAGGTGTTTGAACTTAAACAATCGTTCTTCTTCAGCGTTCTCGGTCTTTCTCAGAGCCTGCTTTGGGGATGAATGCTCAGTAGGCTGGAATGTGTGGAATAAAACAGCTCAGAGGCATAACTGATTTCAGGGAGTTCTGCAGATCCTTCATGGATATTTGGGGTCACGGTGTTGGTGTGACTGATGTGATATTGCAGTTGTGATGTAGATAAGAAGAGGGGTCCAAAAGCCTCCCAATAATGTCTTGTACTTCCAGCTCAGTCCGGAGCAGATAAGCATGGATCTGAAAAGTGATTTCATGCACCGTGTGGAGCAGGACCGGGAATTACAGAGGGTGAGTGTGTTTGCTGTCACCTGTCATCCTTGCGCTGGGCTCTTCATTTCCCAGAAGGGGCTGAACGTGACACAAAGTGTATAAGGCTGGATTTCAGCACAAATACACACCACGTTTTGAGAAGGGCTGGATGTTCCACTGGGGTGGATGTGGGGGTAAGTTGTGCTGTGTCAGGAAAAAATACAAACTATGACCTGTTCTTTGGCTGTTTTTCCTTTGGGTAAGGG
>VYXF01012563.1:964-17048 GCA_013397295.1 Polioptila caerulea
AAGCACAATAAATTATTTAAAAATTGAATAAAATAAATAAAATACAAAATGTGAAATAAAATAAAGTATAAAATACAAATAAATATAAAATATAAAATAAAATACAAAATAAGAGAAATTAAATTATATTTAATTGTGAGAGGGAGTTTTATACAGGCATGGAGTGATGGAATGGGGGGATATGGTTCCAAACTCCAGAGGGCAGGGCTGGCAGTTTTCCAGGATGTCCCAATGTTGGGCTCAAGCTTCTGCTCAGACTTAGTTTCTGTTCCTCTGCCTTCCCATCATCATCTCCCCCAGGGAAAACAGAGGGAATCACAATCTCTACAAAACTTGGAAAATTTACCCAAGTTTGCCGTTTTCCAGGGATACTCAAAAGTTCCTTGGTTTGGAGTCAAAGATCCCAATTATTTCAAGGCTTTTCTCTCATCCGTATCCTTTCCTTCTTCAGCTGAACTTAAATGGCTGAAAATTCCAGCAGGAGATTAATTTCCATTCCCTTGGAACAGGCCCTAAAAGAAGCTGCTCTCTGTGTGTTTTTTTTTTTTTTTTAATCCTTATTTAAATAACGAATTCATTTTAATTTTATTTTAGAACTATTTTTAAACTTTTANGATTTTATATAATTTTATGTATTATTCTATATATAATTTCGAATTTTAAATTAAAGACTCTACAGCTCAAAGACAATTCAGTTCTCTGGATCTGCTTTTTTTTTTGCATTCTCTTGAAGCTGAAATTTTTTGATTCATAATCTCATGATTCATAAACATGCATTTAATTGCTAAACCACTGATGCCTGTCTAGCATTAAACATTCTACCAGTTTAATAATGTACATTTTAAAAGCTTCCTACCTTCATTATTTATACTCCAAGGTCAATAATTATGTGTAATTCATTGCAGGATATTTTTTTTTTTCCAAACAAGTAGCAGGGATAATTTCAGGTGCCCTGGCTAGGTTGACCTGAAAAGGTGGTTATTGGGAAGGCTGGGCTGGGTTTAATGGCTTAAAATAGAAATTTAGAGAGTTAGATCAGCTTTAAAAATCCTTTTTTGTGCATATTTGGTAAGGATGTCCTGGCCAGGAGAAGTTTTTGGGGTCGGACTTGAAGGAGAAGGACGTAAAGAACAAGAAAATGTGGAGTTACAGCAACAGTGATGTCCTGGTTTGAGCGCCAGGTGTGTGCTGAGGAAGGCAGGAGGCTCCCTTGGAATGCAGAATGCAAACCCCCTCCCTCCCCATTATTGGCATTTGGAAATTCAGGGGCTCTCAGGCAGAGAGATGGGCACAGCAAGAACAGTTGTGCATGAGGAGAACTCCAATCCAAATGCAGCAATGCAGAAGCCAAGGCCAGGGGCAGAGTCAGGATCCAAGGGGAGCCCTGTGGCTCAGGGTTGGTGGCAGGGCCATCCCATGGGGGCTGCAGCCCTCCTGCAGTGGCAGAGGTGGCTCTGCTGGAGCAGGGATCCTGCACAAAGGGGGAGTTTCCCTGGGAAGGTGCCCTGGGCATGGCTGGGCCTGGGCTCCCTCTGGGAATGCCGTGCCAAGGCTGCTGGCTGTGCCAAAGGCCAGCTTGGATCCAGCTGGGAATGCTTGGCTCCTGGGCTGGCTGCAGCAGCTGCCAGGGGGATGCTGGAATGTTCTGAGCCCTGCAGGGAGCCTGAGTGGGCCCTGAGCAGAAGATCTGTGCCTGGAGGGAGGCTGGGTCCTGGCAGGGAGAAAGAAACTGCCCCAGCTGGTTTGGAACAGCTGGGCCATGCACAGAGGGTGACCCCAGGCCAGTTCCAGCAGCTGGGACAGAATCCACACTGCTGGGCACAGCTGGCACTGCCACCCAGGACAAGTAACGACAGGGAACATCATCAGAGGGGAGGTTTTGGGATAAAGACCTGTAGGGAACATCCAGATTTCCATGGAAAGTCAGTTTGAACGGAGGGCAGAGAAAACTCTGCCGTATCTGCCTGCTGTAATTTTTTTCTAGAATTCCACCTCCCCTACTCCGAGCCCCTCCATGGAGGAAGCTGGTTCATTTTTCAGTGCAGAGCACTTGAAGGGCAACTCTTTTCACAAAATTCATTCATCTACCCAACCTTTTTCTGACCCTGTTCCCTGGGGGGTTTATCCGCCCTGTGTCTTCCAGGGGGAAGGCCTTTTCCAGATCTTATCCAGGCTTTTCCAAGTTTGTTCTGTGTCTTTTCTAGGCCTTTTCTAGGTTTTTTCCCAGGCTTTTTCCACGTCTTTTCCAGGTATTTTCCAGGAGTTTTCCAGGTCTTTTCCATGTTATCTTCCAGGAGTTCTCCTGGCTTTCCCCAGATTTTTTCCAGGCCTTTTCCAGGCTCTTTTTAGGTCTTTTTTCCCCAGGGAGCACCAGGCCAGCATGCCCTGGAAGCAAATATGCAATCACAAAGATATTTGATCTGACTCTCAGACAGGAGTTCAGTCTTGTTTATTCAGGGAAGCACAGAGCAGTCGTGATTCACTCGGGCTGGGCAGTAAACATTCAACAAAGAGTCTGGAAATTAATGATAAGGATCAGTCTCCAAAGGAAGAAAATTCCTGCTTGGAGCCTGAGCCTTGCACAGAGGGGTCAGTAAGGGACTCCTCCAGAATCATCAAATCCCAGACTGGTTTGGGTTCGAAGGGATCTCAAAGATCTCCTTCCACCCCCTGCCATGGGCAGGGACACCTTCCACTGTCCCAGGCTGCTCCAGCCTGGCCTTGGACGCTTCCAGGGATCCAGGAACAGCCACAGCTTTCCTGGGCAATCCCTGCCAGGGCCTCCCCACCCTCACAGGGAAAATTTCCTCCCTGTTTAAATATATTTTGCATTATCCTCATCTCTCTGCACCACCTGAGGCTTGTGGGGATCAGAAGAGGCTTCTGGGCATCCCAACCCCATGGAAGCAGATCTGTCACCTGGGCTGCGCCCTTCATGCTGCAGCATTTTGTCAGGAGCAGCCACAATTCGGATAAATTGAACAGGAAATCCAAATTCCAACTGCCTGTGAGACCTTCTGCCAGTTCTAGGCTCAGTCCAATCCTGCTCTTAAGCTGTGACTCAGGTTTAGCTGTATTAATAATCCCAGTAAAGTCAGTGTGTCCAGCCATGACTCCTCAAAAAAATCACCGAGTTCAGAACACGATTAAACCCTGATTTTTTTTAAACTTTCCACCAGAAAAAAATATAGGAAAAAAATCCAAAACTAATCTAGAAAAAATCTAGAAACTAATCCAGAAAAAAATTCACCTTGAAACCTCTTGTCGTGAGTTGATGGCCCTAAACCAGGACATCTGTACTCACAAAAAAAGGTGAAAACCAGAGATAGAGAAATACTTATTTTGCCTCTTAAGCTTGGCTTTGTTCCCCAGACTCTTTGCTGGACACATTCCCTCTGCTCTCAGCTTGGGAGAAGACCTTGCTTAGCAAATCCTGGCCGTGCCTTCCCGTTACTCCTTTAGCAACTCCCGCCTTCCTCCATCGATCGCTGTGTTGCAACGGCGGGTGTTAATCGACTCGGAACGTTTAATTAGGGCTGCTTTGAGCCCAGCGTTTTACAAGCCCCGTGCTTCACCCCGCTGCTGGAAGGAGCACAATGCAGCATCTTTCCAACCATGCACAAACAACAGAACGGTTTCAGCGCTGCTTTTGCAGCAGCGTCAATAAAACCCCTCAAGCGTGCCCAGAGCCGACGGCCAGGAGGATTCTCCAGAGCTCTTTCATCCAGGATGAGCAGCTTTGTTCCGAAATTCCTCGCTGCCTTTTTGCTGCCTCCCTAATGACCACTTCAGTGGGCTCCCAGGAGAATGCCTGAGTCAGAGCCAGCTTGAAAACTGCTGAGGAAACATCCTCCCTTACTGGAAATGATTCCCAGCAAACTGCCCTGCTCCAATTTTAGACTGACGGAGCCAAGGGTTCGCAGCGCTTGGGATTCTGCTCCTGCTGAAAAGGGAGTGCCTTGGTCCCCACCAAGGACTCTGCAAGTCTCAGGAGCCAATTTTGGTGGTCACCAGGAAGAGCTGGATTGGACCAGCTGATCTTGTGGAGTTTGGGTCGCCAATGGGATGTGAGGTCCATCTTTTAATCCTGCTTGGGATTCTGCTTCTGCTGAAAAAGGATTGCCTTGGTCTGGCCAGGAGCTCTGCAAGGCTCAGGAGCCAAATTTGGTGGCCACCAGGGAGAGCTGGAGTGGGCCAGCTGATCTTGTGGAGTTTGGGTCGCCAATGGGATGTGAGGTCCATCTTTTAATTCTGGTTTCAGTCCTGCTTGAGATTCTGCTCCTGCTGAAAAAGGATTGCCTTGGTCCCACCAAAAGCTCTGCAAGGCTCAGGAGCCAAATTTGGTGGCCACCAGGGAGAGCTGGAGTGGGCCAGCTGACCTTGTGGACCCTGGGCCACCAATGGGATGTGAGGTCCATCTTCTAATTCCTGGTTGTGGGAGAGCAAATTTAGTCACTCAGTGCTGAATCCATGGTTTCAATCTGAAGCACTATTTTCCTTTCTTATAATAAACACCAAAAACTTATTTTCCACTTATTTCTCCTCAGACAAACAGCAAAGCAGCAATTAATAGAACACAAGGACTTCTAAGGTCACTGGGGAAGAGAAAATGCCTGTCCTGTGCTGTGCAAAAAGAACAAAAGTCTCCCTTTTTTATTGTGCTTTTCTTGCTTAGCTCAGTGTCTATTAAAGAGATAACAGTGACTACAAGCAAACCACAGGCAGGAAATCTTCTTTATTTTCATGTAACAAGGAGATTTGTTGAGTCTGGGTTGCTTAGGTAGCTGTCTAAAGCAGTTTTATTTTTAGAACAAATGAAAAATATTTACCAAGGGGGGAAAGTGACTCCCCAGACCTCCTTGTTCTTCCTATTTAGAAGATGGTATTTCCCAAAAGTCCCAGTTTTGCCCAGTTGTGTTCCCATGGCAGGGGTTGGACCTAGAGGATATTTAAGATTTCTTCCAACCCAAACCATGCAATGATTATTCAGGATTGCTTTGAAAATCCCACTGTGCAGGGGCAGGGCAGGAGAGGTGGTTGGGGGCAGCCAATTCAGGGTCCCACTTCCCTGAGAGGTCTCCAGGAACCTCAGCTGGAAGTCCCTGTGGTTCCTACACATCCATGAGCACCTCAGGAAAGGGATTTTCCTGGTCCTTCCCAGCTCCTGGTTCTGTCAGATGTTATTCCCTGCTTTTCCTGCATTAACCCCACTGCAGGAATGCTTTTCATCAGCTCTTGGCATTTCATTTCTCTCACACCACTCCACAAGCAGCTCCTTCCTCCCCCTCTCTGCCCCCCCCAAACTCTGGGAATTATCCCTTTTTTCTCCCCTTCCAGGAATAATCATGTTGCAAATGCAAGCGCTGAGAAAACAGGGGCTGCTGTAATTAAGACCATTTATCTGCAATTAAGATGATTTATTTTGGATTTTGTAAGAGGTGTCTCGCTCTGAGCAAGAGTGTCTGGGGTTGAAACTGGATTAGAAATCCAGGTTGCTCAATTCCAAGAGGTTGGAAGGATGGGGCCCTCTCCAGATCGAAAAAGAAGTTTGAGCTTCATTTGGGGTCTAGAGCTGTCAAATTCATTGCTGGATCTTGTCCATAACAACCAAGTGAACAAATGTGGGAATGAACCAAGGCAGTGGGGTGAGGTAGGATAAAGTCTGAAGACATCAGGAAAATAGGAAGCCAAGGAGTCAGGGGAGCAGAAAAGCCTCACTGCTGCCTTGGGTGAGTTCAGTTCTGCTCCTGCCTGTGCCACAGGGTCCCTGCCTGATGTCTCAGAGGATTTATCCTGAGTCCTGAATTCCTCATTTTCTGTGGGCCAAACCAAAGGCCTGGTGGTCACCACAGTGTTGGAGCCAGAACTTCAGTCAGTCTGTTCTTGGGTGTTGGTATCAGCGGTAAGAAGGCTGGAAAATAAAACTCTCAGGCTCTTAGAAATGGAAAATTCAAATTTCTGAATGTTCTGCAGCAGTGGAGATTGGCCAAAGGCTGGACCTGATGTTCTTGTGAGTGTTTTAAAACAAGGATATTGCAACCTCTCCTTCCAGCAGGGCACAAGGAGTTGAAAATTCCTCTTTTTGGAGCCTGTTTGAGGCCACCTTACCACAGGAAAGGCAGTGAGGAAACTGATAGCCCAGATGTGCAGAGCAGGCTCTGGGTTGGGCAACGAGCAACGTTAGGCTGAGGACAGAACTCAACTCCTCATTTGTGTGCAGCCCATCCTGTGCTGGAGGAAACAGCAGCTCAAGGGGAAAAATTAAAAAAAAAAAGCTTAAAAAGGAAAAGAAAAAAGAAAAGAAAAAAAGCTTTAAAAGCTGTCTGCTGCTAGCACAGAAAGGCCACAAATAAAAGTTGCACAAATCTCTGAAAATACCCAATTTCTCAGAATTGACTTTGCAGCTTTAATAAAGTTCTTTTAATTACTGAGGGGTTGGTTGGTTTGTTTGTTTGAGGAGGGTGATTGCTTTCAGTCATGCAAGGAGAGCAGCAAAAATCCTTTCCTGGATACATCCAAAGGGAGGAATGATCCCGCCTGGCTGGGTTGGGATCACGTGAAACAGGAACAAGGACCTGGCCCACGGGGCAGGTGGAGCCACACGCTGTGGTTAAACCTCTCCTTCCCCACGCTCTCTTCTCCCCAAAAGTCCAAACTTTGCTCTGGGAAAGTCGTGCTTGGCACAGGCCCCAGTCTGAGCAGGGAGTTTGTGAGGAGTGAACAAAGAGGAGCAAATCCCGAGGCAGCCCTTGACCCTGGGCCTGGTGTTCGCTGTGAATGCAGCAGAGGGATCTGATTGTGGGCTCAAGAAGCTCAGGGCACATCCCCAGCCACACCTGGGGACTCCTGACTCCCAGATATTTCTGTGTGCCTGGGATTTGTGCTGGAGCTGCCCCTCCAGGTGCTAGAAATAATCCCTGAGGGGGATCCAGCTATTTCCAGAAGATATTTTCTGTAGGTGGAAGGGACCAGAGTGAAGGGACTGGTTACTCTGCCCTGTGGGTGACTCTGGCACCATCCCTGGCTCGGTGTTCCCTGACCCCACACAGCAGGGAGCAGCAATTCCCTCAGTCTTGGTGCCTAAACACCCTCAGAGGGGCTGCAGACAGCCTGGGTGGGAAAAACTGCTGCTTCCAGCAGGAAAAGACACCAAAAAAATCACAGGGAGATGGTTGGAGCTGGAAGGGAACACAGAGAGAACCACGGGGATGCAGAGAGAACCACAGGGATGCAGAAAGATCCCAGGGAATGGAGAGTGGAGAGAGCCCAGGGGGTGCAGAGAAATCCAGGGGGATGCAGAGAGATCCCTGGGGGTGACAGAGAGGTCCCAGAGGATGGAGAGAGATCCCAGGGAATGGAGAGAGCTCAGGGGATGGAGAGAGATCCCAGAGGATGCCGAGAGACCCAAGGGAATGCAGAGAGATCCCTGTCACCATTCAAAACCCAGAATGGACTTGGAATTATGGAATTCCAGAATGATTTGGGTTGGAAGAGATCTTAAAGATCGTCTCATTCCCACCCAGCCATGGCAGGGACCCCTCCCACTGTCCCAGGCTGCTCCAGCCCCAATGTCCAGCCTGGCCTGGGACACTGCCAGGGATCCAGGGGCACCCACAGCTGCTCTGTGTCAGGGGCCTCACCACGTTCTGAGTAAAAAAATTCTTCCTAAAATCCCATCCAACCCTTGCCAACATGCAACCTAAAATTCCAGGGGGGCAGCCAGAAGGATCCCAGGACCTCGTGTGTCCATGGGAATTCCAGAGGGTGGGACATTCAGAGAGTGGATGTGGAGAGGGATCTTCCATCTCAACCCAGAGCTGTGTCCAGGGGCAGCACATGGACACCTCCATCACATCTCCTGAGTGGTGCTGAGGAGACAGGACCCAAATCTGGAGAGATCCAACCTGTGGTGCCCAAAAAGTCCCAGGAGACCGGCAGTGGGAGCCTCATGTGATAAACACAGCAGAGAAAGCCACAGGCACAGGAGATTGATTCCTCATCAGGCACATCAACACCTCTGACCCCATCCCTGCCTGCTGGCAGTGCAGGGTGTGAGCCCAGAGTCCCAGAATCCCAGAATCCTAGAATCCCAGGGTCTCAGAATCCCCAAATCCCTGAGGCTGAAAAGCCCTCCCAGCCCACGGAGCCCCAGCTGTGCCCTGTGCCCACCCTGGCACTGAGTGCCCCCTCCAGGTGCCACCTGCAGGGATGGGCACTCCAAAGCTCCCTGGGCAGCCCCTGCCAAGGCCTGGCCACCCTTGCCATGGGCAAATTGCTCCTGGGGTCCCCCCTGAGCCTGCTGTTCTTACAGGAAGGAGAGAAGGAAGGAGGGACACAGCAGAGGCTGAAGCTGTGTATGGGCACAAGGAAATCATCCTGAATTTTTATCCTTTAGATGGGAAAGCTGCTGGGTGACCAGGGCAATTCATTTGTTGCCTTATTATGGATTTGGGAACGTTCAGTGTTGGTCCATCAGTAAAAATGAGAGTGAATGTTCTTCCTGTTGGGTTCAGCCATTTGATGGTTGGACAATTATTCCATTTTCTCATTTGCTGAAATGACCTAATCACCTACTCAGGAACAAATTGTCCCTTCAGTTGTTGTTTTACATGACCTGGTCAAGTTTTCTTTGTACTGAAGTGAATTTGCTTTATCTAATTGAGAGTTTTCATAAATCCTCTGACAGCTCTTAAGATGAGAACTCTGAGCTTGATTCTCTCATCTCTCACCTGTCTGGACAAATTGGTTCCCTTGTTTACACCCTGGATAAAACCAGATGCTTAACGAAAAATAATCAAAATCTGGTATAATGACAAATGTCTTTTATTCCTATTTTTTTCACATTTTAAAACTTGGTTCTTTCAGAGGATATAATTGACTCAGAGTCCTCACACTTATCAAAGCTCTTGGTGGAGAATATCTCATATAAAACATTGAGGTCAAATAAAGAGTAAATAATGGGTTCAATAATCCAGAAAATAAAACTGCATTTTGTAGGATCTTTAAGCTTAAAGATAATTTAATTCCAAAGCTCCTGCCACACCTTCCACTATCCCAGGTTGTTCCAAACCCCATGTAGCCTGGCCTTGGACACTCCCAGAGATATCCACAACTTCCCAGGAAAAATTCCAAGTTTATGAAGTAACCACACCTTTCTCATCTCTTTAGGGATGTGTCCATAAGTTCCCACGTTCCAAGTGGAGAAGGAGGAAAACCTGTCAAATTCACCAGTGCTGGTTCCAAAACATCTCCCACAGCAAATCCATCCTCATGGATCCTCAGCTCCCAGTGCAGCAAAAATATGGACCCCCCAAAATCCTGCTCTTTCCTCCCTCCTCAGCCCTTGGTACGAGCACAGCGCTTTTTGTGCCACATAAAAACACCCAGCCTTTAATTGGCCCTATCCTGACAATCCCAGAAAATTACATTTCCCTTTCACTTCAAAGCATCCCCCACTTTTCCTGGAGCTGATTTTCTTCCTGCTCCACTGCCTTGCCCAAAATCAAGACGTCGGGCTCAATCATTCTCCAGCTGCAGCAAGGAAAACAGATTCCATTACCTGCAGGAACTGGGTTAACCCCAGGTATAGGCTGGAGTTTTTTGCTTGGTTTTTTTTTTTCTGGGCTGGAAATTATCCATTATGGCATAATAAAACGGAAATTGAAAGCAGTTCCCTTTCCCTTTGCTCCTAAAAATTGGTGTTTCAGCTCCGGGGAGGAATTCATGGGCACACAATCACAAAGCCTGAGTGTAGCTGCTCTCTAATTAAATTGGAGCAGCTCTATTTTCCAGCAGCAAGTATATTCCTTGGAATGAACCTCCACGCTGGGGATCTGAGCAGTTCCAATTAGGAGAGTTCTGCTTTGAGCTCTCCCAAGCCCAAACACACAGCGTGGCATTGTGCCCTGGGCCATTAAACTGGAAACACAAACCCCTTTTTCTGGGGGCTTCAAATAAGCTCCGGGATGGGCCTTTCCTGGAAGTTTGAAGTCTCGTTCTTCACATCACGTCGGGCTGAATGGATGATTTCCAGGAGTTTGGGGTGGAATTGGCGGAGCCTTGGGTGTCCATTTTGATGAAATGGTCCCGTTTTGTTGGGTTTAATTGCCGCAGTAATTAGGGGCTCTCTCGGAGCTCCTCTCACAGGACGCTCTGATTCCTGAAAAGCAGCGCCCGCTTTTTCCTGCTTTGCGTTCCCTGACGTTTCCACTCCGCCGAGGTAATAAATTGCTCCATAAATTTAGGAAGAACTGGTCATAATCCTGGAGAGAAATGGATGAGGAGACCATTAAGAAAATCGAGCCAGACCCTCCTGTACTTGGCCTTCCTTGCCGTGCAATATCCCAAATGAATGGCACACTTTAATGACCAGCTAATTAAAATTTAATGGACTTGCCATTGCTGCTGTCTGTGCTTGATTTGAGCTCAAGGAACAGCCTCGATTTCCATTTAATTTGGTTGCCTTGGGGGAGGTTTCCCATTCAGTAAAGTGACCTAGAACTTGTATTTGCTGCTGTTGCTGATAGAAATAAGTTGATAAAACCAAAACCATGGATTTTTTAACTCTGTTTTTGTTGTTGTTGCTATTCCCAATTACCTTTTCCCTCCCTCCTGAATTCCTCAGAAGTCCTGTTCTCCTGCAGGAGGAGGAGAAATGTCCTTTAAAACCCACCAAACCAACCCAGGGTGTGCTGTGCGAGTGATTAGACAGGCTTACACAACATTAATAGAAATTGCATTGCTAATTTGATTAACCCCTCATTATCATTATGTATTAATTATCACAGCTCTGCCATTGAGGGCTGATATCAAACTCTGACAGCAGCAATTCCCTGAGCACATCTTGTGGTTGCTGAGTGTGATCAGGGCTCAGCACATTCCTGATTTCTGAGGGATGCAGGGTGGCTGAAGCTGCTGGAATCCCCCATGTGGAAATTCGGGAGGAAAATAAGGATTTAGAGGGGAGTCACAGCACAGGATTGGTGCTGCCAGGACCTGGAACTGAATCCAAGCAGGAATCAAGGTCTGGATGTTCTTCCTGTGTTGGTGGGACGTGCAATCCCTCAGGAAAGCAAATCCCAGAGGATTGAACTCTCCCTCTTTTACCCCCCAGGTGACTCTGGATGGCCAAGCCAGGGAGCAGCAAAGCTCTCTGGCAAGAGAGGGGACACGGGGGTGACACCAGATCCCTCACCAGGGAGCAGCTTCACCCTCCTGCTCCTCCCTGACACCCAAAAAGCTCCAAAACGTGATTGGCATGCAATGTCCCTTTATCCCACCTGATCCAAGGGCAGCCAGGGCTCCAGAGATGTTCTGGAGCTCACGCTCCAAGGGTGGCCTTCAGCTTTTGGGAAGTATTGGGCACTGCTGAGGTTCCTTTTGGCCTCTCACCCCTCACAGAAACCTCATTTTTCACGTTTTTAACCCTCGTTTGTTGTGTCTTGCTTTAGGTTCCATCCTCATGCAGCTGCAAACGAAACCTCCTGCTGCAGCTGGGACTCAGCCGGAGTTTTTCTGGTTATTTAGGAAACTCAAGCTCACTTCTGAATTAATTCTGTGAAACCACACTTTCAGATAAGGTTTAGATAAGCTCCAGGCTTCTTGCATTGTGTCCAACGTGGCTGCATAACTCCAGAGCACTGGTCCTGCTGGAAGCCTGTGATTTATTTACAGCAGGAAAAGCAGTCATGCAGAATAATAATTAATCATTTACATTAAGCCTGGATTACTTTCCAGACTATTTTAACAGTGCACCACTACAACGTTATGCCTCTCTTATTTAATTTTTTGCCTTCTGGCCTGGGTACAATAAATACAATTGTTCAAAGCACAGCAAAAGTGAGGTTATGTCAGTCAGCCTGAGCTGCAGCATCCATAGAAAGATGTTTTCCAGTCATAAACCCAACAGCCATTCATTCATTAATTCATTCCTTGCAAATTCCAGCAAACACTTTAGAGGCCTCTTTGTAATCCAGTCAGTGTTTTATTGACCCAGGATCCTCCAGGGAATGCCTTAAATCCATATCATGTGTGCTACCATTTGTGTCTGGATCCTGGCTTGAACTGGGAATACGTTTCAAAATCCCACAGCAGCTGCCCAGCTCTCTGTGGGTCCCAGACATAAAAAGCAGCTCAGATCCATTAATTAATTCACAAAGGCCTCTCAGTATTGCCACGGTTCAATCAACTGCTCAGCTTTAAGCACAGGCTTAGATTTCATCGCCATGAGCAGGACTTAACCACACATTTAAACTTGAGCACGAGCCCAAAGCATCGTCCTGCTGGCCAGGAATCCAGCCTGGATCCCCTGGGATTGATCCAGCTGGGGATGAGCTGATGGAGCAGCCCCTGGGGGTCCTGGGGGTGAGAGCTGGACCTGCCCCAGCCCTGAGGACCCCGTGCCCTCCTGGGGATGAGGAGAGGGATTGGGATTGGGATTGGGATTGGGATTGGGATGGTGCCCTGAGCCCCCCAGGTGAGCCCCCAGTGCTGCAGAGCTGCCCCAGCCCTGAATTTGGGACACAAAAAGGAGCTGGAGCTGCTGCAGAGAGCCCAGAGGAGGCAGCAGGATGGGCAGAGGATGGAGCAGCTCTGCTGGGAGGAAAGGCTGGCACAGCTGGGATTGTTCAGCTGCACAGGAGAAGCTTTGGGCTGAGCTCAGGGTGGCCTTGCAGGGCCTGGAGGAGCCCCAGGAAAGCTGGAGAGAGACAATTCCCAAGGGCTGCAGGGACAGGACACAGGGAATGGCTTCCCACTCACATANGGATCTCTTCCGCCCCAAACCATTCTATGACTGTTCCTAAATCAGACTGTTTAACCATGGATTTGTGCCCCTGGATTTCNGAATGGCTTCCCACTCACATAAATAGATTTAGTTTGGATACTGGGAAGAAATTCCTGGCTGTGAGGGTGGGCAGGGCTGGCACAGGGTGCCCAGAGCAGCTGTGGCTGCCCCTGGGTCCCTGGCAGTGTCCCAGGCCAGGCTGGACATTGGGGCTGGAGCAGCCTGGGACAGTGGGAGGGGTCCCTGCCATGGCTGGGGTGGAACAAAATGATCTTTGGGATCTCTTCCGCCCCAAACCATTCTATGACTGTTCCTAAATCAGACTGTTTAACCATGGATTTGTGCCCCTGGATTTCTGCCCATGGATTTCTGTCTATCCCTGGATGAGTCTCCTCTCCTGAGCTCCAGCTGCCTCCCAAACGCCCTCCTGAACTGGAATCCCACACACAGAGGTCCCACATGATGGCAAAACCTCTCTGTCATCTTTTCTCACACCAAACTCTTCTGAGAAGCACAGGGATCACAGAGGTTTGGGAAACCCACTTTGCTTGTTTTTTTTTCAGCATTGCAGAATATCAAGCAAACACATTTCTGAGTCTGGCACATTGGTCTGTGAATGTGAGCCTGACAGAGAGGATCAAAAGGAAAATAAAACAGCAAAACCCTTCACTGGGGTACTTTTCTCCTGTAGTAGACTCTCAGGACACTCCCTAAAAGTTTTCCATGCTTTTCCTCAGGAAAACTTTGGAAAACTCCAATTTGTGGCTCTGCATAAGCAGGATCTCCCTCATAAGCCAAAATGGCATTTACTGCTCTTTCTGAAAAAATCACATTTATTCCTTAAAATGCCTCAGGCTCTCCAGGGAGGGAAGCATCCTCTCCTCCAGCACCTCTTTTCCTGCAGGAAACACCTTCCCAACAACCAGAAGAAGGAATCTGTAGATCCCAAGGGGTGTTAGCTGGAACAGCTTGGGATACTCAAGCCCAAAATCGTCTCCTTCAGCCTTTCTGTCCCAAATTTCTGAGGTTTTTCCATGAATTTTTGTATTTTTGCACTCCAGGAGTGGTCAGATTTCCTCAGAGCACTGCCTGGGACAGGCTTTGGATGCAGAACTCCCTCAGGTCTGGGTGTGGAATTCCTGGGCATCACTAGCAGTGACAAAGGAGGATTTTCCCAGAGCTACTGAGGGGGTTATTCCACGGGTTCTGGATCCAGTGGGACATCACCATGACCACAGGAACTGGCACGGAGCTGCTGAGGAAATGTCCTTTAATTTCCCATCTGAATGATCACTGCCTAACACCACGTAAATGTCATAAATCAGCGCCCTTAATCTTGAGCAGGAGTGACTGCTCTGAAAGGAGCCTTTTGTTCAAGGCCTGGTGCGTTTGAGAGGCGAAGAAAGGACTCACAAAAAAATTAAAAAAAAAAAAAAAAAAAAGGAGGAAAAGGAAAAAATTCCCTTGAAACGGGAGTTTGGCTTTGAGAGAGCAGCAGTCTGGTGAAATATCTGAAGGGTTTTTGTTTTTTATGAGGCAATAAACCGCAGTGAGCTCCGAGCCTGGGGTGTCTCAGAGAAATTGTTGGGCCTGGAAATCACACGGCTGAGCGAGTGGCACGGCAGAAACGCCTCGGCAAAACCCCCAGACAAATGAGCAAAGAAAGGAGAATTTCTTACACGAGTGGAACCCAATTAACGTCCCCAAAAAAACTTGTCAGATTTATGGTCCAATTTGTCTCGGGGAAAAGCGCAGGGCTGACCCTTTCTTGTACTTTCTGGGTGAGTTCATTAAGAAATTCACTGGTGGAGTCTATTTTATGGTCAGGAGCACGTCCACAGTTCTAAATCTGAGTCAAGGGTGGAGCTGGAGTGGCAGAACTGCTAAAAACACAGGAATTACTGGATCAATCACTCCAGAGATTCAGGTGATCAACTAGATTGATTGATTCATTGATTATGTCCATTGATCCAGAATTAAAATCAAGCAGATCTGGAGATTTAAAGGGGACAAAAGAGAGTCCAAATCTTTCTGAAGGCCCCAAAGTGTGATTTGTTTCAGTCTGGCCATTTCTTGGCTTTGTCAGAGAATTAATTTGGTAGGAAAAGACCACTGGGACCATCAATCCCAATTTTTCTGTGCTTATTTAAACCACTTGGTAGCCCAATATCTCTTTTGGGGTTTTATGCTGTCAACCACTTAAATCCCTGAGTATTTTTGATCCCATGTTTGGACAACCTCATCTAAGATGCAAAATTAATGAAGAAAAATGTTTTCTAGGGACCACCGGAGGTGTATTTATGCATCTTCTTAAAAATACTTTCCTGCAAAAGTCGTGGATTTTTTTTTTTTCCACAGAAAAAAAAGAAACCCAAAGGATTTTTGAAAAGGATTTTTTTTTTAAAGTTTAATTCTTCACTTCATGCAAAGGGCGCTAAGGGTCAAAGGGAGCAAATCCCTGAAATAAAATGAATTTGGGTAAATAATTCAGCGTTTCCACATTACTTCCCCTGTTTCACTTTTCCTGCAGGACTGCTGGAATTGCTGGGCATTCTCATTATTGTAACACCCCAGTGGTGCCTGGGCTGTTCACTTGGAGAAGGATAATTGTTTTCTTCCAGTGTAATTACTGGCATGGGTTATATTTGATCACTCTTCAAGACTTTCTTCTCTTTTGGAGAAGTTCCTTGTGAAGTTTTATGGACTCTGTTTTAATTGTCCCTGCTTGGTTCTAGGTTGATTGGTTTGATTTATTTCTTTCCAGTTTGGGTTTTTATTCTTCTACTTTTTTTTTTTTTCCTTTTAACGGAGGATTGGTTTTGGGCTCTGGTTCTCCAATTTCACAGAGTTGCACCTTTACAATTGTTCTGAAATTGCTCCATTTAGAATGGTTTGGGTTGGAAAAAAAGATCCTTTAATTCCAACTCCCAACTCCTTCCACCATCCCAGGCTGTTCTAAGTTCATCCACCCTGACCTGGGAGATTTCCAGAGGTCCAGGGGCAGCCACAGCTTCTCTAGGAAATCTTTTCCTCACAATAAAAGAAGAAAATAAGGAAATAAATTAAATATCAAGCATGGGGAGCCACAGGAGATTTCCAGTTTAAGATGCAGGGTTTGGATCCTTCCCCATTTTACCTCAGTGTGACTTCCCACAAGGATCAGCTTCTCTGGGAGGGATCACCTGAAGAAACAAGAGTGTAGGAGACTGTTGGGGTGCTCTGGCTGTGGGAGAGGGGTGGGTTCAGTGGATACCAGAGATCTCCAAAGCCAGGTCCTAGAACTTGGAGTTTATTGTGTGG